>JARQOC010000003.1:791674497-791916656 GCA_033576535.1 Allobates femoralis | reverse complement strand
CCAGTACAGCAGTATGCACCCTCAAATGTAAGTTCAATTATGTATTAATGTTGATGGCACAGATAACAAAACACAGGAATTTCTACATTTAGAACAACAGCAGAATTCCAGCATTAAATAGTACTTGGGTGTGCAACCATGTTAATCATGAACCAAACATGGTAGTGCAAGGACATCTCAGTCATCGTCATACAAAGATTGATAATGCAATTGGGTTCCCAATTGTGGCATATGGCTGTGAGATGTGGACACTCATAAAAGCAGACAAAACAAAAATTGATGCCTTTGAGTTGCTATGTTGGAAAAGACAGCATGGATCTACAAAGATGTTCTTGATCACATAAACTCAGAATATTAATTCATACACAAGACAGAAACTTAGCTGACTTGCACATGTGATGAGGCTAAATTCATTACAAAGGGAGATAATACTCGTCATGGACATTGATGAAAAGAAACGGAGGAGACCAAAGGCCCATTGGCTAAATACCATAAAGAATAACATAGGAGTGAACATCAAGAAATGGAAAGAAGCCAAAAATAACAGGGTTGCATGGCAAAAATTGGTGACACTCTCCAAATGCTGATTGGGAGCAACTGAATGGATAGAACCAGAATACCAGTACTGAGTTGCATTAATGTGCATAAGCAAAAGTATATAATTTTACAATGTGCATGTACATAACATTAGCAAGTATGGTTCAGAATAATGTCTTGTTAAAGAATCAAGGTCATAGATGCAGAATAATTAGATTGCTTTGGAAAGCCTTTAAGGGAAAGAGAATCAATTAGGCTTGATTTTAACCCCATTTAAGATTCTGTTGTAGGATTCGGTCACCACAAGTTTCACAAGGAAATAGAAGATGTACTTTAAAGAGTTACTGTGTCTTGTACTTTAGTTACTTTAGGGTTAGAATTTAGGGGCACGCTCTACAAAAGTGAGTCATTGATATGGGTGGAAACTGAGCCTTAAGCGAACTGAACATCTTGAAAGAAGAAATCTTTGATGCAATGACGTTTCTGTCAAAAAACAAAGCTCCTGGATGTGACAATATTCCAAAGCTAATAAAGCGTTCTCAAGCAGCAGTAGAAGTCATCACATGTCTGTGTCAACAGATATGGACTACTGGTAAGTGGCCCAAGGACTGGACAAGATCGGTGTTTATTCCTATTTCGAAGAAGGAGGATGCTGCTAATAATAGAAACTATCAGACTATTGTGCTCATACATCATGCCAGCAAAATACTGCAGAAGATCTTACAAATACGGCTACAGCGTTACTTTGACAAAGAGTTGCGAGTGAAACAAGCAGGATTCAAAAAAGGCAGAGGAACAAGACATGTAATTGCTAATATGAGACTGATAATGGAAAAGGCCAAAGAATACAACAAGGAGCTCTATCTTTCCTTCATCGATGACAGCAAAGCCTTCGACTGTGTTGATCACCAGAAACTTTGCAATACCATGAATGATCTAAGTGTGCCAAACCATCTGATCAGCCTAATTAGGAAGCTTTACATCGGCCAAGAAGCAACAGTCTGAATAGAATATGGTTACACATCATGGTTCAAAGTTGAGTGAAGCGTCAGACAAGGCCACATCCTGTCACCATATCTCTTCAATTTATATGCAGAAGCTATTTTCAGGGAGGCTGGACTTGCCGAAAAGTAAGAAGGAATCAAAATTGGTGGAAGAATCATCAACAATCTAAGATACACAGACAATACAACACTGATAGGAACAATCGTATATGGAATGAAGGACTTAATACGGAGTGTCAAGATGGAAAGCTCAAACATGGGACTGCTACACAATACAAAGAAGACAAAGATTTTGCCTACTGCCAGGTACGACAAGGATACATTTGAGATGGGCTGTGACAAACTAGAAGTGGTAAAGGACTTCAACCTACATGGTTCAAGATGCAGCGACAACACTGGAAGTCAATAGGAGAATAGTTATGGGAAAATCAACAATGACGTCACTGGACAAGGTCTGCACAATGAGGAATATTTCACTGGCGACAAAGACATGGCTCATACATAGTCTGGTCTTTTCTGTTTAAAACATAGACGATAAACAAACAACACAGAAGAAGAATCCACACCTTTGCTAGAGACGGATGTTATCAATACCATGGTTGGCAAAAACAACACACAATTCCAATTTGGAACAAATCAAGCCAGATATGTCACTTAAAGCAAGGATAACCAAGCTACAACTTGCTTATTTTGGACACATCATACAAAGAGATAAAAAGAGTGTAGCTGCATGCCAGAAGTGACCATTTCTCGGAGAATACATCATTGTGTGGATGTATAGGCAATACACCAAGACTAAAAATAGGTGAGCGGAACCTTTTAATAAATTCATGATTATACTAATATCCTACAGTTAGATCTGCACCCTCTCCTCTCTCCTTCCTTTGTCTCCCCTTATTCTAGACCCTATAGTTCTAAAGGGCCTTACCCTATAGAGATAGACATTATGGTTGGAAAAATAGAAGGTACAAGGCGAAGAGGAAGACCAGCAATCCAATGGCTTGATACTGTCAAAATAACAGCAAAGAAGATCTTGGTGGACTTATCTAGGTTTGTGCAAGATCTATCTTTCTACAGAGCATTTATTCATCAAGTTGCCATGACTCGAAATTGAGCTAAAGGCCAATAACAATACTTGCTAAATACCTGCTTGTTCTGCCCAGTACCAATTTCTTCTGGATCAAAGCAGTCACAAATCACTTTTATGGTCATTGTGCAGCTCCTGGTGATATCACTTTGACAGAGGAGCTTTATCTCTTCCACCATGCTCTGTTGAAGAGGCATCACTGCCGACGATATGTTGATTGACAGTTGGCTCCCCGCTGCCTCACTGCAGGAACCCAGCTTTCAATCAGCATGAAGCTGGCAGTGATGTGTTGTCGAAAGAGCAGATCAGAAAGGAATAGGTTGCTCTGCTGAGGTGAGGCAAATGAAGCAACGCTGAGTAGAACAAACAGGTAATTATCAATTAACTGTCTGTAAATTCTTATTCTCATAGGGAAAAACAAGCAAAAGTCCCAGATAACTCATCTGAATTATAGCAATATTAGATCAGTAAGGGGACATACCCAGAGAGACTCAATGCAAAACGTATACATGCCCATCACTACATTGCTACAGTTAAAGTGAACCTGTCACAAGTTATATGCGTTATATGCTGTGTCCACCACCTTTAACATGGTGTCATTGAGGTTTCGGTAACCCCTTTATAACCCCAGATGTGCCCCTGCCTACCTTATAAAACAACTTTTAATGTGTCCCACGGTGTATGTTAATGAGTTATTAAGGGGTGCGGCACACTACGGTCCTCACCTGCCCCCTGCCTTTGAAAACACCACCCCTCTTGTGTGTGTATGTATGTGATTAAAATATAACATCATTCACATCTCTCTCACCTGCTCAGTGGTGTGGGTCATTGTGCTCTATTGAAGCCACACAGCGCCCAAAGTCTTGTAAGATTCCACTGTGCAGGCGCGAGACTTCACAAATCTAACAAGACTTTGGGCTCTGCGCAGTTTCAATAGAGCACAGTGACCTACTCCAAAACACAGGTGTGAGAGTTGTGAATGTCATTTTTTGTCATTCACATACATACACAGGAGGAGAGGTGTTTTCCATGGAGCGGGCTATTGATGACCACAGGGAGCAGCACCCCATGCCATATGGCCCTAAAGAACTAATTTACAATAAATAAGTTGATTTATGAGGTATGCAGGAGCTAGTCTGGGGATATAAAGGGGTTACCGGAATCCCAATTATGAAGCAAATATGAGACCGGCTATGGAGAGCCTAGTGCACTTCAGAGGTCTTTTTTGCATAAAACTTCCATTTTATTGAAAAATAATAAAAATATGTGAAAGACAGTTACAAGCAGTCAGAGCAACTAATGAACATTTAGAGCGACTCGTTTTAAGTTAAGCCTTAGTCATGACTGAGGCTTCACTATAGGTCGAAACGCGTCGTTGTAGATGTTCATTAGTTGTTTTCTAAAAATCCCAATTATAGTACATTAAAGGTGGTGGGCACAATTTATAACGCCCAAAACTGGTGACAGTTCACTTTAAATCATTTAAATGGGGGACACAAGTCTCCTCTTCTTTCGATGATAGGAGTCTCAGATTCCAGTCCCCTCCTCCCCACTACTGATCTTGAAGTTTTCATCTATTTTGTACATATTAACTGGAATAGACCTTTAAGTCATGAGTATAGGATTGAAGATCCACATACTCTTGTTGTAGATGTTTAAGAATGTGGTGCTGTCACGCAGTAGTTTAGCTTTGGGGTCGCCCCTTCTTTATGTGAAATTAATATAGCATTTTTCTTTATGTGGAATTAATATAACATTTATACCAGCAAAAATACTGATTTATACCGAAGATGAAGCCATTTCAATGAAAACAATTACCTCCCGCTCAGTAAAACAAACAGAAAAATCCCCTCATCACAATGCAATAAAGCTGAGTGCTTGAGAGCGCAGCGTCTCACAATCACACAATTCTGATATCACATTAGGAATTAAAAAAAAGCAAGTAATTTCACATTTTGTATGATCTACTTAAGAGGATCCACTTGTCTCAGCTGTAACAAATGAAATGAAAGGTCTGCTGCTCTATTACATTTTTAGATTACATTTCCGCTGCTATATTTAATAATTAATGGAGTGAAATAGAATATTTTTAATTTCTAGATTACATAATGGGGTCAGAATGTATTACTATTCTAAGGAAAGGTTTTAAACTAAAAATATGAACATTTAAAGAAACTGATTAACAGTCGAACTGCTTTGCATCAGCTCTTTTACCATTTGTAAATCATTATGTTTTTTCACTTATGTATACTGTTATTATTGGAGGTGGCAACTTAAACAGAAGATAACTCATAAGACTGGTGCCGAGTCCCATTCTGATCACTAAAAAGTAGGGGAAGAAGCTCTAAACTGATTATTGTGTCCTTTTGTTTCTGTTCCATCCTCAGAGAGAAAGGTGGTCTACCGTTTGCATAGAAAGTCTGTAAGGGGATTTGACTGTAAGGCCTGTTCCTCCCTCAAAACACTAACTGCACTGATGTATTGTAATCAGTGACGGGCAAGCATCAATCGAGTATCGCAGTTGCTCAAGCACCATGCTTGAGTTTTACAGCTGTTTTTCACCCACTAAACATGCGAGGATTGCCTACCAATCAAATCGTCATAAGATCTATATAAGACCCGATGTTGCAACACTTTGCACACTGTACCCAGGAAACAATGTAGGGTTAGCTGCTGAAGGGATAGATTTGGATTAGGGTATCCAGGCATGGGTTATAGCTTTACAGTCCTTGCTGCTGCATCCTAAAACCAAAATTTCCATGTCAGGGATACGTCTTTTCTGTTCCCTGTCAATACCGCTTTTAGCTGCATTCATTGCAGGCATAGCTGCTAGAGCAGGGACAGGTTTGGATCAGAGAAGTCTAGGTAGGAATTATAGCCTTAAGGCCCTGTCACACACGTCAATGTCCGAGCAATCCGATCAACGATCCGACTTGATCTAGATCGCTTGAACGATGTTCAATGATCGCTGGTGAGGTGTCACACGTACAGATCTCGTTAACGACGCAGCAACGATTCTGCGACAAGCGAACGATACTTGCAGTCGTTTGATTACCTACGTCCCTCAGTTCTGAAAAGGCGAAGTTGTTAACAACATCATTATCAAGGTGTCACACACGCGATGCTGCAGGTTGGATGGATGATCATCGCTTGGTTTAAGGTCCTGATCACCAACCTCTGATGAACGTCGTTGCTCCACCCAAAAAAACGTGACATACAAACGATATCATTAATGATATCGTAGTGTGTGACAGGGCCTTTACAGACCTTGCTGTTGATCCCTAAAACCAAAAATCCCTTGTCAGTGTTAGGCTGGGGTCACACACACAGATATCTGGGCAGATATTGTTCACAGATCTCTGGTTGCAGTGAAATCATGGACAGATTGCTCCATATGTACACAGCCACAAAATGGAACCATATGTCCATGATTTCACTGCAACCAGAGATCTGTGAACAATATCTGCCCAGATATCTGTGTGTGTGACCCCAGCCTTACATCTATTTCATTCCCTATACAATACAGGGTCTGAAAAAAGTTACCCTTACTGACTACCACATTTTTTATCTTGATTTCTTTTAGTGTTTCTTAAAGCCATAAAGTTGCCTTTTGAAATGACTTTAGTTTTGTGCCAGTCTGTGATCTGCTTTTTTTCTACAGCATTAAACAACTGAATGAACATCCTCCGAGCCAGGTGATTCTATAATTTTTGCCAGGGGTTGTAATACCGCTATTAGATGTATTCATTGTAGCAATAGCTGCAATGGGGACTTTTTTTAATTAGCTGATATATAAAAATATTGTCCGGCGACACCAGTGTGAACAGATGATAGCTGAAAAACCACAAAACACATCTACAAGAAAGCATACAGCTGCACTCTGGGACACAAGAAAAATGGAAACATGTTCCAGCAAAACTACTATGAAAGTGCTAGACATGGCAAAAACATGAAGCTAATGTAAAATGTAACCGAGGAAATATCTGAAAATGGATAAACTTCCATGTGAGCTTAATAACCAATGACAAGGTCTTCTCCTGTATCGGGTACCTAACCAAAATGCCCAATGAGCAATTTTATCCATTTGGTTTTATTTGTTTGGGTAGAGAAGGAAAGAAAGACCCCAGTAAATTGACCCTGAAGACCACAGAAAATGCACGCCCCTGTCCCACAGCGAACTACAAGAGACCCAGTCTGAGGGGAGGCCCCTCCTTATTGAATGGGTTTGTCAATGCACTGTGGTGTAACTTCCTCCCTTTGGAGGACAACTAGAGGCGGTGTCACCATAGGTCTGTCCCTGAGACATCTGTTGATATTATAGCAAGAGCCATATTTGCCTCTAATGACTCAGGAGTTGCATATAGAGCCAGTACGTCTTTAGGCCTACTCAACGGACCCTGACAAAGATGACTCCTAAGGGCAGGGACATTCCAACTAGTGTCACTAGCCCATCTACGGAACTCTAAGCAAAACCGGTCCACCACCCAGCCCCTGTGATGGACCTTAAGTAACTTAGACTCAGCATGGGAGACGTGGTCAGGGACGTCAAAAGCAAGGCCTAAGGCTGCAAAAAATCTCGTCTACTGACCAAAACGACTGAGAATCATTTGTAAGGAAGAAGGCACTGAACTCGATATCTCCTTGCAGAAGAGACAACAATTCCCACCCACTGTTCTTTACTCCCTGAGCAGCAATGTTAAAGTTTGAAATAAAGGTTGAGTCTGGCTGTGAGCCGCGGTAAGCAGACATATACTTTGATGCATCTGCTGCACAACCTGTGTCTGAACATCCATTATATACTGGGACAGAACCTGCATCTGTTGTGCACAAGCTGCAGTTGGATCCATATTGAATCCAGGGAAAAAAATTAAGTCCTTGATGATGTCATGCCAGGGTGTACGGTCTCCCAGCTTGCAGCGCAGCACAAGTGTGAGTAACGGGGATGGTATGGAAGTAAGACCCTGGCAATAGGGAGAGGGGTCACTTCCTGACACTGACATGTGTATTCACCCCAAGCTTCCTAACGTCCCTCTACGGGTTCTTTCCCCCACTGCCATCACATGCCTAGGGACTCACTTGCCCTGGGCTCACCCTGGCTAATATGTAGATCGGCGAGGACACTAGTCTCACCTCTATAATATTAATACACAAGAAAAGGAACACAGACAGAGAGGAAAATAGAAACAAAAGGATATGACACCAAATTCCTCAAGTAAAGCAAAGCACCACAGCTGCAATTATCATGATGCCACCACTTCTTCCAAAGACAGGCTTTTTAAAAGTGTTCAGCATATAGAATGAGATTTTAACTCCGCGTCTGCTACTAAGACATGTGGCTCTTTTAGAGCAAAGGGGAGTGGTCACCTAAATGCACCAGCCTCATCTTCTCAGCTCGCATTGGGTGATAATGAGGAGGAGGATGCTGAGAAGGAGGAGGAACAGGAGGTGGGTGCCTGCACTACATAATGTACTACCCACAACAGTTTCATCCCATCTATTCAGTGTGGATTTGCTGAAGATCAGGAGAGGGAGTAGTAGTAGGAGGAGATGGAGAGTAATGTTCCTGGTGGGAACAGGAAGGCTTGTTTTTTGGGAGCCTAGTACACATGTCTGATTTTATGTCCCGCTGCCCTTCCCTGGACCCTCGCACTATACGCATTTTGACCAACACTGATTACTGTTTTTTTCACCTTTTTCAACCTATGCTACAAGGAACACTTTCCATCACTCCTTCCTGCAGTGATGAGGGATAGTAAAATGGTGCAGTACTAGAAGGCCTCAGTAAAATCATTTTTACAAAAATTCCCATCTGACAATGCTAGCAGCAGAGGTCATCATAGTCCCTTTGGGCAACCAAGGGGAAGAAACAAGGGAGATGCACACCAGATCTAACAAAGGCAGGTGACCACTATCAAAGGTCTGATACATCTTCATTAGACCCTCCTTGTGCCCAGTCCCCCATACATGGGATAGTCTGATAAGGAAGGGAATAAAAGATGGTTAAGGAGTACCTAGCCAACCGTTCCAGTATCCTTGGTGATGTCTCAGTGCCATACAACTATTGGGTACCCAAGTTGTACACATGGCATAAACTGTCCTTTTACACCTTGGAGTGCTCCTTCCCTGCTGCTAGTGTTTTTTCAGAACGGATCTTTATTGCAGCTAGGGGCATAATAACTGACAGTAAATGCAGCTTTGGTGCAGAAATTTCTGCAACCAAATACTCTACATGCGCAAATAGCCTAATCCAGTAAACGAGCATTGAGTTCAATGGTGCCGGATTATTGACTTCAATGGTGCCAGATTACCTGATTATCCAGCACCATTGAAGTCAATAATTTGGCACCATTGAGCTCAATGCTGGATTACTGGAATTCAGTTCAATTAGTTCACCAACGTTAAGTACATTCAGTTCCAAGTTTTCACCTCATGTGAGTTTACCTGAAGCTACAGTTTGGGTACTGTGGGAACCATGCCATCTGTGAACTCAGAGGAACGCTTTGACATCACTGCTCTCAGTACTGTGGCTCTTGGGGCCATCAGTGTGAGAGCAGTGCAGATGGTGAGTGATCAATTATTTCAAATAAAGAACTTTCACTGTGTCTGTTTTTAACTATTTACTTACAGGATTGTTAATGTGGGGGTCTCATAGAGAACTGAACATCACCAATCCAGGTCTTGATGACAGCTCTCAATTCTCAGCTGTCATTAACCTCTTCTATTACCCACATTGTCACAGCACCAGGGCATTCGGGATGAGTCGGGTAAAGAGCCAGAGTTTGACTAATCTATTGGATGTGCCAAATTCTGTGGTAGTTGTGGGCTGCTATATTTAGCCTGGGGGGAGTCTCAATACTTATGTGTTTCCTCATGGTGGGAAAACCAATCCTCCAGCGCTTTAAAGGCTTTAACTTGGCTAAGTATAAAATTTAGAGGGACTCCACGCCTGTTTTTTAAATTATTTATTTAAATAATTTTTAAAAAACTGCGTGTGGTCCCCATATTTTGATATTTAGCCAATATAAAGTGCTCAGTGAGGGGCTGCACACTGTAACTGTCTGCTTTATCTGTACTGAGAATTGAAAATACGGGAAACCACACACATTTTTTTAGCACACATATGACGGCAGGTTATTTGCCATATACTAAAGTATACACCCAGCTTCAGGGGTACATTGATGTTAGGAAAGAAAGCCAAATTCCCTTTAAATTCATAGACATTGGCATGACTACAGTATGCAGAGGGTAAAGCACCATTCAGGGTATCAGCTCATGTTTCAGGCATAATTGGTTATCTTTGTGATAATGAAATAAGTAAGCTCTAGAGACTGCTTCTACCATTAAAACTAGTTTATGAAAATGAGCTGAAACATATTACTTTAAGGTGTCTAGGGGCATAGCTATTTTATTTTTGCAGCCCAATCTTCCTGGCAGCAGTGAGGAGACTTTTTGCCTCTTATACTGCCAAATCAGATTCCATCCACTGCATTGATGAGGGGCAATCACCCCGAAACACAGCATCTGCAGACTGGGGCTCTGATCTGGCACAAGTCCTAAGTCATATTAAAAAGGCTTGTTAAAGAGTCAGCTATGACTTTTAGGATTGCTATTATATATAGGTAGCACTTTAAAGTGTGTGACAGATATAAAAGTTTGAAAGGGACTGGTTGGTGTAAATTATATTGCATTTATTAACACAATCAAAATTGAAGAATGTTAACAGTTTCTGACATTGACAGAAAATAGATTAACAAAAGTAATGAATTAAATAAAGTAGAGAGTTAGAAGCTATCCAAAAAAAGAACAGCCTTGAGCCAGTATAACATTCAATAGGAACACAGACCTGGCAAGTATTCTCCTAAAAATATGTCCTCTCCTCTCATTAAATCTTTATTGGCCCCTCTTTGCACATGTATTTTTAATTGACTGTGCCTATGGTAATGATTTGCCAAATACAAACTTTTCAAAAAGGACAGTCCTATTCTTTATGAACAAGGAGTTGATCTAAATTCATTACATTTATTGCACATATGAAGTTATTATTTAGTGTTATCTTTTCTCATTTATTTTTTATATATCATAATCTACCATATTTTTCGGACCATAAAGCACACTTTTCCCCCCAGATTGTGGGGGAAAGTGGGGGTGCGTCTTATGGTCCGAATATATGTGGCGCCCCACCAGGTAAGCCGCCACCAGAGGTACTGCATTCCCGCAGTTAGGGAGTGTAGTGCCTCTGTTCTCCACGTGTCAGGATGGTGCAGTTGAGCCCGGAAAGCACACACACGTGCAGTAACAGGCCCCTGGGACCAGAGGTGTAACTAGGTATGATGGCGCCCGGGGCACAGATCTATCTTGGCGCTCCCCCCTCCCCCTCCCCAAGGTAGGTGAGGACGGGGGGGGGGGGTTTCTGTCAGCTTTCCACGGGCACTCACCCTTGCTGCTCCCCCCCCCCCCCCTCCTCCACCACCGACTCCTCGGTCACTCACCCTGTCCCCTGCTGGGACCCTGTCCCCTGCTGTTCCGTCTCTCCTCCGTTCTCCAATCTGGACATATGAGGCGCTGCTGCCAGTGCCACAGTTTCCGGGGTCTCGTGCGGTCACCCCGCACCGGACCCGCTGCCGCCAAGTCTCCCAGTGGCCCCCGCGTCCCAGACTGGCGTGGAAGCGGAAGAGATGTCGGGCGCTTCCGCGCCGCTAAACTGTGAATATCAGCCCCTGTAATGTGTGTGCGGCCGCCGGGTATAGCAAGCGGGGGAGGGGGGTGCTGCCGGCACCCCCCGCTGAGTTGCGCCCGGGGCAAAAGGTCCGGCTGCACCCCCCTAGATACGCCCCTGCCTGGGACAGTGGGTCGACCCTGAGTCAGGACCCAGGCCAAAAAAGGGGGACAGGGTAGTGTTAGAAGAGAGACAGTAGAAGGAGAATGGAGGAGTTACATCGACTGTCGACGAGTGGTAGTCGGGAGCATAGAGGCGGTGTGGTGCCAACTCCCGTGGGCTGGAGTAATGCCTCCCCGCTCAACCATGGGAGGGAAAGACTGACTGGTGGAGAGAGAGAAGAGCCCTAGGGGTGCAGAAGAGACATCGATTCCCCATATGCCCGATTCTGACAAGACAGAGGGGTTGGTGGACGACACAGGGACCCGGCCCTGAACACGATGTCCGAGCTGTAAATTGGGAGGCCCTGGACTTCATAAGGGAGCTGTGGCCGAACTCCCAACACATCTTGGTGAAGGTGGCTGAACTAGTGAGCAGTTCCCGGGAGAGGAACCTAATGGCGCCCGGGACATCCAAGCACCCATGGCCACCGGTACCTGAGCTCTGTGCTGCAGAGAGCTTTGAGAGCCTGAAGGGCCGAGCGATGCTATGCTCACTTCAGAAGAGAACTACTCCTTATAGCGCTGAGAGAGAGACAGACCACCAGAGACTGAAACACCTAGAGAGGACAGAAAGGGCACCAACCATGGCTTGACTGCACTGACCTGCCTCTGGCGAAAGATCAAACCGGAGACTGGCAGGAGTGTACCCAGCGGCCATGTTTAACACCTGAGTAAAAGTAGCACAACTGAAGCTGTGGTGTGAGAAACTTTTATTTGTTGTGACCATCGGCTGCAGAGGCTGCCTGTAACACCGAGAATACTGTTGACTAAATGAACCTCTGCCAAAGTATGAGCCAGGGGAACCACTCCACTGCCCTGGGGACTACGCTTCACCTGTGGGAAGTGACACCATCCCAGCTGCCGGTCATCATCCCCAGAAGGTCTGATGCAGCGGTGGCTGCCCTGGCCGCATACCGCAGGTGGCGTCACGAATAGCCCTTATCCCCTCAGACTTTCCCTCTGCAGCATCGCCCATCTTGCTTCCTGCCTCTGCATCTCCGAGGCATCCAATCATGTGACCGGGGCTTACAGTGATATCACATAGTCACATGATTACAGAAAACTAATGAACCCTGCACACAAAGAGCGAGTCTGTGTGAACACGCTCACGCCGCCAAAACATCTAATACATACAAAAAACTTTGTCCATAAAACTTGTAAAGTACTCTGCAGTAAAAAAGTTTAAAATGTAAGTGCACTAATAAATATATAAATAAACAGGGTACTTGGTCCATACGTTTTTTTGCGCATAAAATGTACTTCAAGCTGCCTCACCTCATCAAGGTGTACCCATATCGAAGCAGTCCTATCTGTTGTATTAAAAACCTGATCAAGTAATGTGTATCAAGTGAACAGGGTCCAAACAGGTCCAGTGTCCAATATGGACTGAGGTTGAAAGCAGCCATTTGTGTGCAGAGCCCAGGTGAGGGGCGGGGAACTCACATCTCTTGCTGAGCAAGAGGCAAATCTACAGAAAACTAATGAACCCTGCACACAAAGAGTGCGTCTGTGTGAACACGCTCACGCCGCCAAAAAATCTAATACATACAAAAAGCTTTGTCCATAAAACGTGTAAAGTACTCTGCAGTAAAAAAGTTTAAAATGCAAGTGCAGTAATAAATATATAAATAAACAGCATAAAGAGAAAAAGGATAGCGGCACTCACCGGGCGTGTTTCAAAGGTGCTTTATTTGGGTACCCTCATTCCAGGGTCCCACTCAGGAGGGAGGGGGTGCAGAGACAGCAGAGATGACGGATCTCCGTTTCGGGGCTCCTACCCCTTCCACGGACCTCAATGTCTCAGACATTGAGGTCCGTGGAAGGGGTAGGAGCCCCGAAACGGAGATCCGTCATCTCTGCTGTCTCTGCACCCCCTCCCTCCTGAGTGGGACCCTGGAATGAGGGTACCCAAATAAAGCACCTTTGAAACACGCCCGGTGAGTGCCGCTATCCTTTTTCTCTTTATGCTATTATTGATGTGATATATAGCGGGCACCCAGAGGCGGCCAGCAATGCCCCACCTCGCATATACCCATATGAAAAAATAAGCACTTCTCCTAACTTAGCAGTGCCCAGTGAACAGGACTTTTTTTGATTATATAAATAAACAGGGTACCAAGTACAATAAAATAATAAACATTGTAACAGACCTGTCTGACATCCCCTCTGTCTCTCCCTCTGCAGCATCGCCCATCTTGCTTCCTGTCTATGCATCCCCGAGGTATCCAATCATGTGACTATACAAACAAAAAGCTTTGTCCATAAAACGTGTAAAGTACTCTGCAGTAAAAAAGTTTAAAATGCAAGTGCAGTAATAAATATATAAATAAACAGGGTAATCCAAAGCATCTTATAGTCCGAAAAAAATAAGGTATATTTCATATAAAATGGCTAAGAGGGTTATCTTTAAAGGGGGCCTGTCAATAACAATGCAGAATTAGCTTACCTCTCTGCATTGTGCTATTCCTCTCCTATTCCTCTTGCATTAGTAAACTAACTGGGTGCTACCTCTCACCTTACCTATGGAGCATTTCCCTACATGCTCAGACACTGCCAAATCAGTGCTAATAATGTCCAATTGTTTGGGTTTGCCTTCACCAAGCTGGGCGTAGTGGTGGTCTCATGGGCTGGCAGGCTACCCTCAGCAGAACAAAAAGGGTGAATATTATGGATGGGGTGTAGAATCAGCTGGTCTCAATAAGCAATATGCATACCTAATGTGCAAAATAACAACTTACTTTTATTGGATCAGTTGATGATGATGGTTAGGCTGGGTTCACACTGCGGCAGCGTCCGGTCCCGGGCTGTCAGGGGTGACAGCCTGGACCGGAGTTTTGCTGCATAGAATACTATCGGGCTGCACGGAGCTGGATCGCGCCGGGTGGCAATTATCTGCCATCCGGCTGCTAGCTCGCCGGATGAATCCTGCAGAAGTGGGGATTTGTCTGCCGACTCCAAAAACGGTGCATGCAACGTTTTTGGAGTCGGCAGACAATTCCCCACTACTCCAGGATTCATCCGGCGAGCTAGCAGCCGGATGGCAGATAATTGCCACCCGGCGCGATCCAGCTCCGTGCAGCCCGATAGTATTCTATGCAGCAAAACTCCGGTCCAGGCTGTCACTCCTGACAGCCCCGGACCGGACGCTGCCGCAGTGTGAACCCAGCCTTAAAGCTCTCCACAATTATTAAGTACACAGAGTTGACAATCCCTCAGGCTCTTTCACATGTCCATGTCTCCGTAACGTGTGCTGTCAATGCAGCCACATGCTGGAGGCACGGACGTACGGAGACACATGACACTCTATGGCCCCTTTTACACGTTCGTTTTTCTGCATGGACCGAGCCTTAGTGTGGATCAGACATGTGTTCATGGGCTCCACACAGAGATATGTCCATTTTTGGCCAGCACGAACCCACGGACACATTCAGGTCAATGGATCCATTCAAAAAATGTTCCGCACACGGATGTCATGCGGGTGAGATCCATGAGCCAATAGTTTTTAGCTGAAAAATAAAGACTTTCATATTCACCTGTCTCCAGCGCTGCCTGTTCTCTCTCTTCCAGGGCCGCTCATTAGTCTCATGAAACATTCACTACTCTGAGAGCTGCAGCGGCCTCAGAGGTGAGAGGACAGGCAACGCTGGAGACAAGTGAGAATACAATAACATGCTGTCCGTGTGCTATCCAGATTTCACACAGATAGCACATGGACAGAACACACTCTAGGTGACTGCAAGTCTCTGAATTTTCACAGTGCATGCACTGCACACTTTTAGGATTCTTCCTTGCCAATAGCAAGATTGGATGGTTATGTCAGCACAAGTATGTGATTTTATACAGTACTTCTGGCCACATTCTGACTACACGTGTCCGTCCTCACTCAGTTCATCTTCATTGAGCGAGGCCTCAAATGACCAGTCAGCATGTGACTGCATGTATGTAAATCGCATACTTACAGTGTCATGACTTCCCACTCTCACCACTGGCACCAGAAAATCCTAACAGCATGCAGTTTGACCACTGTGAGAATACAGAAGTCTGTAGTCACAGAGTGACACTAACGGTATCGTTACACGGAATGATATTGAAACGATGTCGGCAACGATTTCACGGGAGTGCGGTTGTTTCCGACATCGTTTTGAGATCGTTGGTGAGATGTCACACGTCTAGATATCGTGGACGACGCACCAACGATGTAGTGAGCATGTATTGTTCGCACAACCCAGTGAACGATACCTGCTCATTGCTGTGAATGGGCGAAGTCGTAAACGACATTGTTATCGCGGTGTCACACACAACGATATACCAGGTTGGCTGATCGTTGATCGTGTGATTTGAGAACATGTTCTCAAACCTGTGATCACCGATCCAATGATTTATCGTTACAACATTGCACAACACTCAACACGTCCTAGCGATGTCGCTTGAACGACTCCAAACCCGTGATGTTAAGCGATATCTTTAACGATGTTGTGCCATGTAATGGGGTCTATAGAGTGACGGCAGACTCATCACAAACTTGGAACAACCTCTTTAATGCTTTTAACATAAATAGAAACATAGTAGCTCTTAAATTGTCAGATGGCACAGGCCAGGGTCACACATGGCATCCATTTTGCCCTGGATCCGTTTTTGGATTTTTTTTGTTCTAAGTCCAAAATCGCATATCCTTTAACGGATGGTGCACTTAAGTGTCACTGCGTTTTTCAAAAACATATGTGTTTTTGATCAGCATCCAAAAAACTCTGCTAGCAGCGTTTTGGGTGCAGTAAAAAAAGTATGCTTTTCCCTGGTTTTCTTTTCCTGTTCTGCCTTCAGACCCATAGGTTGACTGGTTCATTGGACCCTCTCTGGCTGCGCTTGGAGGAATCCCTGTATAGGGGTAACCCTTCTTGTGCTCCCTTAGGGGTACCCCAAGCTCTGGCCCTGGGGACTTGCCTTGGGGATCTATCCCTTATTGTACTTAATAAACCATGTTGATTATCTGACTCTCTTGTCCGTCTCGTTTTGGTTCTGGTATCAGCCTCCACGGTATCTCCGTGGTCTAGTGGGTCCAATAGTCAGCTCCGCCAGTGGTGGCATGACAATGCTTCAATATCTTAGCTATGGTCTTTATATGTTCATTTTTTTAGCACAAAAGGAATGACTGTACAGCATAATCCTGTAATCGTAGGCAATAGTGACCTTTACAATGCTAATCCCTCACATTTTTAAGTCAAACAATGCTGGAAATCCCTACATATGTTATTCTTCTAAATTAATGTAATTTATTAAAACGCAGTCTGTGTACACATTAATCGTATTTAATAAAAATTACTATATGGTATGTCCTTAATTTGCAACTGTGACTCATATAAACTTTAAGAGCTGATGTGATGTGCTACACAAAGCCCTGTAAGATTTTATGTCAGCTTGTATCAACCGGAAGTCCATTTTCCCACAGGGGAGATAGTCATGTCTTGTCAAAATGCATCATATCATTGTAGAACCATTCTGATTTCTTCATCTTACTAACTTAAAAGCAAAAAAAGGAAAAAAAATCAGAATAACATCTAGTATTTCGAGAAATAATACCGATAATTGAAATGACACACTACCAGGGACGCTTACTAAGCAATTATTGGGGACAAAGACATTTTTGTTGCATCAGAATTCTTGGAAAATAAATTGAGATTGACATTAGGAAAATGAAACTATTCTAATTAATAATAAATTACATTATTAGCATTAAAGAGGTTTACAGAGAATGTAATGGTGATTGTAACCTTAGGACTTGGCCATCAATGTCAGGGCAGTGGGGGTCTGACTTATTGCATTGCTACTTATCCGTGGCCGCAATCTTGGCATCATTGCCTAAAGGAGAGGTCTTCATCATTTCTTGGTATACAAGACACAGTTCCATACTTTGTGCATTCATTGTGCCAGTCTTGCAGCTCAGTGACATCTTCGTTACATCGGCTTAATCCTTGTTTACGGCAGCGCGGTGTGGACTCCTTCCTCCTCCTGGTTTTCCAGATATCAGTTTATGAGGACTGTACCGGCCAACACTACAAAGCTTTACAGAACATTGTGACTTATCACAACCCTCTCAGGTAAGCACTCCACAACTCTATCCTTACCAGTATCATTTGTAGGGTAAGACCTGATTTGTGCTTTTTCCTTCCAGTTCTATCCATGATCAACCCACTGACAGAAATCTCAACCAACTATCTCATAGACAGGAATGCTCCTATGTTTTCTATGAAAAAGACGCTAGCTGACACATCGGCCAATGGTATATCTGAAAGACAACAATTTGATTGGCAGTCCAAAATCAGGCTTGTATGATTGACATCTTGCCCAATCATTAGTAAACCAGCAACCCTACACACATTAGCTCATTGACCAAACTAAACCAATCAATCAATATCAATGGGTTCATCTGAAATTAGTCTCATGTGCATGCGTTCTTGTAATGGAAATGCCCTCAATGTAAATAATAGAATATACTGTACAAGGTAAACTCTCTCCAGAAGGCCACCCTTTTTTCTAGAACACATTTTGCATGAGATTATCATTTTACATGAATAGTTCATAATTTTTAAGTTGACCACCTTTCAGCAATGCACAATTGTTTTTTTGGTAAGCTTCTCAGCATTAAAAATGGCTGTCAGTCTACTCAATGGGGCACGGTTAGAGCCGCTGCTAACGGTATACTAACCATTAACTGAAGCAAGAGAGAAGAGAAAGAGACACTGCAAGGATAGGTGCACACAATATCATGTGAGAAGTGGTTATTTATTCAATTTTTTCTCTTTTGCTTTGACACAGTGATAAGGTGGGGTCAAACAGACAATTCTAAAAACATTTAAAACGAGTTACAATGACTCGGTAGCATGTCACTATCACATACCTGAGTTAAGGTAGCTCAGGTAAGAAGGGTTAAAGCAGGTATGCACATAGGTGTGCCAATTGATAATATATGATCAATATACATTCAGACAGTGTGATAGTATGAATGGTAACCACCAGGTGGCTGGAGTACCAGCCAAATTACCTGAATATATGATGTTATGGTCAAACACTTTCATACATGAATAAAATTAACTGTCAGCATGAAATGGGGTTGCCAAAATTACAGACCCAAAATACCCTGTGTGGATGATGTCATATATACAAAGTGGATAATTAGAACTCAAGTATATAATTCCTCAACAGTTTATACAATAGTCAACAGATCTTTGATACGGTATTAAACAGAGGAAAGATATATCAAAGTGTATTATTAAATTAAAGTATCCAATTACCTGGACACCCTGAGGCAGTGCAGAGCTAAGGTTAAATAGCAGGCTTGGCTATTGGCAGATAAGAAAACACAAGGATCCAGTCAAGAGGTTAAACATTGTCAGAATGAAAATGGAGGAAAAAAAAAAAAAAAACATATTCCAGGTATGACAAGTATATCCCTGTAGGGCACTGTAGGGTATAAACCGAGTAAACTCGTACAATCAGAAATCCAGCATCAATGATAACAGGGATACAGGAGTACACAGTCAAAACAAAAACAAAAAGAATAATAATAATAAAAGTGCAAAATAAACCTCAGTATATGACTATGAATCAGCAGCACAGTGCTGTCTAAAGTTCTGCCAATATGCATAAACCAAACAATCAATACTGCCCAATGCACTGCAGAGTGGAAATACCCCACATTATGGTTACATGTAACGATCTGTGTGCAGATCAAGCTAGTTAGGGGAATCAGAGGCACCAGGATTGAACCACATTGGGAGTTTAGGTCTGAGAATATTATACCTGCGTATTCCAGCCTGGAATGGGGGAGAGGTGGAATTCAGACCCCCATCCTGGGCATGTGTAGTGACAGGAGGGGCCCGACGCGTGTCGCCGGGAGGGCTTCGTCAGGGGCTGCTGCTACCCTGTTGCACCCACCTTATAAAATATCAAGCCCTCATACAGACTCCACGGTCAGACCAGCCCAGCTGCACATGTGTGGGAGGGACAGGGAGATTTCCCTAGGTCTCCACCTCCTCTATAGTGCAGCGGGCCATATTATAGTAGGGCAAAATGCCAGTGCAGCATGACAGGGTCAATTATAATGATAGTAATGTGCATAGAAGGCTTAGGAAGGCAAGCCAAATAATAGGAGAGAGTATTAAGTTATATTAGTAGTTGTGTTGGGCGATCATCAAGTTAAGTGAAAATGTAAGTATATACTGTAACAAAGGAATTTAGAGCAGCATGAAAGGGATCCACAGCAGAAAATAGCCTGGTCAGCGCAATTGTGCGTTGGACCAACACTGGGCTCAGCTGTGGAACCAATATAGCACAGCAGTATAATAGACAAGGATGTCCCAAGTATAATAGACAATGATGTCCCAAGAATATGAGGAGCCCCCATGGAGGGCAGGAGCTGCAGATAGCAGGGCAAGTGTGATTGTGTGTCAGACGCTCACCAAATCCTGCTATAAAGATTAATGAGGCACATGCCAAGGGAAGTGAAGTACCACCCTGTATGTCATCTCATTATCTTTCGTATAATTCGGTACATAATGCGCATAAAAAGTACTCAAGCCCACAAAAAGTGTGGGACCCCATGAGCAACAATAGCAGCAATAACAAGGAGTACTCCCAATTGGGATAATGGTCGGCACCTATCCAATTCCAAATGATTATTAACTGAAGCCACGCCGTTGCCATCTCTATGACTTTAACACTGCCAGGGGGAATAAAGTTAATTTCCTCCCGGCAGTGGAGCTCTCTGTGCAGGTTCTGGATAGCTTCAGAATACTATTAACCTGCTATTAACCTACAGATTAAGCCAAATAGCATTTTTACACATGATAGATTCCCTTTCAGGATAGTCCTAACATTGTAGTCCTGAAAAATATATAGTTGTTCTGGACAGATTAAACTATTTTCAAAATGTAAGTCATAAAAAAACAAATTCAACTTATGCACTTATGGAGTCTACAATGAGAAGTGAACCCAAAAAAATCAATTATACCTTGTTGAAAGGTGGTCAACTTTAAAGGTACCTTTACACGCCGCAACTGTGGCAGGGAATCTTAAAGGCGATATGTCGCCCCGAAACAATCGCCGTGAAATTGCCTCACAGTTGTGGCGTGTGATTGGGGAATTTCGCGGCGATAAATCGCCTCTCGACTGATTCCTGAGCACTGCTCTGAAATCAGCTACAACCATGAAGGAGAGATTTCTGTGTTGTGGCGTGTGAACGGGCGATAGTGATGGAATCAGCGTTGCCCATGAATTTCCGTAGGCGTGCCACAGCATGCTGTAGTCTGTGCCCCATGTGAACTGATTGGTGTGGGCTACTGTGTTCCCATTGGCTGTCAATTGACACCGCGCCATATTTGATGAGCTGTCCATCCAGCACCACACAATGGCAATAGCGTCATGTATTAGCCAGCCTTCCAGAGCAGGCTGACCAATCAGAGTGCTGTTGCGTTGTCCAATGAGTGCGTATGGGGCGCGGTGTAAACCACTGTGGCACAACTATCTTGTCGCCGCGCTGAACATGTACGCCCACATTGCCTTTGGGATTGCGACATGTGAAGGGAATTCCACCGGATTGGTTCCGCTGCGGGTGAGGCGATTTCCGGGGCGACACATCGCCTTTCTTTCAAGGCGAAATTGCGGCGTGTAATACGGCCATTGGCGATCTGAGGTGACCATCAAAAATGTGCACGCGCACGTTAGATCGCCTCATATCGCCAGCTGCGGTTGCGACGTGTAAAGGTACCTTAAAAGAAGGGCGCATTTATAGAAGCTCATAATCTCACAATGAATCCGGTCCAGATGAAGGGGTAGTCTTCCGAAGAACGTTTACCTTGTACATTCATCTTCAATTGTTTACATTGGGAGGATTTCCATTACAACAATAAAAGGAAAGTGCTTAAAGGTGTTCTTCCCTCTGGTGTCATGTCCTATTGATATACAGTGAATTCAGAATGTATTAAGATCTGTATTACTTGTTCAATATTGTATTACATTACAACTTTATTTCAAGATAAGAAAAAAAATATAATAAGAAAACTAAATCAAGTTTGTTTACGTTTTCGTATATACATATATATGTATATATATATATACACATTTTTTTTTTTTTGCAAACACTAATGAAAAGCCACGTTTTATGTCTGGATGACACTAATCACCACAGTTTAGTGATACAGTCAAGAACTTTCCAGGATGTCCAGCAAAGAGAAAAAAAATTGAAGAAAGAACTCAGAAGTGCTCCTCTATCCTTGTTCCATAGCGTCTTATCTGTCTTGTAGAGCCATAGGCCAGGGTCACACATGGCATCCGTTTTTGCCTTGGATCCATTTTTGGGATAATTTTTGTGATTCTTTTTTCTAAATTCAAAAACGCATATGCGTTAACACATGCTGCACTTAGGTGTAGCTGCGTTTTTCATTGACTTCTCCCTGACTCCAAAAAACGCTGCTTGCAGCGTTTTTGGGTGCAGGAAAAAAACGCACGCACTTTTTTTAACATGGGGCCCTATGGGAGACGCATGCGTTAATGCATGGTACATATAGGCACCATGAGTTAACGCATGTGCACTTTTGATGAAAAAATTACTTATTCCAAAAACATCCAGGAGCTCAGGAGACACTATTGGCACCCTAAATTTAACGGATCAGTTTTTCCAAAGCCTCAAAAACGCGGATTGGTATGTGTGACCCCGGCCATAGATAGGCTTTTCTTCCTGCAGGTCAATGGCTCCACTCTCTTCCTGCCCTTTTCCAATGCTTGCTAGAACTGGGGTAAAAATGGCACAAATACAAGATGTTTGACACCAGACTTCTGCTGAAAACACCATCTTTAACGGTGACCATACTTTTCTCATTAACAGAGAAGAGCTTATTTTTATGCATTTTTCCAGGAAGCATTATCCAAAAAAACCTTTCAACCGGCGAGATCAATGCAAAGCATTGAATGGAAACAGCATTTGAATAGAAACTAGTCAGGCATAAAAGTCGCAAAATATGACTTCCATCTTTTAAACCTTTTCATGCAAAATAAGTGCAGCACATTGTATTTCACATAGAATGTCATACATGTACTGTACATTATTGAACTGATGCAAAAAGCTCAAAGCACCACTCCAGTGGGAGATTTTTTCAGCCCTGGAGTAGCACTTTAAGGCTGGAATAACACTGTCCATGTGATATACGACTAAGTTGGACGTGTCTCGGATGAGAAACTAGGAATGGCTCTCCCCCTCTCTGGACAAGAGCACCAGCTGCTTGTGTTTCTAAGCAGCTCCACACTCCAGTCCTGACAGGGGAGAGCCATTTCAAGTTACTCATCCGAGACACGTCCAACTTAGTCGTATATCACATGGACAGTGTGATTCCACCCTAAATCTAAGCCATTTGTCATATAATCATCTACTGGTAGCTTCACCTTTTACCAACGCTGCTCCAGTCCTCTGACGCCATCTTGTGATTGTAACTTCTGACGAGCCAGAAGTTAGAAGTTACGACACAAGGTCCCAATGTATCTCATTATGTCTATGAGAGCCAGAGCAAGGTGAAAACAAGATTCCATAGAGATGTATTGAGTTGTGACCTCCAGCAGGAGCTGCCGACAGGTTACAAATCACAAGGGACCAACTGTTAGGAGAAGAAGATGAGTCTAAGGCAGGGTCAGGGGCTTATATTTAAAGGACCACTCCAGTATTTGTTTGTTTTTTTCAGCACCGGAGTGGTGCTTTTGATCTACTGTCCCTGACCCTACTCTTCTGCTTACTGTCCTACGTTTTCACCCTTTATCGGCGTCACTCAGACTGGCCAGAAATCAGTAGTTATATCACAAGCTCTCAATGCATCTCTGTGAGAACCATAATGAGGCTCTAGTAGACTCGTATTGAGTTATGACCTCCAACATGCTTCCTAAAACACTGCAGCTGGGGGCAGGTCACAAGCTAGTCGACACCAACCGGAGCAATGGTGACAAAAGATGGAGACGCTGGAGGTCAGTAAAAGATTAGGAGTGGGTAACTTGCATTAGAATCACTAACATAACTAAAAAAGATGCTGGAGTGCTGCTTTAAAGAGAAATGCATGGAAAGAGAAAACCCATTAGTCCTGTGTTTGGGGAAAGAAGTTAATGAGACACAAAAAACTATCTAATGTGAAGAAAATACACAGAAAATAGACTGTTAGGGTGCTTTCACATCTGCGTTTTTCGTAATTCGCGGCAGATGCGGTGAAAAAACCGCATCTGCCGCGTTTACCGCATAACCGTTCCACTTGCGGCGCGGTTGCGGTTTTTTCTATGCAATGTATAGGCATACTTGCGGCAGGTGCGGCAAGTGCGGTTTTGCACTTGCGGCAGGTGCGGCCGCGAAAAAAACCGCAGTAAGCCGCGGTTTTTTTCGCGGCCGCACCTGCCGCAAGTGCAAAACCGCACTTGCCGCACCTGCCGCAAGTACGCCTATACATTGCATAGAAAAAACCGCAACCGCGCCGCAAGTGGAACGGTTATGCGGCAATCGCGGCAGATGCGGTTTTTTCACCGCATCTGCCGCGAATTACGAAAAACGCAGATGTGAAAGCACCCTAAATTGCAGTTTTTGTAGTGTATTAAATATTTTCTCAGAGAGCTAAAGCCAGGGAAACTAATTAAACCAGGTTAACCGAGTTTACAATATCATTGGCATACCGAATCAATTAATAGGTGATTATATAATCTTTTAATAACTCTCTTAACCAGAAGAAATTTAATTAGAAATAACTGATTGCAGAAAAAACGTTTCAAAAAGCCCAAAATAAGAAAATGCAAGGTAAAATGAAATGTCGTTGAGAAAATGATTCACCGTATGAATGCCATTAAGATGCCGGCTGTTCCATTTAGCCACAGATTTAAGATGACTGAAGAGTTCTTAGCGGGCAGAACACACACTGTTGATTAAAGACACTTTTTTTTCTACATATGGAATAAATGACCAGAGCTCTCAGGTCAAACAATACAGATCAGGAATAAAAGGATTCTTATTTCCAATCAAGTGACAATTACAGGTTATCAGCTGGAGAGAAGATCAGAAATGACTTTTTTTTCAATTGCTTTCTTTTGCATGCATTACCGTATGTTAGCCAAGAGATTATATGTGTCATATTCCGCTTAGGCCTTTTGAAATAATTGACTGTGATTATTTCAGCTGGATGTGATGCCGCAAAACTGATGCATGTCACAAGTTTATTTCTTTAATTCCAATTCTTGAGTTCAGGTCTTTAACAACTACAATAGTCAAGTAAAATGAATAAAAGTCTTGCTGCTAAAATTAAAGAAGGCAAAAGCCAGCATGTACATACAGTGCTCAGTAATGAGTACACCCCTTTCATAAGTAAGATTCAAACCAATAGCTCACTGAATACAAGAATAAGTTAAAATATTTTGGGTAGACCGAGTTTAATGGAGTATTATTTAACCAATAACCTGAAAGGAAGGTTAAAGGGAGCTAACCAGCATGATTTAGGGCTATGAAGTGAAAGCTCTGGGATACTGAGTGCAATTATACCTTTAGTTGAATGATTCCAGGTTTGATTGCAGAGAAAAGTGCCATAAAACTCCTGGAAAACAGGACAGCAGATGATTGATGTGTGCAGCACTGCATCACTATATGTGGTTGTTTTCTTTCCCTCCTCTGTGAATATGTCTTTACTTTCAGATGAGGGGGGGGGGTTAGCTTACAGCCGAAAACCATGTCCACAGAGGAGGGGAAAAAAACAACCGCCTATAGTGATGCAGTACTGCACACATCAATCATCTGAGTTTTCTGATAATTTCCTCTGCAATCAAACATGGAATCATTCATGTAAATATGTGATTGCAAGAAATTGGCTTCACTTTATATCACTTAGTCCTGCTGGTTGGTTCCCTTTAATAATATTACTTTCATCATAAAATCTTCAGTTTTGCTCAAATTAGTTGATGCAGAAATGAATACCCCAACATCAAAAGCTACTACATCTAGTATTTTGGAAAAAACAAAAACATGAGTCGGCATATAAGTTGGTATACAAACCCTGCAAAGAAGCATGATCATTCTGTGGACATTAACAGACAAAACCTAAGATAGAAGCAAAATGAGCATATACCCTTCTGTAAAAAATAAACAAAAAGCAATAGTTCATATAAATAACATAAAGTACTTAATATATACTGTTTCTGATCAAAAAAAGTGTAAAGCCATCCCACCATGGCAAGGTAAACCCCAGTGCGTATGATCCCTAATCAAATATTAAAACCTCACCTTGTGTCAAACTACATCAATGTGGATGGGGGCAAAGAAGACACATAACCGTTGGAGGATACATAAGAGAAATATCCAAGTCAAGGAGAAGGGATCAAGCCCAAAAAGACCAATCGAAGTCCAAAAACATGAGCTGGAAAGGTGGTATGCATGCCCTGCATCGAAGCATGTTCATACTATGGATATTTACCGTAATAGAAGAAATCTAAGATAAAAACAAAATGGGCACATACCCTGCTGTGCCAATAGTAATAGTACATAGGGTACTCTTTGTTACAGTGGGATGGATTTATGCTTTTTTCACTTAAATGTAAGGATGAGCGAACCTCTTGAAGTTCGGGTAGTGCAGCCAAACGTTTTCGTATACAATTTGTGACCTCGAACTGTACCCGAACCTCAATGGAAGTCACTGATTGGCAGTTCAGCTCTCCACCTAGATACAGCCAGCCATAAGAAAAACACTTCCGGTGGTAGGATGGTGGGGTCCTTTTTCAAATAATTTTGGACACAAAGGCTGTGCTTTTATCTGAAACCAACCACCAGGATTTACCCACCTGTAAATCAGTGCAGCAGGTGAATGACATGTGCAGCACGACATTACAATTCTTCTTTTATTCCTCCCCTGTGGACTTGTCTTTCTGCTGTAAGCCAAAGTCCCCCACCCCCAGATGAGTCTGGATGAGATGGAGGGGGGAGAGGGAGGGGTTCAATGTACAGCAGAAATACAAGCACACAGGGGAGGAATAAAAAAAAACAGTGATGTCATGCTGCACACATCAATCACCTGCTGCACCGATTTACAGGTGATTAAATTCTCATGGTTGGTTCCCTTTAAGCCCAGTGCCAGCAGATTAAACACTGCACATGGCTCAAACTGGGCCAAGCACCAACTGTACCCAAGCACAGCGATGCCAGCTCCAGTGCTTTGCAAATGTAAAGCACCGGAACACAGAACCCAAACAGGTTTGATCAAAACCAGGAAGTTTACATAGTCTCCACTTTTTGGCTGCACTGCTGTGGTTCCTATATGTTTCTACTTTTTAATAACGTCTCTCAAAGGGATCATGGAATATATGAGGAAAGAAATTTCAGGAATTGACTTGTTACAATGATGACTCCTATTATTGGATCACACTGGAATTTAGTAATTGCCCTAATGTGAGCCATTTTTTCACAAATGTTAGTAAAGACTGATGGCACGACGAGGGAATGGATTTTATACACCTGTGGTAATGGGACTGAATAAATAACCTCAATTCAGGAATTGAGAAGTTTGTTGGAATACTTATATTATTGCACTATAAAATAACAAATTACACAAAACTGTTACCATCTGACACAATTTTCAAGATGCACTAAAAATGGCAAATATGCCCCAATGTTTTTCAAAGCTATATTTATAACAGTAGATCCCTTCCTTGCAAATAAAAATAATCACAATGTATAAAAGTCACTCTTTTATTTTAATGTATGGATTCACAGCCTATCACAATTACATTGAAACTTTCTTTGAAGACTGTGTTATAAGGTACAAAAGTCAAAACTCAGCAAATGACAATATCTTGTCATACAAGCCCATGCACATTGACAGAGATCTGGGCATGAATGTCAAATGAACAAAGTGTAATGTTCTGGTAGTACATGGTCACTCTGTCAAAATGTCAAGTTAATATAAGCTACTCTCTTCTATTGATATTGTCAAACATTGTAAAGGGTTTAGTGCTGTCAAGTTCATTAGACCACAAGTACCTCTATGGGTGCTTTATTGATAGACTATGTAAAAAAATGAAACCATAATGCAGTTATGCAAATTTGCATTAACTATAATGAGGTTCACATGCATCCAAGGCACCCATTTGAAAACACAATCAGGGCCTATGGATCATGGCCTGAAATGGAAGCAGAATGCCGGTGGATCCGTACTTCCGTTCCGTGATCAATGAAGTTTGCATGCACAGGGCATGCGCAGAACGCAGTACTGAAGAACATGCCCCATTCAGTTTGTCATTGCATAGGAATCTGAGAGCATGCAGGAAATTCCCAAAAATGCTAATGCAAAGCCAGCTTAAGTCAAAATTCAAATTGAGGTCAAAGAATGGGAGTGATCAGAACAAACAAACATAACATCACAAGTACCACCATAAGTAGAGGAATTAATGTCCAGAACCACCAGATACAAGATTACAAGACCCGAATTATCATCAGTAGAGGAATTTATTGAAAGGACCAACATCAGTACATAAAGACAGCACTAGAACAACCATCAGTACATGAATACACCACAAGAACCTCTCTCAGTACATGAGCACATCACTAGAACTACCATAAGTACATGAATACAGTACCAGAAAATGAGAACCGTCATAGTACACAAATAGAGCAGCAAAGGCACTAAATACATGAATTAAAACATTACAACCATTGTTACTACATGAATACAGCACAAAAATCATCATTAGTACATGACCACATACCATAATCACTATGTAATACAACACAAAAACTCCACTAGTACAGTAATACAACAGCAGAACCACCATCAGTACATAAATACTGCACCAGAACCACTATCAATACAAGATTAAAACACTAGGACCCCTATCTGTACATGAATACAACACTGAAACCACTATTAGAACATGTATACATCACTAGAACCAATATCAGTACATGAGTACATCACCAGAATAACCAACAGCCTTTGAGTAAAGCATAAGGACCACCATGACTACATAAATACATTACTATGTTTAGTACAATGAAAAATTGCAATATTAAGTCAGCCCCTCACCATATTCATTTGGAAAGCATAAACCTACAATTACCAGTATGTCTTTAACAATGGTCAATTGATGCTAGCCATCATAAAGCTTTGAACAGTATGAAAACTGCAGTATTGATTAGATCTATCTGATATCACAAATACATATTTACATTCAGGTACCTTAGGGGTGATGTTTTTTCTTATTAGAGTCATCCCCATCCCTTTCTTCTCATCTGGGTCAGACACTATGATAGTTTTTCATATCCACAGTTTCCCTCTTCTCTGGTGTTTTGCAGCACATTCCAACAGAATGTCCTTAAAAATATCTGTCTCTGATGTGTCTGTGATATGCACAATTGCACCTCACTGTGCTGCCTTTACAAAATATGACCCCCACACTATCACTCTTTAGATGCATTACCCCACACAGTGTCTCTACTAGTGATGGGCAAACCTAAACTGTAAAGCTTGGTGTCCATACCGAACACCTACACGGAACCTGAACATGTACTCCCCTGAGAAGCGTGTATTACTGTTCAGGTTCAGCTACGTGCCAGCCTCTTGCTGCGATCACACTTGCCTCTAGGGCCTCATTAATCTCTTGTTTATTAACTGCACTGACATCGTGTTGTGGATTACTGTCAGATGGTATATTTGAGGTTAATAAATGAGTGAAAGAAGGTTGCCTTTGTATTTTTTTTCAAATAAAGAATGTTTTCTCTGTGTTTTTTAAATATTCACTTAAAGGTTTGTAATGTGGGGGTCTCATACAGACCAGAACATTACCAATCTAGGACTTTATGACAGCTGTCAATACTCAGCTGTCATTAACCCCAATTACCCCTGCACCAGGGCATCAAGAAGAGTTGGGTAAAGCAGCAGGATTTGGCGCTTTTAATTAAGGTACCAATTTCTGGGGCAGCTATAGGCTGCTAATCTTACCCTCGGGGACAATAACTATGTGCCTTCTCAGCATAAGAATACCAGACCCCAGTTGTGGGCTTTATTTTGGCTAAGTATCAAATTGGGGTGGACCCCTACAGAGCCAGACCTTTTAATTAATTATTTAATTTAATTAATTAATTAAAAAATACATGGGGTCCGCGTATTTGATACTCAGCCAGTATTAAACGCACAGCTGGGGGCTGGGGGCCGCAGCTGTCTGCTTTATCTGCACTAAGTATCAATATACGAAGTACCCCTAAGCAATATTTTTCCATTATTTATTTATTTTTACACACCTATGTCAGCAGGTTTGTTGCCTATACACTAATGAATATAGCGAACAATCACAGACATCGGCACAATGGCTGGGGGCACAAAGCCAATCACAGATGCTGTCAGAGTGTGAGTCTGTGATTGGCTGTTGGAATCAAAGCAGGGAATAAACATAAGGTTAATGACAGGAGCCCGAAGCAAGTGTGACTGCAGCACCGGAGATTGGTAAGTATAATGCTGCGGCTTTAATCTCAATTTTGCTTCCTTTTGCAGCTGCCAGCCCTTACTGCCACCATTTTAAAACTCTAAAGTTTGAGTTTCCATAGACTTATATGGGGTTTGGGATTTGGGCTCAGGTTTGCGTCAAGTCGAGTGCTGAACCCGGACTTTAACAAAAAGGTCCTGCTGGGTCTGCGGGTTCATCCATCTCTAGTCTCAATCAACCTTTATGAACAATAACTGTTCCCCCTTATGTACTATAACCACCACTATCCTCTTTCCTTATGATCTATAAGTGCCAACTAATCCTCTTGTATGAGCACTAACCACTACACTGTCTGTTCCTATAAAATATTGCCTCTCAATACTATTTTCCCCTGTGTCCTTAGTGATCCCCCACACTTCTCACTATGTACATTCTGCTCCCTCTTCACACTGTGCCCTCTGCTACCACTTTCACCCCTTGCTGACCCCTCTTTATACTGTACCCTTCTGTATAGTGTGCTCCCTATTCACATTGAACTCTCAAACTATCCCTCCTATTTTGCTTAATCTTTAATATGCCTTAATTGAAAAACGTTTGGCACCATATAATTATATTTTTTATTATTATGCCTCCTTTCTGTGTTAACCCCCCTCTTTACTGTACTTCCTCCTCCCTGTGCCTCACTTACTTTCCCTTTTCATACTGTGCCTTTGGTATCCACTTCCCCCCATAACACCCCACCCTTATCTGCAACCCCATGCATTACTGTGCCCTTTACCCCCATCATACCCTCACACTATACTTCTATGCTACACCACCTCTTCTGTGCCCTCTCTCCATTCTTTGCCATTAATTCACATTGCACTTGTCAGCAATGTTTTCCTGTGCGCTCTGCTAAAGCGCAGTTCCTGTGGCTTCCTGTGTGGCTACATCCATGGTAAACATCGGGTTACCATGGAGCAGCGTTCGCAGGCATCTCCCGACATTAACGCTGGCCATACTGCAGGCTGGGCCCTGCAGTAACGGGATCCGTTTAACGTGGGGCACCTGCTAAGTGTGGCCCTAGCCTAAGCCAGGGGGCAGGCATCTTATATTTAAAGCACCACTCCAGCATTGCAATAAAAAAAAACCGCTGTACTGGTGCTTGAAAGAATTCAATCCAATTGAATGCAGGGAATAATGACCAGTGGGCGGTTAGCTGTCAGTGACTCACTGATCACTGGTGTCCATGGGCTGCAGCTATCACTATATCGGATAGTTTAATTTTTCTTTAGTTCTTTTTTTTAAAACTGTATCTCACCCTAGGGAGGTATGAGTAGAGCCTTAGCCCAGTGCCTACTTCTGCCTATCTTTTAACCCAGCGCTGCCCACCACCATCTAAATGATTATAACGGTGGGGGCGATTTACTAAAATGGTCATCGTCTAATATTTAGAATATACATTAAACACAAGCAAAATCTGGGCAGTTTTTACATGGTGACAGGACTTGCTTGAAACTTGGTTCCAATTGCATTGTGGATTTGATAAAACACAGTGTTGCTTTTTAATGACATTGGTATTATTGTTGTATTTTAACAATAGTTTTTAACCGAGAGCTGGACCATTTACGCTTGTCTTTATATGCTGGAATCACTAGATAATAACAAGTTCTACACTGAAATCAAGACACAAGCAGCAATTTCAGGTGACCTTTTAACTTGTACAATCTCAAAGCAATTTATTCTAGTTCCCCAGTTATCTCTTTTATAAGACTCGAAACACCAGACTTACTAAATTTGTCTGACTGTCTGCAGCCAGTTACTTCTATAAAAGCATATCCTGTAATGATTTGCCATGTTATCACATGTGGAGGAGTAGAAGATCTCATCTATAAGAAGTTATACTTATATTGTAGCCATCATATTTTATTCAGAGTGATAGGCTGCGTATAATCTATAACCCACCATATGAAAAAAGCAGTAATGATTGGTTGCCTATAGCCTTACTCCATCTTCAAAAAAAAGAATATGTAGGCTCTAATCCCAATCATAGCGCCACTATGTCCTCCATGATGGGTAAGCGAAAAAAATAATTTTTCAGAGTGCAAAATACAACATACTGTATATAATATTTAAAAACATATAAAAATATCTAAAAAGACTAATAACCAATGCATTTCGGCTAGGAAATCTTTTATCAGGTACAGCCAGACTTCTATACCAGGCTAGATATTTGAATAAATTATTAAAAAACATGTATGCAAGTATCTGGATGAGAATGAAGTGATAAACCAGAGCCAGCATGGGTTTGTAACTAATAAGTTATGTCAGACTAACTTAACTCCTTCTACGACAGAATGACTGACTGGGTGGATCAGTGAAACACAGTAGATATAGTACATCTTGACTTTAGTAAAGTATTGACAAAGTATCTTATACAATTCTTATTTAAAAAATGACCAAGAATGAAATGGACAAGGCAACTGTTTGATTAATAACTGGCTTAGTGATTGGACCCAAAGAGTGGTCATAAATGGCTGCACATCCAGTTGGAAGAAGGTCTCAAGTTGGATAACATAAAGCTTTGCTCTGGGCCCTGTGTTGTTCAACATTCTTATCAATGATTTAGATGAATGAATTGAGGGTATACAGATTAAAATTGCTGATGGCACAAAGCTAGTAGAGATAGCTAATACTAGAGAAGAAAGAGAGGATTCATTGAGATTTAAACAAACAGGAGCAGTGGGCAACAACTAACAGAATGGTTTATAACAGGGAGAAATGTCAAGTCATACATCTGGGCAAGAAATATGAAAATAAGCATATACAGAATGGGATGAATAGAGCTTAGCCACAGCACGTGTGAAAAAGACTTGTGTATACTAATAGATCACAGACTGAACATGAGTCAATAGTGTGATGCAGCAGCAAAAAGGAAAACACAATTCTGGGATGTATTAACAGAAGCATACAGTCTAGATCACGTGAAGTCATTATCCCCCTCTACTCCTCTTTGATCAGACCTCATCTGGAATACTGTATCCAGTTCTGGAGCAAGTTCAGAGAAGAGCAACTTGAATGGTGCCCAGTCTGCAACCATGTCCTATGAGGAATGGTTACAGGATTTGGGAATGTTTAGCTTGCAAAAAGAAGACTGAAAGGAGACTTAACCCTAGAACGCTATACCCATAGAAATCTACACATTCACGCACCTGGGGCCTTTTAGGCCGTTTTCAATTATCATGGAATAACTAAAAAAAAAATACTTTTCAAAGTTTATTGCAAAGTAAGGATGCATTCCCACTAGCGCTGGAGTCCGCCAGGACGGGATTCCGTAAAGGATCTGACCTCCTGGTGACCCAGCTAAGGCTGGCGGACGCATACCTGGGGCTCGCAGGCCTGCCAGGTTACCTGTTTTCTATTGTCTGTAAAATTACTTTAGTTAGATTTTTGAAACTCTACGTATTCCTCAGGTATATAGTTGTTAGTAATTTCCAGTTGTTCATATATTTTTATGCTATAGGCATTTCGGTATAACCACCTTTTTTTGGGACTACCCCATATTCACGCACCTGGGGCCTTTTAGGCCTGTGTGCAAATAACACGGAATAGCTCAAATAAAAATACTTTTCAAAATTTATTTTACAATTGCAAAGTAAGGATGCATTCTCAGTAGTGCTGGGGTCCGCAGGAGGGATCCGTAATGGATCTGACCTCCTGGTGACCCCAGCTAAGGCTGGCGGAATGACTGTGCCATTGTAATTTTAGATGTCAGTAAACTAAAAAGAAAAAAGAAAAAGATTACAATCAGGCTTGTGCACTGTAAACAGTATGTGATAAGACTCTTTGTTAGGGTCCCAGCACACCAAGCGATATAAAGCAGGTAAAGTGCAGCCCCCTCCTCTTACCTCCAACAGATCACTTTTTGTAGTGCAGTAGAAGCCTCTGGTTTTGGAGCTCAGAAAGTCTCTATTTCCAGACAAAAAAAGCTGACTTCTTCCTCCAAAGCTCCAGCAATTAGAACAAAAAGACCTGCGATGAGGTCAGAGACACATGACTTTGTGAGGAGCCTCCCTTTCAAGATCACATGACCATGTTGTCATGCAGAATCCACACTCTTCCCAGAGTCATAAAAGTTCTTCCCCAGCAACAATACAGACAAAAAGACTGAATATCACATGTAAACCTAGTACGGGCCTAAAAGGCCCAGGTGCGTGAATATGGGGTAGTCCTAAAAAAAGGTTGTTATACTGAAATGTCTGTAACATAAAAATATATGAATAACTGGAAATTACTAACAACTATATACCTGAGGATTACCTAGATTTTCAAAATTCAAACTAAAGTACTTTTACAGAAAATAGAAAACAAGTAAACTGGCGGGCCTGCGAGGCCCCAGGTATGCGTTCTAGGGTTAATAGTGGTCTTCAAATATGTCAAGGGCTGTCACTCTGTAGAGGGATCAGCTTTATTCACATTTGCACAAGGAAAGACTAGAAGCAATGGGATCAAACTGAGTGGGAGGAGACACAGATTAGATATTAGAAAAAACTTTTTGACAGTGAAGGTGATCAACGAATTTAACAGGCAGCCACTAGAGGTGGTGAGTTCCCCCTCAATGGAAGTCTTCAAGCAGAGGCTGGACAGACATCTTTCTGGGATGATTTAGTGAAGCTGCTTTGAACAGGGGGTTGGACCAGATGACCCAGGAGGTCCCTTCCAACTCTACCATTCTATGATTCTATGAGGTACATACAGATATCATTTCATGTTGTCCCTCCCTCAATGAACCTTTCACCTGTTTAGGCCTGATTAGATAGATATCATTGCATGGTGTCAAACTGAAGATCTACAATAGACCTGCAATTTGACACCATGCAATAATATCTTTTGAATCAGGCCCAAACAAGTTAAAGGTTTGTTGTTGTTGTTTTTAATTAAATAAAGAAATAATTTAAAAACGTGATGTGAGGTTCCTCCAATTTTGATTCCCAGCTAAGATAAAGCAAACAACTTGGGGTTTGCATTCACAGCCTGAGAATGCCCATGGTTATTGGGCCCTCCCCAGCCTAAAAAAAGCTACACTCAGGCACCTCAGATGAGCCATTTTCAGCTGCTGCACCCTTCCAGTATCCCTGATGCTGGTGGCAAACTGGGTGATAAAGGGGTTAATGTCAGTTTTGTATTGGCAGCTGGCACTAAGCCCGAGATTCATGTTGGGCCAATGTTAAACCCGGCCATTAGGAATTTCTACTAAATAGTAAATAATACACAGTACTCAGAGAAAAATAATTTTATTAGGAGAAAAAACAAACATCTCAACTCCATCTTTATTACACCCACATACCCCTCCACGATCCTGCAGGGAGAGAAAAAGCGTACTCTCCCTGCAGAATCTGCAATCACACTGACCACAGGGACTCAGTGAGTGACGTCACACGCGACAGTCAGACAATGCCACAGGGGAGTGGTGACGTCACTCGCTGAGTAACCAGAGCTCCCCGTGCCAGTGAACTCAAAATATTGTCACTTGTGGGCGGATTCCACTGATTAGGCACATCAGGGGCTATCCAAACAGAACATGACACCCACAGACCGTGCCATCAAAATCTGTGTTCCAAAATATCACTCCCTTCCTTCAGAGCGCTGCCGTGAACCCAAACAGTGGTTTATGACCACATATGAGCCATCGGTGTACTCAGGAGAATTGCCCAACAAATTTTAGGATTAATTTTATCCTGTTGCCAATGTGAAAATGAAAAAAGCTAAAAGAACATTTTTGTTGGAAAAATTAAAATGTCCATTTTTTCCTTTTAAGTTGCTTTAGTTCCTGTGAAGCACCGGAAGGGTTATTAATCTTCCTGAATGTAGTTTTGAATAGCTTGAGGGGTGCAGTTTTTGGAATGGTGTCACTTTTGGTTGTTTTCTGTCATGTACGCCCCTCAAAGGGACTTCAGATGTGATGTGGTCACTAAAAAAAATGGTTTTGTAAAATTTTGCTGGAAAAATGCGAAATTGCTGATGAACTTTGAACCCTTATAAATTCCTAACCCCAAACTTCCTTTTTTTTGCCAAAATTGTGCTGATCTAAAGTAGACATGTGGAAAATGTTATTTATTAACTATTTTGTGTCACATAACTCTGGTTTAACAGAATAAATATTCAAAATTTTAAAATTGCGAAATTTTCATAATTTTGTCCAATTTTTTTTTTTTTCACAACTAAATGCAAAAATTATCGACCCAAATTTACAACTAACATGAATCCCAATATGTCACGAAAAACCAATCTCAGAATAAATTAGGATCCATTGAAGCGTTCCAGAGTTATTATCTCATAAAGGGACACTGGTCAGAATTGCAAAAAATGGCAAGGTCAGTAAGGTAAAAAAGGGGTTGGGTCATGAAGGGTTTAAAGGTAAAGGTTATAAGACCATCCCCAATCAGCTTGATGTTCCTGGGATTACAGTTGAACAGATTATTCTGAAATTTAACATACATGGCACTGTAGCCAACATCCCTGGACGTGGCCGCTGGAGGGACATTGACAACAAATCAAAGAGACGGATAATATGAGTGGTAACAAAAGAGCCCAGGAAAACTTCTAAAGAGATTAAAGGTGAACTTCAAGTGCAAGGAACATCAGTGTCAGATCGCACCATCTGTTGTTTGAGCCAAAGTGGACTTCATGGGAGACAACCAAAAAGGACACCATTGTTGAAAAAAAAAATCCTAAAAAAGCCAGACTGGAATTTGCCACACTACATGTTGACAAGTCACAAAGCTTCTGGGAGAATGTCCTATGGACTGATGATGACATAAAAATAGAACTTTTTGGCAAGGCATATTAGATCTATGTTCACAGATCGAATGAAAATGAAGCATATCAAGAAAAGAACACTGTCCCTACTGTGAAACATGGAGGAGCTTCTGTCATGTTCTGGGGCTGCTTTGCTGCATCTGTCACAGGGTGTCTTTAATCTGTGCAGGGTACAATGAATTCTCAAGATTATCAAGGGATTCTAGAGACAAATGTGCTGCCCAGTGTCTGAAAGCTTGGTCTCAGTCGTAGGTCATGGGTCTTGCAACAGGATAATGACCCAAATCATACAGCTACAAACACGCAAGAATGGCTAAGAGGAAAACATTGGACTATTCTGAAGTGGCCTTCTATGAGCCCTGACCGGAATCCTATTGAAGATCTTTGGAAAGAGCTGAAACATGCCGTCTGGAAAAGGCAACCTTCAAACACCAGACAACTGGAGCAATTTGATCTTGAGGAGTCGCCAAAATACCCGTGGAGAAGGTGCACAAGTCTCATTGACAGTTACAGCAATCATTTGATTGTAGTGATTGCCTCAAAAGGTTGTGCAACAAAATATTAAGTTAGGGGACCATCATTTCTGTCCAGGCCTACTGTATTTCATGAGTTTGATTTTTTTAAATATTCTGTGGCAGCAGGGCTGAAAAGCAATGTCTGACTTTATTTATTCATTTTCATAATTTTTTTTATCTATCATTACTTTTTGTTAGATTCAAGTTATTTCTGTGACCATTGTAGGTTTTTCTTTCATTAAACGAGGGGTACCAACCATTTTGACCACATGTGTACTTTGCAAAGAATGTGTTTTGATTTGTCAAAAAAAATGCCAAAAAAAGTGGGAAAATTGTATAAAAAATGCGTGACATACACAGTATTGGCACATTACCTAAAAGTTAACTCCATCCTTTGCTTATACCTCTAGTTGCAATGATTTGTAGTGATAGCAGCATCTAATGAGTTAAGCATATGGCATCTGAGTTCTAGCCATGTAATCCTGGCCTGTATAGAAGAAATGCTTGTCAATTTACCCCATCACCTCAATGGGAAGGAAACGGTATATGTCAAGATATTACCTTGGCATAAATCTTCTACAGCAATGAAAACTATGATTAGGATTGCTAGGATCATACTATATGAAAATCCAAGGTGGTTGTCTATAGAGCATCACCGAAAATATCTTGATATTCAACCCCAGAAATCACCTAAAAATTTAGACTCAGACCTCACAATAGATTCAGATCTCAGTGCAGACTGCAAAGTACAGATCTCAAAACAAATACTCCCAACCTACAAAATACATACTGCATAGATCAGAGGTCAGAATAAATATACATCCCAGACTTCATAAAAACTAATGACCACAGACTAGACCCAGAAGTGTAGCTAGGGGTTCAGATCTGGTAGGGGGGAGGCCAAAACATCTGAGTGGCGCCTAACCAGGTAAATCTGATTACAACTACGGCAATGCTCTCTGATTGTGGGTATGAGGGGAACCTCAGCAGATGACCGCGCCGTAACTGAAAATATATCTATACGCAAAGGCCAACAGCGCTATTAACACTATATATATATAGTGACCATATAGTAATAGATGATAGTTTACAATTAACAAGCAGAATTCCATAATAAGAAGTGAACCACACTAAAGTTAGGGGGCATACTTCAAAAAGTTACTCCAAAAAGATTGCATAACATAAACAAGGAGTATAGACTTGAAATATATCATGAAAAAGTATCAAATTTATTTAGTTTGACAAACAAAGACAAGGAGGGGAAGATCACAAAGTGCTCCATGCAGGTAGCCACAGTACGGTCTACATATATTGCACTATATCAGACACACAGACCATGTCTGTCCATATATATAAAAACTGGTGTCTGCGCAGAGACCCATATACAAAAAACCACTTGTGTGGGCACCTAATACATCATCACCTACACAAACATATGGATAAAGGTTTATACTGACATTGAAACATGTTCCATACATATATCCCTTATGGTATTGTGGGTCAGGATAGAAGAGGCATACCCATATATCATACCCAGTCTATGGGAACAGAGCGCTACATCTAGGGGTGTTACTGACAGGCAGAATCAGTGTGTCGTGTAGCTAGGAGGCATAGTTACCAGAGCCGTCACTGGCCATCTCGCATGGGGCAGCAGGGGTGAGGGGTGGTCCGGACCAGGGGACCCCAACGCGTTTCGTGACCACAGTATATAGGTCACTTCATCAGGGATGCTCCAGGCTCCTCCATCGGAGATTTTTATATCGCTCGCGCCACCGGAAGTGACGTTACGCAAGCCGGTCACCTGACCGGAACTATGCGCGGCCGCGTCACAGCACACTGCACCGCCCACCGCACCGACGTCAGGCCACACGTGTGCGCACGGTCGCGGGGACGCGTCACCTTAGCGACCGCGCGCGCACAGAGCCCGGACATCAGTGCTGATAGGTAGGGGACTCTGTGACGCCGCGCGCATAGGGGGACAAGCGAAAGCAAGAGGGGGATCTGCACATATCACCATAATGATCTATTAACCCAGTGTGCCAGAATATTCCATCATTTAGAGTCATACATATATCATAACATTAGATAATAACACATATAGCACACTGGTATAATGTTCTTCTGATTCCCAGGTGGATTATGCAATCTCCACACAATAGTCCTCAAGTTATTCCTTAGGAAACCTTGCTTGTTTATAAAAAGAGCCAGGAAAATCCCACAGAAGCCAAGGGAGGAACCTAAAAAAATCCTTAAAAGAGGAAATAAAAACATAAATGTGTCAGAAAAAAACTGACTAAAAACATTTGAGAGGTACAAAAGATCAGGACACACCAGGCGGCAGCGGTTACAGAAAAGGCGCAAAGCTTAGATCTTCGTTTAGACCTTTAGGTGACATTGTGTCCAATGCCACAATCCACTTTGTTTCCCGTTGTGACAGTACTTTACGGACATCACCACCCCTAATACCACCGTGTACCACGTCGATGCCTCTGAACATCAGGGTCGACGGGTCACTATTGTGGTATTTCAAAAAGTGGCGTGGTAATGTCTTCAAAGTGGTTTGGTCAGTCACTGTGGGGGCCGCGACAATGCCCCTCACGTGCTCCCTCACCCTCCTCCTCAGCTCCCTACATGTCCTCCCAACATATATCTTACGGCAGGAGCATGTGGCATAATATACCACGCAACTCGTACCGCACAATACGTATTCGCGGATGTCATAGGAGCGGGAACCATCGGAGGAGGAGAAGGAAGCAACGCGCTGGACATTCTCGCAGGCCACACAGTGACCGCAGGGGTAGCATCCCTTTAGAGGTCTCCTAGCTCCAAACAGGCCTGATAGAGTTGTTAGGTGGTGGCTGTGGACTAGTAGATCCTTCAGATTTTTTGAGCGTCTGGCCGTCATGAGAGGACGGTCGGATAGAGAACCTTTCAGATAGGGGTCGGAGAGGAGTATCGGCCAATGCCTATTAAGTATTTCCCTCATCTTGTCCCACCCCTGATTAAAGGTGGATATAAACCGAATCGGCTGAACGTCGGGAGTTACAGGTTTCTTGGGACTATATAGCAGAGAATCCCTAGGGTATATCCCGTAGATATGCGCGTTTAATTGACCTATTACTATACCCTCTTTCCTGAAAACGATCCTTCAGATCCTGGGCTTGTTTTTCGAACAATTCTGCGGACGAGCATATACGTCTCATCCGCAAGAACTGTCCAATGGGGACAGCGCGTATGGTAGACCGTTCGTGTGAGGATGATGCGTACAAGAGGGAATTTACTGCGGTTGACTTTCTAAAGACGTCAGTCTGCATGGTGCCATTGGGACCGACCTCAATGCAGATGTCTAGAAAGTCAATCATATGAACATCAGATTTATAAGTCAATCTTATATTCACCTGATTCCGCGCCAATCCCCGCATGAATTCATCAAGCTGCTCCAGTCCGCCCCGCGTAACGTCACTTCCGGTGGCGCGAGCGATATAAAAATCTCCGATGGAGGAGCCTGGAGCATCCCCTGATGAAGTGACCTATATACTGTGGTCACGAAACGCGTTGGGGTCCCCTGGTCCGGACCCCCCCTCACCCCTGCTGCCCCATGCGAGATGGCCAGTGACGGCTCTGGTAACTATGCCTCCTAGCTACACGACACACTGATTCTGCCTGTCAGTAACACCCCTAGATGTAGCGCTCTGTTCCCATAGACTGGGTATGATATATGGGTATGCCTCTTCTATCCTGACCCACAATACCATAAGGGATATATGTATGGAACATGTTTCAATGTCAGTATAAACCTTTATCCATATGTTTGTGTAGGTGATGATGTATTAGGTGCCCACACAAGTGGTTTTTTGTATATGGGTCTCTGCGCAGACACCAGTTTTTATATATATGGACAGACATGGTCTGTGTGTCTGATATAGTGCAATATATGTAGACCGTACTGTGGCTACCTGCATGGAGCACTTTGTGATCTTCCCCTCCCTGTCTTTGTTTGTCAAACTAAATAAATTTGATACTTTTTCATGATATATTTCAAGTCTATACTCCTTGTTTATGTTATGCGATGATAGTTTACAGTACAATTATATATAGTGACTTACAGCTGACGTTCTTTCTGATGGAGTCGTTCACTTTTCCCAACTTTTCCATCTGGTCCAGACTGAACAACAACTTCTCCAGCCACAACTTCATCTGCAGAAATCACATCAAAGACATCTGACTTCTCACATTTTCTGCACAGTCTGTATCTATTCCCAAACTGCAAAAATGCCTTGTCTTGCTTTTACCCCAATGGCGAGTCCCTTCTGCATTGTACCAGTGCAGCTAAATTAATTAGAATATCATCAAAAAGTTACTTTATTTCAGTAATTCAATACATAATCTGAAACACATATTATATAGAGTCATTACACATAGAGTGATCTATTTCAAGTGTTTATTTCTGTTAATGTTGATGATTATGGCTTACAGCCAATGAAAACCTAAAGGTCATTATCTCAGAAAATTAAAGTAGGGGGGATGAAGGGTTAAAAACTGCGCTGCCATATTCCACGAGACATCAAAGGGTGAATATAATATTGATGTGTTTCAGGCTTCCCAGAAACGCCCCGAAACATGGCAATATGATAATTGATTTTGGATGATATTCCAATTAATTGAGATGCATTAGTATTTCATATTACTGCAGCTGCTGTTTGGCATACAGAGCTTCTCTTACTGCCCACATAATAATGCCACCATTGTACCCCTTACAAAGTAAAATACCTCATTTGTGCCCTCTAGAACAGGGGTCCCCAACCACCGGGCCGCGGCCCAGGACCGGGCCGCGGAGGTCTGGGTGTCGGTCCGCACCGCCGCAGACCAGCACTACACAGTGTGCTGATGCTGAGCTCTGCGGCAGCTCCCGGAGTGATGTCACCGCCCCCTGTATCATACATTACGTCCTCGCTCTCTTCTTTTCCTCAGCTACGTGAATGAGAAGCCATCGGCCAATCACGGTGCAGCAGCCAGGCCCTGATTGGCTAGTGGCTTTTGCACTGTGATTGGCTGATGTCCTCTCTGAGGAAAAGAAGAGAGAGGATGTGAAGCAGCAGGTGCTGGGGGGGGGGAAGCGGTGAAGTGTGTGTGATGGAGACTGAAGGAGATTGTGGCTGGAAGAGGAGGCTGAAAGAGGAGGCTGGGGAGTTAAAGAGGAGTCTGGGGAGTTAAAGAGGAGGCTGGGGGGTTAAAGAGGAGGCTGGGGGGTTAAAGAGGAGGCTGGGGGCTAAAGAGAAGGCTGGGGGGTTAAACAGAAGGCTGGGGGCTTAAAGAGGAGGCTGGGGGGTTAAAGTGGAGGCTGGGGGGTTAAAGAGAAGGCTGGGAGATGGAAAAGCAGGTTATGGCTGGAAGAGGAGGCTGGGGGGTTAAAGAGGAGGTTGGGGGATGGAAAAGCAGGTTATGGCTGGAAGAGGAGGCTGGGGGGTTAAAGAGGAGGCTGGGGGATGGAAAAGCAGGTTGTGGCTGGAAGAGGAGGCTGAGGTCTGAAAGAGGAGGCTGGGGGCTGGAAAAGGAGGCTGGGGCTGCAGAAGGAGGCTGGAGGCTGCAAAAGGAGGCTGGGGCTGCAAGGGGATAGAGAAATAAGACATTCCCCGCAAATAAGACGTAATGCATCTTTTGGGGAAACAGGATACTAAACCCCACCCCTTCTATATGGCCCGCCCCATATGATCAAAGCCCCGCCCTTATAACACCCTCCGCCGGGCCTCGGAGAAATTATCTTGCTTGACGCCGGTCCCCGGAGCTAAAAAGGTTGGGGACCCCTGTTCTAGAAGATAAAATGACCTCCAGAAAAAACTGAATGCCCTATGCAAGTGCCCTAAAAAACAGTGTCCACATTTTGCCCCTAGAAAGTGATAATGCCCAATATTTATCTTTGATGGTCACAACACCCTAAGTGTCCCTATAACAATAATGCTTCTTAAGTGCCCAATTAACATTTAAAAATGGCCCCTGAGTTCCCCAGCATAATGAGCTCATACCTCACCTATACACAGTATAATGGACCAACAGCCCCCTTATACACAGTATGATTTGCTCAGAGCTCTCTTATACAAAGTATAACGGACCAACAGCTCCCCCATACATAGTATCATGGGCCCATATCTCCCTTATACAAAGTATGATGTCCCAATGCTCTGCTATACACAGTATTATACCCCCTATACACAGTATAGTAGTTCCCACTACTCCCTCAATGCACAGTATAATGACCCTACAGTAGTTCCTAAACTGTAATATACAAATAATTAGGAAAAGGGGAATGGGAGTAAAGCAGCTCATCAGTCTTAATAGATTTACACCCGCTCCAACACCGGAAGAACTTTGCACGGATACGCCCAAGGTCCGGGGTCTAAATTTGAAATTTCTAAATAAATCCAGCAAGGGACTCCAATAATGCAGTAAAAGATGGTACTTTACTCCTGATGAAGCTTCACATTGTTACAACCCTCCAGCATTGCTGTACCCCAGACCAGAAACTCAATATAACTGCAGATCACAGACTAGACCTTCTAAATAAGTACAGACACATATAAAGTAAGTAATGTCTTTTAAAATACAGACCACGCTAAATTAATACAATTTAGGGCCCTTTCACATCAGCGGTAATTGCTGATCGCGGCAGTTGCGGTGAAAAAACCGCAACTGCCAAGGTTACCACATAACGGGCACACTTGTGGTTCACTTGCGGCAAGCCCCATGCAATGTCTATGGGGCTTGCGGCAGGTCCGGCAAGTGTGGTATAGTTGCGGTTTCAGCACTTGCGGCAGATGCGGCCGCGAAAAAAACTTTTTTTTCACGGCCGCATCTGCCGCAAGTGCCGAAACTGCACTTGCCACACTTGCCACACACTTACCGCAAGCCCCATAGACATTGCATCGGCCTTGTCGCAAGTGAACCGTAACTGCACCCGTTATGCAGTAACCGCGGCAGTTGCGTTTTTTTTCACCGCAACTGCCGCGATCAGTAATTACCGCTGATGTGAAAGGGCCCTCTTTAATTACAGATCTCAGACTATCGCCCCAAGGTTTGTGAAGGTGAAGAGTCTCCCTAAATGGTCACCAACTCTTGTCCAACAGTTGTCAAAACTCAAAGTAGGGTTACTCTACAAGAAAGTTAATACCGGGGAGCAACGAATCTGGAGGCCAACATGAAGTTCAAAACCGTAATTGTGCATTATATAACTATATTAATCTAAAATAATATTTCCGCTATTTCCTTTTTCTGGCATCGCTGAGGAGCTCTAATTACTTCATTGAAGAAAGTCCTTCAAGACCTAAATTATGTCATCATTTCACAACTTGTGGGCAATTACAGTGTGTCTGGTGGAAGGAAAGCAGAACTGGTGAGTTGGTACAATCACAGCATGGACCACACTTGAGGATGAATACATTTCAATGAATTAAATGTTGACTGAAAGATATAGAATAGTTCTAGCATTCCCTTAGTGGCGGTGATTATTAATCTGAATCTGCTGATTGCTTTACATCACCGTGGAACAAAGAGCCTTCAATTAACAAAACAATTGTTGTGTCAGGAATGTCGGAAAACCAAGCACTAAATAGTCATTATTTGCTTCATGGAAAAAGAGTGAGGGATCAGTCACACAGTTGTTATTGGACTATATGTTCTACGTGCAGAAAGGGTTGTGTATGGGAAACAGAAATATTCCTAAAAAGCATTTTGCTTCTTTATAACAGGAGTTTTCCAAAAAAATGATAGCTGTAACCTTTTTACAACATTTAACATTATTTACGTCATGGTTGGAAAGGGGTTGCCGCAAAATGATGTAAAGGTACATCATGGTAACCATGAAGTATGATCTCAGAATCACTGCAATATGTTGAAGTGTTCCAGAGTTGGAGTCACATACAGGGACACTGGTCAGAACTAAAAAATTAGTTTAACAAACAAATGTTTAACAATATACTAGACAGAGATAACCGAGTTGGCATCCACTTTTTGTTTTGATGACTTTGTAGGATGGAGGCGATGCCCCTGCAACATAATGTGAGTGTTAATGGTTAATGTGTAATAGTATGATTACGGTGGGTAGATTTTAGCATGTATTAGGCTGGTTTCACACTACCGTTTTTTTAATCCGGCGTGGATACATCGAAAACCTGCATTCCCCACATTCCCCCATAATTGTAAAGCCTGATGCAACTTGATGCTCCTGAAACGGTATTATTACTGATCCTGATGATTAATCCAGCGTAATACCGGTGTAAGCATCCATTTGCATCTTAGCACATCACCACCAATTTGCAATGATAGTTAAATGAGACAACAGAGAGTATGCTGATGTTGTGCTTATTGCACGCTATCTGGATTTTGGCTATTAGAATTGCAGAATCACACTGTATTTTTTGGACTATAAGACACATTTTTCTCATTATAGTCCGAATATACGGACTATGTGACTGTGGCGCTGTGCTGGGGGGGCTGCGGCTCTGTAGCGGGCTGGGGGAAGGCTGCAGGGGGCTGCTGAGGCAGCGGGAGGTCATGTGCCCCCAGTCATTATGCTCATTTACTATGCACCATATCCAGGGTTGGGGGTAATGTACACAGATGGTAGGGCTATATACCAGCATTAGGGTGCTATAACCCAGGATGGGGGCCATATCCAGAATGAGGGGCATATTCCAGGATGACGAGCCATATGGATGGGGGGCTGTATACTAGGATAGGGGCCATATCCTGAATGGGGGGGCTATATCCAGGATGGAGGGCTATATCCTAGGATGAGGAGCAATATTCAGGATGGGGGCTGGATACCAGGATGGGGGGCCATATCAAGGATGGGGGATATATCCAGGATGGGAAGCTGTATACCAGGATGGGGGATATATCCAGGAAAGGGGATGCTACAGTATATACCAGGATGGGGAGCCATATTCCGGATGGGTGGCTATATGCCAGGATTGGGGGCCATATCCAGAATGGGGATTATATACCAGGATGGGGGGCCATATAATAACTGGAAGGGGCCAAGGATGGGGATATTACCTCCATAACAGTGTCAGCAGCAGATCCCCCAATAGCAGTGAATTATAACCCCATTTTTTGCTTAATTTTTTTCCCTCTATTTATTTGGGTGCATCTTAGAATCCGTTGAGTCTTATAGTCTGAAAAATATGGTAAATATATTAAGTAAAAACATTTTTTTGGAAACCTTTTGCATCTTTTTGTTTTGGATTTATCTGAATAAGTGGCCACATCATCTAAAGAAGTAGGATTTATGACCCCAACTATCCAAAGGAGCTCTAAATAATGGATAAATAATAACTAGTGATGAGTGAGCACTAAAATGCTCGGGTGCTCGATGCTCTGGTCAAGCATCTCGAGATGCTCGGGTGCTCGACTGAGCACCGAGCCCAATGCAAGTCAATGAGTGATAGGCTCCGCCCACAGGCATCCGGCTATAAACCAGCCATCATCTACCGCCCCCCCGGACCCACCGCCTCCTTCCTTGACCACTTCACCACCTGGCTACTTCACTTCCTCTCCACTGACATCCCCTCCATCATCATGGGCGACTTCAATATCCCCATTGACACTCCCCGCCCAGCCGCCTCCAACCTTCTTTCCTTGACCACCTCCCTAGGGCTCTCCCAATGGTCCTCCTCTCCCACCCACGAACAAGGCCACACGCTTGACCTCATCTTTACCCGCCTTTGCTCCCTCTCTAACCTCACAACCTCGGTACTCACACTGTCCGACCACCATCTCTTGACCTTCTCCGCCCTCTCCTCCCCTGCCACACTACCCCCTCTCCGCAAGCTTGATCACCCTCGCCGAAACCTAAAAGATCTTGATCTTCCTTTATTCTCTGAATCACTCCTCCCTCTCACCGACATACCCTGTGCTGACGACATTGACATTGCCACCACCCTATACAACACCACCATAACGAACGCTCTCGACCTAGCCGCCCCCCTCACTCTCCATGCTCCACGCATTAACAGGCAACCCTGGCACACCACCCTCACTAAAAACCTGCGACGGGCGTCCAGAGTCGCCGAGAGGAGATGGAAAAAGTCTCACACCCCCGAGCACTTTGCTCTGTTCAAGCAATCCATCACTGACTTCAAGACCGCACTCGCTACCGCCAAGCAAGTGTTCTTCTCATTCCTTATAACCTCTCTGTCCCGCAACCCCAAGCAGCTCTTCAAAACTTTCTACTCCTTACTTCGCCCACCTGCTCCTCCCCCTTCTCCCCTCATCTCTGCTGAAGACTTTGCGACCTTCTTCAAGGAGAAGATCGACAAGATCAGAAGCAGCTTCGGTCCACTATCCCCACACCTCCCCTTCCCACCTACACTGCCCTCCTCCTCCATCAGCCACTTCCCCCCCATAACTGAAGACCAACTCTCCTCCCTCCTGTCAAAATCACACCTCACCACCAGCGCCCACGACCCGCTCCCATCCCACCTCATTCCCAACCACACCTCCATTTTCATCCCAGCCCTCACCCACCTCTTTAACCTTTCACTTAGCACTGGTACCTTCCCCTCGGCCTTCAAACACGCCCTAATCACGCCCATCCTAAAAAAAACCTCACTTGACCCTACCTCTGTCTCTAACTATCGCCCCATATCTCTTCTCCCATTCACCTCTAAGCTACTTGAACAACACGTCCACTCCGAACTGTCCTCTCACCTCTCCTCGTGCTCCCACTTCGACCGCCTACAGTCCGGCTTCCGATCACTCCATTCCACCGAAACAGCCCTGATCAAAGTCACCAACGACCTACTGACCGCCAAGAACAAACACCACTACTCCATCCTGCTACTCCTTGACCTGTCTGCCGCCTTCGACACGGTTGACCACTCCCTTCTTCTCCGGATCCTGGAATCCTTTGGCATCACCCACCTTGCCCTCTCCTGGATCTCCTCATACCTAGCGGACCGGACCTTCAGCGTCTCCCACTCCCACACCTCCTCCTCACCCTACCCCCTTTCTGTCGGAGTCCCCAAGGTTCGGTCCTGGGACCCCTACTTTTCTCCATTTACACTCTCGGCCTAGGGCAACTCATCGAGTCCCATGGCCTCCAGTACCACCTCTACGCCGACGACACCCAAATCTACCTGTCCGGCCCTGACATCACCTCCCTACTCTCGAAAATCCCTCAATGCCTTTCCGCCATCTCATCCTTCTTCTCTGCTCGCTTCCTTAAACTCCACATGGACAAAACTGAATTCATAGTCTTCCCCCCAAGAAATTCCACTCCACCTCCCAACCTATCCATCTGCGTCAACGACTGCCCCCTCTCCCCAGTCCCCCAAGCCAAGTGCCTCGGGGTAATCCTTGACTCCTCCCTATCCTTCAAACCCCACATCGAGGCCCTCTCCACATCCCTCCGGCTCCAGCTCAAGAACATCTCACGGATCCGCTCCTTCCTCACCCACGACACCACTAAAACACTCATCCATGCTCTTAACATCTCCCGCCTTGACTACTGCAACCTCCTTCTCAATGGCCTCCCGGCTAACTCCCTCACACCTCTCCAGTCTATCCTCAACTCCGCTGCCCGACTCATCTATATGTCCTCCCGCTACTCCCCTGTCTCCCCCCTCTGCCAAGCCCTTCATTGGCTCCCCGTCTCCAAGAGATCCCAATTCAAAACACTAACCATGGCGTACAAAGCCATACACAACCTGGCTCCACCATACATCTCCGACCTGGTCTCCCGATACCTACCCTCACGCAACCTCCGCTCCTCCCAAGAACTCCTCCTCTGCTCCCCCCTCATCACCTCTTCGCACAACCGAGCCCAGGACTTCTCCCGGGCATCTGCCTTACTCTGGAACTCCCTACCCAAACACGTCAGACACTCTCCTACCCTGAGTAGCTTCAAGTGTCACCTGAAGACTCACTTGTTCCATCAAGCCTACAACCTGCCATGAGACCCAGGCGAACGCCCCATACCTGACATTCCCCCATCCTACTGTCTCCTAACCCACCCCTCATAGACTGTGAGCCCTCGTGGACAGGGTCCCTGCCCCTCCTGTACCTGTACGTCCTGATCGACTAGATTTAGTGTACTTGTTCTTGTCTCCCTCATCCTCATATAAAGCACCATGGAACCTAATGGCGCTATATAAATAAATAAATAATAATAATATTATAAAGCCGAGTGTTTCAGGAAAAGGCGGAAAGGTCGGCTTTTACAAATATCGTCACGCTGATACACCCATCAACCCCTGTTCCGGCCCCCCGGGAACCGTAAAGAAGCGAATATGCTTTCGGTGCCAGCGACTGTGCACTGAAGGTCAGCTCGTACGCTTCTGTCACATCGGAAATGAATATTTTGTGCGTGAGGAGCATCCTGGGCGGCGGTGACGACGGTGCAACTAGTTTTCCTGCTACCTAATACCGTTGCCAAGGCCCGAATACCGGGACGATGTATAGCTACGTGTATACAAGATCATACACGGATAAATCACCACACTTGTGTTTATAGTTGAGGCAAAGCATGTATACAACCTCTGGCATATGTAATCTACCAAGGGAGGTGTATACAGAGGAGGCTGTATACCGTGTGTCACCACCGCTTATTACACAGTCAATAGTTTTCCCAGGTTTTGGGGCAAAAGTAGGGGGGTCGGCTTATACACGGGTCGGCTTATACACGAGTATATACGGTAATAATAATAATAATAATAATAAACCGAGTGTTTCTGGGAAAGGGCGGGAGGGTGGGCTTTTTCAAATCGTCACAGCATACACAGCATACAACACCTTGCTGTGCCCCCAGAAGGACCATAACAATCAATCTGCTCTCAGTGCCAGCTTACTTTGTGCACTGAAGGGAGCTGTATCGTTGTGTCATATCGATAATGATTAGTGATGAGTTCGAGCATCTCGGCGGTACCCGTGCTCACTGAGCATCCTGAGTACCGGGATACTCGTGCAAGTACCAAGTACCGACGAGCATGCTCGTTCATCACAAATAATAACAAAAATAAATGCACCACACTTTGTGCTATATTTGAGGCTAAAGACATGTATAAAATATTGGCATAAAGTAATTCTACCAAGAGGTGTCATAAAGAAGTGAAAAGTGTCACCACCGATATATCTGACACATCCTGCCTGCCTAGTTCAGTTTTACACCGTGTACTGTAAGTTTTAGACAGTAATAATATATCTGCCCCAATGGAACTATTACACAACCATCCCCAGTAGAAGAAATAAGAAAAATGATGAGGATTTTAATTAATATTTTATAATAATACATTTTATTTCATTACTTTATGGCAGTTCAGAGAATATCAATTTGGTAAATCTGAATACGGAAAAGAGAGTTAACACTGATAGAAATCATTACTTGTAAATTATGTACTTTCCATGTGGTTATTAGAACATTTTTTCAGAGCATCTGTTAAGTATTAATATTCGGTTGGCAGGTTTTTATGTGACTAATTCTGACAGTTTCCCCTTTCCCTGCCTGATCTCCTGTTGTGTCTAACACTTCATGCAACCAGCCAGATAACCTCATGCTGTCAGACAAGTGAGGACTGACATGTATCATTAACCTACGAAGAATTTGAAGAGTAATCGAATCAGACCCGGTATTTTCTAACATATTATTACAAATGACACACATTACTATGGTATAAATTATAACCCACACAGAATGTTTTAGTCATTTAGATCTCCAAACCAATAACATATTGAATATTTCATATGTGAGTTGACCTATCCTGCCCGAAATGTCATAAGAATATCACACTGAAGACATTTCGGGCAGCGCTCTCAATCGAGAAGATGGGTGATCTTGTCCAGAGATGGTAGCCCAACAAGTTTCATGTACCTTTGTGTGCCTTCTATTGTTCATGATTAATGAACTTGTCTATGAATGCCCCTTTATAATGTAAAGCACTATGGAATAAATGGTGCTTTCATAATTAATAATAATAATAATAATAATAATAAATAAAAAAAGGACCAGCACTCCAAACTCTTTGTTTTTTTTTTTTTTTTCTTTATTTCAGAGATTTAACCTGTCTGTTTCCACTGTGAGAACATAGTAAGGAAATGGAAGACCACAGGGACAGTTCTTGTAAAGGCCAGAAGTGGCAGGCCAACAAAAATATCAGAAACGCAGAGAAGAAGAATGGTAGAACAGTCAAGAACAATCCACAGACCACCTCCAAAGACCTGCAGCATCATCTTGCTGCAGATGGTGTCACTGTGCATCGGTCAACAATACAGCGCACACTGCACTAGGAGAAGCTGTATGGGAGAGTGATGCAAAAGAAGCCGTTTCTGCATGCACGCCACAAACAGAGTCACCTGAGGTATGCCAAAAGCACATTTGGACAAGCCAGTATCATTTTGGAAGAAGGTCTTGTGGACTGATGAAACAAAGATTGAGTTGTATGGTCATACAACAAGGCGTTATGCATGGCGCCACAACAACACAGCATTCCAAGAAAAACACTTGCTACCCATGTCAAATTTGGGGGAGGTCCATCATGCTTTGGGGCTGTGTGGCCAATGACGGCATCGGGAATCTTGCTAAAGTTGAGGGTTTGCATGGATTCCACTCAGTATCAGCAGATTCTTGAGAATAATGTTCAAGAATCAGTGTCAAAGTTGAAGTTACGCGGGGATGGACCTTTCAGCAAGACAATGATCCAAAACACTGCTCCAAATCTACTCAGGCATTCACGAGGAGGAACAATTACAATGTTCTGGAATGGCCATTCCAGTCCCCAGACCTGAATATCTTTGAACATCTGTGGGTTGTTTGAAGCGGGCTGTCCATGCTCGGCAACCATCAAACTTAACTGAACTGGAATTGTTTTGTAAAGAGGAATGGTCAAAAATACCTTCATCCAGGATCCAGGAACTCATTAACAGCTACAGGAAGCGACTAGAGGCTGTTATTTTTGCAAAAGGTGGATCTACTAAATATTAGTGTCACTTTTCTGTTGAGGTGTCCATACTTTTGCACCTGTCAATTTTTGAAATAATGCATATTTCACATTTTTGGTTAGTACAATAAACCTCATTTCAATCCTGAAATATTACTGTGTCCATCAGGTATTACATATATCACACTGAAATAGCTGTTGCAAAAACCCAATTTTAAACAAAAAAAAAATGAGTAAGATTAAGAGGGGTGCCCAAACTTTTTCATATGACTGTATCCCTATGTTCTACAAGAAAAACTACCCTTTTTGGTCTGTGATGGTGCTACCTTTTCATATTTAGGTTTTACTGGTGTGTTGCTTGGCGCCACCAGACTATGTATATTACAATTTTTTCTATATACCTCTAACTAGTGATGAGTGAGTATGCTCTGCGCTACTCGGTACTCGCACGAGTATCACTGTACTCGGGCTACTCGGCGAGCACCGAGTAATCTCGCGATACTCGTGCTGTGCTCGTGGTCCTCATCCCTGCATGTTGGCGCTCTTTAGAGAGCCAGCCCACATGCAGGGATTGGCTGGCAGACCACTGCAATGCCACAGCCCTGTTAGTTGTGGCATTGCAGTGATTGGCCGGCCTGCACAGCGTGACCGAGCCTTTATAAGACCCGGCCGCGCTGTGCTCTGCACACAGCCATCCAGACAGTGAGTGTAGGGAGAGTGTCTGCTGCTGCTTAGGGACAGATTTGCGGCCCTCATAGGTAGATCCGGAGCAGGGCTGCAAACTGCTGCTGACCACAACAGTCCTTCTCAGGACTAGTGTAGGAGGATATAGGCAGGGTGATCCAGATCGAAATCCAAGCTTTTCTGTGACCATAACAGTCACCAGACTGTTGTACTTACTACCTTGTTACAGGTTAGGGACTAAAATCCTTCTCTCCTGTGACCATAACAGTCACCAGACTGTTGTACTTACTACCTTGATACAGGTTAGGGACTAAAATCCTTCTCTCCTGTGACCATAACAGTCACCAGACTGTTGTACTTACTACCTTGATACAGGTTAGGGACTAAAATCCTTCTCTCCTGTGACCATAACAGTTACCAGACTGTTGTACTTACTACCTTGATACAGGTTAGGGACTAAAATCCTATTCTCCTGTGACCTGAACAGTCACCAGACTGTTGTACTTACTACCTTGATACAGGTTAGGGACTAAAATCCTACTCTCCTGTGATCATAACAGTCACCAGACTGTTGTACTTACTACCTTGATACAGGTTAGGGACTAAAATCCTACTCTCCTGTGACCTGAGCAGTCACCAGACTGTTGTACTTACTACCTTGATACAGGTGATGGACTAAAATCCTTCTCTCCTGTGACCATAACAGTCACCAGACTGTTGTACTTACTACCTTGATACAGGTTAGGGACTAAATTCCTTCTCTCCTGTGACCATAACAGTCACCAGACTGTTGTACTTACTACCTTGATACAGGTTAGGGACTAAAGCCCTACTCTCCTGTGACTTGAACAGTCACCAGACTGTTGTACTTACTACCTTGATACAGGTTAGGGACTAAAATCCTACTCTCCTGTGACCTGAACAGTCACCAGACTGTTGAACTTACTACCTTGATACAGGTTAGGGACTAAAATCCTACTCTCCTGTGATCATAACAGTCACCAGACTGTTGTACTTACTACCTTGATACAGGTTAGGGACTAAAATCCTACTCTCCTGTGACCATAACAGTTACCAGACTGTTGTACTTACTACCTTGATACAGGTTAGGGACTAAAATCCTTCTCTCCTGTGACCATAACAGTCACCAGACTGTTGTACTTACTACCTTGATACAGGTTAGGGACTAAAATCCTACTCTCCTGTAATCACAATAGTCACCAGACTGTTGTCGCTGTATACAGGCAAAATGCGCAATGGCGTTGGCAAGGGCGTTGGCAAGGAACAAGGAAGTGGACGTGATGGTGGTGCAGGCAGAGGCCGTGGTCGTGTGCAAGCACTAATTTCGCAACAACAAAGGGGCACATCTACTCGCTCGCACGTCCTGTCCCAAATTCTTGGGGCCCGCAGCAGTACACCGCTCTTGAACCAAGACCAGTGTCAACAGGTTGTTACTTGGATAGCGGATAATGCTTCAAGTCAGATGGGCACCTCCACAAACACCCTGTCTTCCACACGGTCAAGTGTCAGTAGCCGTGATACTGCACCGCACATTTCCCAACCTGATCCTCCTTCCTACCACCAGGCCGAGTACACGTCCACGGACATTACTGATCCCACACTAGGACACTCGGAAGAGCTGTTCACGTATCCATTCACAGAATCTGGCCTCTCTCCAGCTCCTGTTGAAGTGGGTGATGAGGAGTTGGTATGTACAGATGCCCAAATATTTGAGCAGCCATGTTCTCACGAACGGAACGTTGGCAACGTGTCTCAACAAGGGGTGGACGATGATGAGACACAATTGCCAGGAAGTCAGGAAGAGGATCAGGGTGCAGAAGAGGAAGACGACGTGGTGGATGATCCAGTAGCTGACCCAACATGGCAGGAGGATATGCAGAGCGAGGCCAGCAGTGCACAGGGGGAGGGAGGTGTAGCATCCCAACAGGGAGTACGAAGGAGGGTCGTGTCCACAGGCAGAAGGCAGGCAACCGTTCCCCGGAACAACAACACGACTCAAGGTGCCTGTGCAAATGTTAGGTCTTCCCGAGTCTGGGAGTTTTTTAAGTTGGCTCCAGATGACTCTAAAAAGGCCATTTGCAACACCTGCCATGCCAGTATCAGCAGGGGTATGAAAACTAGCAGCCTGACCACCACCAGCATGATCAGGCACATGTCAGCCAAGCACCCGGCTTTGTGGGAAGTACAACAGAGTCGAGGAGCGGTGCTTGCTGATGTCACTGCTACGTCTTCGCGTGTTGTGCGTGCGAGCCAATCCCCTGTCCATGCTAGCCGCGAACAAGCCTCCGGCCCTGCACCTGAAGTTGCCCACGCACAAATAACACCACCATCAAGCACGTCCTTGTCCCAGCGCAGAGTTCAATTATCCATACAGCAAACATTTGAACGCATGCGCAAATATTCTGCCAACGCCCCACATGCCACAGTCCTGAATTCTCACATTTCGCGACTCATAGCGCTAGAAATGTTGCCTTTCCGGCTGGTGGAGACGGAAGCATTCCGCGACCTGATGGCGGCTGCTGACCCACGTTACTCGGTCCCCAGCCGCCACTATTTCTCCAGATGTGCCGTCCCCGCATTGCATAACCACGTGTCCAACAGCATCACACGTGCCCTGAACAACGCTGTTTCAGCCAAAGTCCACCTAACCACAGACACGTGGACAAGTGCTTGTGGGCAAGGCCGCTACATCTCCTTGACGGCACACAGGGTTAATATTGTGGAGGCTGGGACCCAGTCTGAGCGAGGGACGAAACACGTCCTTCCCACACCAAGGATAGCAGGCCCTACCTCTGTCAGGGTTTCACCGACACTCTACAGCTCCGGAATGTCATGCTCCTCAGCCTCCTCCTCCTCCTGCGCATCCTTATCCACTGTACCCTCCACACCAGTCCCAAGCTGGAAGCACTGCAGCACTGCCTCTGTGAAGCGGCAACAGGCTGTGCTGAAGCTAGTCTGCATAGGTGACAAACCCCACAATGCAGAAGAGGTGTGGACAGCTCTGAAACAGCAGGCAGATCACTGGCTCACACCTCTGAACCTAAAGCCAGGAAAGGTCGTGTGTGACAATGGCCGGAACCTGGTGGCAGCTTTGAGGCGAGGCCAGCTGACGCAAGTTCCATGCGTGGCCCATGTGCTCAACCTGGTGGTTCAGAGGTTTCTAAAGTCATACCCAGACCTGTCTGAACTGCTGGTAAAAGTTTGCCGTCTGTCTGCACATTTTCGCAAGTCACCTGCTGCTTCAGCCGGCCTTGCCGGCTTTCAGCGCCGTTTGCGTCTTCCGGCCCACAGACTGGTGTGTGATGTCCCCACGCGTTGGAATTCAACTCTGCACATGTTGGTCAGGATATGTGAGCAGAAGAGGGCAGTTGTTGACTACCTGCATCACCTAAGCCGTCGGGAAATGGGTCAAACTCCACACATAACACCTGAGGAGTGGAGATGGATGTCCGACCTATGTACCGTCCTCCAAAACTTTGAGGACTCCACCAAGATGGTGAGCGGCGATGACGCCATTATTAGCGTCACCATACCACTACTCTGCCTTCTAAAACGGTCTCTGCTGAAAAACAAAGAGGATGCATTGCAGGCCGAGCACGATGACTTGGAGCAAGAAACAGTAGTGGGTGTGGGTGAAAACACACACCCAGCCTCATCTCATCACAACGTGCAGTGGAGGACTATGACGAGGAGGAGGATGAAGACATGGAGCAACTCTCTGGCCAAATTGAGGATATGACATGCACACCAGTCATACCCTCGATTCAGCATGGCTGGCCAGAGGACAGGGGAGATGAGGAGGAGGAGGAAGAGGAGGACAGCATGTTCAGTCATCGTGTTGGTCTGGATACTGAAGTGATGGCTGTTAAGAGTCTGGCGCATATGGCTGACTTTATGGTAAGCTGCCTGGCTCGTGACCCTCGCGTTCAGAACATCTTGGCCGACAATCAGTACTGGTTGGCAACACTTTTAGACCCACGCTACAAGGAGAACTTTATGTCTCTCATTCCTGAGGCGGAGAGGTCAGCCAAAATGCAGCAGTTCCAGAAGGCCATAGTCACGGAAGTAGGCAAATCATTCCCCTCACAAAACACTAGCGGCATAAGTCAGGAATCGATGGATAACCAAGGTGTACGGCCGAGAGGGGCACAAGTCCAATCCGCCAGAGGTAGGGGAACAGTCTTTACGATGTGGGACAGTTTTCTCAGCCCCTCACGTACCACAGCCCCTGAGGTGCGGGGTAGTGCCACAAGAAATGCTAAGTTTGGGCAGATGCTGAAGGAGTACCTTGCAGATCGAACAACTGTACTGCGAGATTCCTCTGTGCCTTACAATTATTAGGTCTGCAAGCTGGACACGTGGCATGAATTGGCTCTCTACGCCTTGGAAGTCCTGGCCTGCCCTGCCGCTAGCGTTTTTTCAGAGCGTGTTTTCAGTGCCGCAGGTGGAATCATTACTGATAAACGCACCCGCCTGTCAACTAAAAATGCTGACAGGCTGACTCTGATCAAGATGAACAAGGGTTGGATTGGGCCAGACTTCACCACACACCAACAAATGACAACTGAATTTAAATTTTGTTTTGGGAATTTGCCATGTACCTCCACTCACCCATGGGTACACACTTCTGGACTTTGGCTAATCGCTGGACTGCTCCTCCTTCTCCTCATGTGCCACCATGATGACCGTTACAATAGTTAGGCTGTTGTTTGAGGTATACCCGCAGTGGTAAATTTTTTAGCCCATTCTTTTAGAATAGGCATTACAACGACAGGAGACCCGCTCCTTTTCAATGGGAAAAATGTTTTGAGGCCCTCCTGCACGTCTCTATCCAGGGACAATGTCTAGCCTCCCAATTTTTGGCTGCCCTGCCAAAGGGCTATACTACAATACACCCACTTGAGGTTTACAGGCCCTACTGCATGCCTGTATGCATGGGTCATTGTTGAACCTCCCAATTTTTGGCTGCCCTGCCAAAGGGCTAAACTACAATACACCCACTTCAGGTTTACAGGCCCTCCTACACGTCTCTATCCAGGGACAATGTGGAGCCTCCCAATTTTTGGCTGCCCTGCCAAAGGGCTATACTACAATACACCCACTTCAGGTTTACAGGCCCTCCTGCATGTCTCTATCCAGGGACAATGTGGAGCCTCCCAATTTTTGGCTGCCCTGCCAAAGGGCTATACTACAATACACCCACTTCAGTTTTACAGGCCCTCCTACACGTCTCTATCCAGGGACAATGTGGAGCCTCCCAATTTTTGGCTGCCCTGCCAAAGGGCTATACTACAATACACCCACTTCAGGTTTACAGGCCCTCCTGCACGTCTCTATCCAGGGACAATGTGGAGCCTCCCAATTTTTGGCTGCCCTGCCAAAGGGCTATACTACAATACACCCACTTGAGGTTTACAGGCCCTACTGCATGTCTGTATGCATGGGTCATTGTTGAACCTCCCAATTTTTGACTGCCCTGCCAAAGGGCTATACTACAATACACCCACTTGAGGTTTACAGGCCCTACTGCATGTCTGTATGCATGGGTCATTGTTGAGCCTCCCAATTTTTGGCTGCCCTGCCAAAGGGCTATACCACAATACACCCACTTAAGGTTTACAGGCCCTCGTGCACGTCTCTATCCAGGGACAATGTGGAGCCTCCCAATTTTTGGCTGCCTTGCCAAAGGGCTATACTACAATACACCCACTTCAGGTTTACAGGCCCTCCTGCACGTCTCTATCCAGGGACAATGTGGAGCCTCCCAATTTTTGGGCTACCCTGCCAAAGGGCTATACTACAATACACCCACTTCAGGTTTACAGGCCCTCCTTCACATCTCTATCCAGGGACAATGTGGAGCCTCCCAATTTTTGGCTGCCCTGCCAAAGGGCTATACTCCAATACACCCACTTCCTTACAATGGGCACTTCAGGTTTACAGGCCCTCATGCACGTCTCTATCCAGGGGCATTGGTGAACCTCCCAATTTTAGACTGCCCTGGCAAAGGAAAATACTAGAATAGACCCAGGTCCTCAAAATGGGCACAATATGTCAAGAGGCCTTCATGTACGTCTCTTCTCAGGGACATCGGAATGCCGCACAATGTTTTCACGTAAAATCTTTCATGTAATCACAAAAAGTAACATACACCAGCTGTATCTCACTATTGGGTATGTGCCCTTAACATTTCCACCCTGAATATTCATTTTGGTGTCATTTTGGAAGGTTTTCTGGTGACTCCGTAAAATTGGCGTGAAACTCTGACAACATTGTTCACAGCTGTGTCTTTTGAGTGAGAAATGCTTCCAGGGGTCTTCCCCATGGTGTTGCCATGTCATTTGAGCACTCTTCTGAGACTTTTGTGACATTTTTAGGGTTTCTACATGCTGCCGGCAGTCATTTCATAAAAATACTCGGGTCTCCCATAGGATAACATTGGGCTCGGTACTCGGGCCGAGTATTTTTAGGGAGGATGTTGGAGAGGATTGTACTTAAGGTAGACCCAATCCTCTTCAACATCCTCCTAAAAAAAAACAAAATATGAAGAGGTGGCACCCACACAGACCAAAAAGGGTAGTTTTTCTTGTAGAACATCGGGATGTTCTGTGGTACAATGGTAGATGGATCCACCTCCTTGTCCACTGGAAAACCCCACAGCTCTGTACACTGTGTGGTCGTTTTTGGCAGAGCAGCCTCTTTTGAAGTGAATGGAATATATGGAGCTGTCATGACTTGGTCCCGTTCATTGATTACTTCCAGTGAAAGTGGGACCAGGTAGCGGTGCATCGGGAAGATTGTTGGGTGTTGGTCCTTCCTGAGGACAGGTCATCAATATCTTAGTCTTGGATAACTCCTTCAATTTACTTCCTTTCAGTAACATTATACCTGAACATGTTAAGATCAGGTTCCGCAATGTGCTTTTAACTAAAATTCTCATGCCCAAAAATGTATAAATTAGTACACCTTATTCATATGTGATGCTTTTTAACGTCCTGTTTTTGCTTCATAGTACAGCTACCTTTGTCAGCATGTGAGAGACTTGATATGCTGTTCCTAGCCCTATTGTCATACGGAGAACCCTGTGCAAACTGTCATGTATCATAGGTGTCATATATGTATCATGTATGTGTCATATCATCACTCAAAACTGTACCTCTGCCCTCCTTAGAGTACAAAGCTTGTAACAGAAGAAAATAAATTATCTCTAAAAGATGTATGAGGTTTTGCTAGAGGAAAAACAGAAAAAAACACCTATTAGGCCTGCGGGGACACTTCATGTACGTTTGCAAAAACGCATCCGTCAAACGCAAATGCCTTTAGCGGTGCGTTTTTACTGTGTTTGGATCTGTTTTTATAATGGAACACTATGGGGAAAAAAAACGCATCCATTTCAATGTGTTTTTGGTGCAAAAGCTGTCAAAAATGGAGTGCAAGCCAAATGGAATACATATGCAGATGTGAACTTAGCCTAAAACTTTCAATTCCCTATTCTGTCCCTCTGCACCTCCTCCCTTTCCTCTTATCTCGGCTGAAGACTTTGCCTCTTTCTTCAAACGGAAGATCAGGGGCGGACCTACCGTGGTGCAGCTAGTTCAGCTGCACCAGGCCCCGACCGGGTAGGGGGCCCCTCAAGCACCTGTAGGAGGGCCCCCGTGACACTGTGTCAGAGGAGAGGAGGTTAATTGAGGGAAGCTTTCTGCTTCCCTTGGCTGTTCCCATCCTTCCTCTCCTCTGCAGCCCCGGCTCCCAGGCATGCAATGAGCGGCTCGGCGCAGGTAGGAGCCGCACGAAAACCCCCCTGCTAGCACCCCCCCACTCCTCACCTAAAGCTGCCAGCATATTACCCCCCCACCCGCTCCGCACCAAAACCAAAAGCTGCCAGCAGTCATCCACCCCCCTGTTCCTCACCTAAAGCTGCAAGCACCCCCCGCTCCTCATCTAAAGCTGCACCAGGGCCCGCCGGGCTGAAGGTCCGCCACTGCAGAAGATTAATAACATCAGAGGCAGCTTTGACCCACTGTCCCCACAGCTTCTCCTCACAACTATTCTGCCCTCTCCTTCCAAAGGCTCTCCTCCCTCCTGTTGAAATTACATGTCACCACCAGTGTATTTGACCCGCTCCCATCCCACGTCATTCCCAGCCTCACCTCTGTCTTCATCCCAACCCTAACCCATCTCTTCAACTTATCACTTACTACTGGTGTCTTCCCCTAATCCTTCAAACATGCCCTGATCACACCCATCCTCAAAAAGCCCTCCCTCCATCCATTGTCTGTTTCCAGCTATCACCCAATATCACTTCTCCGCTTTGCCTCAAAACTACTGGAACACCACGTCCACCTTGAACTGTCCTCCACTGAAACAGCCTTAACCAAAGTTACCAACGACCTATTAACCGCCAAGAGCAAACGACACTGCTCTGTCCTCCACCTCAACCTATCTTCCACCTTCGACACTGTCGATCATTCCCTCCTGCTACAGATTCTGGAATCTCTTGGTATCACTGACGTGGCCCTTTAGTGCATCTCCTCATATCTAACAGACCGGACATTCAGCACAGCCCTCAAACTGAACATGGACAAAACAGAATTCATAATTTTTCCCCCAACCCACTCTCCCCCGTTTGACCTTTCCATCAATGTCAATGGCTGCTCACTTTCCCCAGTCCCCCACGCTTGGTGCCTTGGGGTAATCCTCGACTCTGCCCTCTCCTTCAAGCTCCATATCCAAGCCCTTGCCACCTCCTGCTGACTCCAACTCAAAAATATTTCCCAGATCCGTTCATTCCTTGACCTCGATACTGCAAAAACACTTGTCCGTGCCCTCATCATCTCCCGCCTTTATTATTGTAACCTCCTGCTCGCTGGCCTCCCTTCTAGCACTTTTGCACCTCCCAATCTATCCTAAACTCTGCTGCACGACTAATCCACCTGTCTCCCCGCTATTCTCCAACGTCTCCTCTCTGCCAAGCCCTTCACTGGCTTCCTATTTTTCAGAGACCCTGGTTTAAAACCCTGACCTACAAAGCCGTTCACATTCTGTCTCCTCCGTACATCTGTAACATGGTCTCCCAATACCTACCCTCACACTTCCTGCGTTCCACTCATGATCTCCTCCTCTGCTCCTCCCTTATCTCCTTTTCACACAACCACATACAAGACTTCTCCAGTACATCCGCTATACTCTGGAACTCTCTGCTCCAACATATCAGACTCTCACCTACTCTGGAAACCTTTAAAAGAAACCTGAAGACGCACCTCTCGTGACAAGCCTACAACCTACTGTGAGCCTTGGTCCATCAAACCACTGCACGACCAACTCTCCCCTCTCCTAATGTATCATCACCCATCCCCTTGTAGATTGTAAGCTCTCGCGGACAGTGTCCTCTCTCCTTCTGTACTTGTATGCCATATGTTGTCCATGTACCTTGTACTTGTCTTTGTATCCCTTTTCAAGGTATAAAGCGCCATGGAATTAATGGTGCTATAATTGTAAATAATAATAATAATTGTACAAGAAATGCATAACTCAAAACAGTCGCTTGTGACTAAACAATAGATCGTCTGATTTTCTTTTTATTTAAATATTGTGGTGCCTTGCTGATACTTTCTAGTGCAATAAAAATTAAGAAAAAAATGTAATTGTAATTCAATGCATTAGGACAGATATCAGCAAAACCATATCATTGATCAATCATACAGAATCCAACATGCCAGCTGGCACCTCTCCTATGTCTTCCTCATTAAATCATTCACTTGATTACTCAAAGACTACTACTATTATCTTCTTCTGTGCTGCAGTTGTACAACACATTACTGTCTTGAGTATTTTCTCAATGCTGTAGGGCTTTCTCTTTATATCTCTGTTGTTGGACCATGAGCTCTGACGTCCTCTCACTATGCTAAATTACCCTAAAATGACTTCTACATTTACTTCCACAGCCATTACAGACAATATAGTAGCTCCATTGTGCTAAGCTGCGTAATGTGAAATTGCATGGCATTTTGGGAAAGTCCACATTTTTGCTCCTGAGTTTATGTCATTATTGTATAACTTATTCAATCCTCTACAATGTTGGTGACTTATTTGAGCAGTTTGGCATTTTTAGGTGATTTGTGCAAATCGAATCACAAATTGTTCATATTTGACGAGACATTTTATAAATTTCGTCATGAATTTGATTAAAGTCTAATCAATTCGCTAATCTCTATGTCCAACCCTATAACATCTGACTTGAATGCATTCTTTACACAGTATACAAACAACAGTGTAGACTTTTTCATCTACCACTATAATATTCTCATTACCCATAGGGCTGCTTTATGTTGCTCCTGCCAGCTTTTCTATTTCTACATCTATCACATCTCAATTTCTTGGCAGCTTCAGCTTTATCTCTTTCAGACACCTTGACTCTCTGATTGAGCATTCAGCCAGACACCATTCAGTTTTATAGTCCTGGGTGTTTGATGACGCATGACAACACTCAGTGGGACATCACAAGTCATCACACACTGAATTGCTGATGTATGATCATAGACTTAGGCAGTCAGAAGTGCTCTGAGGAAATCTTGCCAGTTTAAGAAAGGGAAAACCACCTCTATCTCCTGCAGGTCCTGTGGCCTAAAGAAGTCATTAATCATTAGAGTTGGATAAAGAAGGTCAACTGGTGACAGCTCATGGGTTCTGTAATAAGTCAAAATGGTTCCATAAATCAGAGCTTTGTAGATGCAGTAGACAACATAACAGTCTATATCTTTTTGTGTTTTCGCATGAAAATGTTTAAAATGTGGAGACATTTAAAAGCCATATACATATCATACTAAAGCTGCAATTATTTTTAATAATAACAACTAGAGATGAGCAAATCTTTTGAGTTTCAAATTCGTCAACTGCCAAATTTTGCCCAAACATTAGATTTGCAGGAAATAAATTAGACAGATTTCAATATGAGAAAGTTCTTGATTGCTCATAAAATAGAGGTAAGTGAAAGGAGACAGAGAAGGATCTCACTGACCATAAGAGCTTACACTTTACAGGCAAGAAAGAGAGACAACCCCCCTGACCAATGAGGTTACACTCTACAGCAGAGGTACTCAACCTGTAGCTCGGGAGCCAAATCTGGCTCGAGGTCTTGTGATGTGTGGCTCGTGACTGTCTCCAAGCTTGTGACATTAACAACAGGTCAAACATACAGGTATGAAGAGCAGGTCCCCAGATGGTGACTTTTGTGAGTAGCTCCTTACTTACTTTTTCAATATCACAGACCTCAGCCACCTTTTTGGACACAACCGTGAGAAGACATGGAGCAGGACTGGTCATGGAACTATTCAGAAAGACCACGGCTACCAACAGCCTCCTGGATTTCTGAAGCTTCCACCCGCTACATACAAAACAGGAAGTTCCCACAAGTCAGTTCTTATGGGTGCGTAGAAATTGTACGATAGAGGAAGATTTCTATAAACAGGCCCGTGACCTGACAACACGCTTTAAGGAGCGTGGGTACCCAAAAAAAGTGATTTCCAGAGCGTATCAACGTGCCAAGGGAAAATCACAAGCAGACCTTTTGTTACAGAGGGAAAGAATTGAGGACCAGAAAATCCGCTTTATCACAGACTACAATAACCAGTGGTCTAAAATAAGGAGCATCTTGGGTTCCCATTGGAAGATATTAACCATGGAGCCCAATGTTACGTGGATGGTGGGGGATCGACCGGTCTTGACAGCCAAAAGTGCCCCAAATTTAGGGGACCTTATGGTGAGAAGTCATTACAAACGACCTACGACCAGACTGAATCGAGGTACACGCGGTGAATGCAACGTCTGTCCCATCACGACTCCGAGACGGGATGCATTCATAAATCCATCTGACCACAAGGAACATCGACTTAAAGACTTCATTAATTGTAAAAGCCGCAATGTAATATATGCGTTGACATGTCCGTGTAATAAACCATATTATGTAAGCGGATTCAAAAACATATGTCTACAATTAATCTTGCAGCTCAGCAATTGGAAAAAGGCATGAACATCACTCCAGTGGCAGCACACATTTTGGACCACCATTGGAGTAGGAGTCACCTCATTCAGGTCACGGGTCTGGAACAAATCAAAGGTAATGGCCGCTCACACTTCCTAAGAAAACAACTCTTACGTAAGGAATCTAGATGGATATTTGAACTCCATACCGTTACCCCTTATGGTTTAAATGAAGAACTCAATTTTACAGGGTTCCTGGGGAATAGCCTTGGGTATTTGAGGTTTAACTGATTACAACTCATGTTATACAACCTTACAATGATTTTATCATTTTGTCTACACACTTAGCCCCGGTGATCTACAATGAAGACGCCCTACTTACCTTAATGCTACAACAACGTGATCCTGGCTTTTTTCACAGCCGTTGAAGATTGACTTACGGATATGGAGATAATCACCTAAATATGATGAACAATGTACGTGATTACACCTACAGTTGCAAGGATTCAAGGAAACTATAAATCTTGACTGGACGCTGTTTTTTCCTCTCCACCACCACAGTCCAGAAAATAAATCAGAAAATACGGGAATTTCAGTTGAATTTAATGGCGGAACCTGGACACTCATTTATCAAGCACCTATAAATATTACTAACAGGTGCAATAGGGCCGGAGACCTTTTTAAATTTTGGCAGCAAGGTCATAGACGAATTTACAATATCAATTACACTTTTCTTGCCTTAAGGTATAATTACCGTTTGACTACCTAAGTGATTTAGGCGAGGCTATATAAAGGACGAGGATGGTTCCCCAAAATATCGCGGCTGGGGTTCATTTGCACGTTGTGTCTGAATGTGAAGTGTGGAATGGTTAAGTGTGTATATACGTATATACAAGGTGATTTCACTGTGACATGGGCTTTTACTATGTCACAGGATAAGGTTAATGACTATATAATGAATTTAGATTGTGGTATTCCTGTAAGTTTAGGGCACCATTATCTAAAAGGGACTATGTTTGACACCCAATAGGGTCTCATATGGTCCCTGATGAGTGGTTGCTATGTGACCTCCTCCAAAGATGTCCTTTACCACTTTAGTAAGGCGGTATCATTCTAACCCATGTGTACCACGTGGTGACGTTTAGATATTAGCCATTAATCACTAGGGGTAAGGGATTGCCTTTGGTAGATAACATCACTGACTACTACTTGATAGCATCTGACACATGGCTGATTTCCAGCAATGTCCAAAACTATTTAAATCATTCCCACTCCTCTTTTAGCCTCATACTGAGAATGATCCCTTCCTTCTCCCCACCCCCCGCCCTGTATTCATTCCTGCGTATAGCAGTATGATATAGTGGCAGTTTATTGGCAAACTGCCCTTTACTAATATGGCGGCTCCGCTCTGTCTCAGCACACTAACAGTGCAGGAGACTGACAGCCTCGCACCACCTATCATCCGGCGTCACGAGATCACCGGAAGTGACGTTCCGGAAGTGATGGGGCGGACTCACAGAGCAACATGGCGCGGAACACGGAGGAGATGGAGGATATGATGAGCATATTTAAAGACAGGTACAATCAGAGTGGCCTCAGCCCCTGACGAAGACTGGTGGGCGACACACGCCGGGCCTCTTACTGCACCCCATACGCCATAGGATGATCATATATCCTGGCAGGGATTCGCATTAGGCTTTGTTGTCTGGTCACTGGCAGTAGTACTGAGTGCACTCTATCTTGTGGTTTTTGACGAGGTATTATTGGTTTTACTACTTGTATATGGGTTAGATTGTACTGTATCTACCTTATAATATGTTCATGATTTTCTATATTGCTTCAGCATTTGAAATCTAATTTACCCCTTGCCAATTGTTACTGTTAAACACTTAAACATTGCCTGTTAATATGTTATAATAATTGATGACTTAGCCTATTCCTTATAACTGATCTCTCCCGCCGACCACTATCGGTGAGAGTATGTTAGGGTGGGTGACAAGTTACCCTGTAACTGTTTTAATTGTTTTTATTTGTCTCTGCTGTACACGGTCACTTGCAAATATCTAAAAAGTAACTAAAAAAACATTTCACCAAAGAGTGCACCCCCGCCTATACAGTGGTTCTTTTTTCTTCCTTAACTCTTAATTTTACCACTGAGCGGGGTCGCACCTTATGTTATAAAAATTTGAAGCTTGTGCACCCCTGTCTGTAAACTTTTGTGAGTAGCTCCACATAGAAGAGAAGATCTGCATGGGGAAGAGGCAGAAACCCTTGGCATACTGCAGAAGCTGGCTGTGGCTCGGGAACCTCTCTCAGAGCTAAATGTGGCTTGTGACCATCTTTCAGAGCTGTATGTGGCTTTCAGGGTCAGAAAAGTTGGGGACCTCTGGTCTACAGGAAAGAGTGGCCTCCACTGACCATAATAGCTTACACTTTACAGAATATAGAGACTTACCAAATGACTCTGGAGATGGAAAATAACTATGTGCTCTAGTGGGAACCTTTTATCTGTGATCCAGCAAAAAAGAGATAACCTCGCGAATGAGGAAGTGGCAACATAGTTGAGATTCGGATAAAATTAACATTTATCAAACACGCATAATAAATGCTCCTAAACATTCATGTAAGGCTGCTTTCACATTGCCGGTTTTGCCCGGATCTGGTGGATACGGACAAAAAATATGGCAGCACTTGCGGCACACTTGCGGCAAGCCCCATGTATTGTCAATGGGGCTTGCGATAAGTGTGCGGCAGATGCAGCAAGTGCGGTTTCAGCAGTTGCGGCAGATGCGGCCGCGAAAAAAAACACAGCTGACCGCATTTTTTCAAAGCCACCACTGTGAATGCACCGTTAGACTGACCTTTCTGCCTTTTTTGTACTGTGCATATTTTTTAAATGCATGTTCAACAAAAGGAAGTTTTATCATAATCTCAACTGTGCTGCTGGTTCCTCGTTTGATCTCCTCTTTGCTGGATCCTGATGCAGCGGCGACCCGTGCTGAGTAGAGAATACCGGACAGTAGGAGTTCAATGGTGAGCTTAGGCTAGGGTCAGACCTGCGTCTGCCCCTGAGGCTGAGGGAATCTGTTAAAAATGTAGTGCCTGGCAGGCTTAGCCCATAGCGTTACCAGCATGTAACGCTATTCGCCACCTGCCTACTCATCTCTATGGCAACCCGATGCTTACTGCAGCCACCGGCTCCACTCACAAGCCCTGGATATGCGCTTTTGCAGAGCGCACAGGAAATTGCTGCACACCACGTTTCCTGTGCAGTCTGCAATAGCGCATATCTGAGGATTCGCTGTGGAGCCGGCGGCTGCAGTAAGCATCGGGTTGCCATAGTACTCCATTGACAGGTGGTGCATAGCGTTTACTGCTGGTAACGATATGCGCTAAACCTGCCAGATTCTAAGTTTTCCACGAATCCAGCAGGCTCAGGGCAGACGCATGTCTGACCAAATTCAAACATTTTATTTAATTTTTCCAATTAACAACCAACATGGATTGCAGGCAGAGATAGATAAAAAAAAAAAAAAAGAAAAATTTACAATTAAAGTTCAAGTACAATTAGATAGCATATTAATTTGAATGTGGGATTTGAAAAGTCCTTCTGAGGGATAGCGTGCATTAAATACATTCCCAATACAATAATTTATTATTATCAACATATCTATCTCTGGTTTGAATCACTGAATTATAAATTTGCCGAGATCCATACATAGCAAACTAATATGTACCTGCAGGTACTATTTATAAATATGATAAATAGTTTGCTTAATGGATAATAGAACAAACATGGAAATGTATAAACTAACGCAACGAATGATAAGAAAGCAAAAATAAATTTCTAACTCATTGACATGAATTAAATCAATATACGCTTCTTCAAAGTGGATATACAGAATTTGTGGAATGAATGTATACCATAATGAGAGCATAAATACCTTCCTAAAATTCCCCAGATAATAGCTAATAATTGGGTAAATTCTGAGTGTATTTCAAATAAATTGTTATCAACGCCAAGGGAGAACAGTCCTCATTGAGCAATTAAGTTTGACCATAAGTTCCATTTAATGCGGAACTTATGTTGAGTTTCATTTTTCATGGAATAGACAAATTGCAATGATTTTTGTAAATTTATCTCCTCTACAAGATCCTGTATGTTGGGAACTATTTCATGTCTCCAATAAGCAGGTATTGCGTTTTTAACTGTAACTAGAATATGTATTACTATGGGTCTGCAAAGTTTTGGATATTTGTCTGTATCTATTAACAGAAGTGCTAATTCTGGATTAAGTGTTATATTAAATCCTATTACTGAGGTTATTAATGCTTGAATATCTTTCCAGAATTGAAATATAAATAGACAAGACCAAAATATGTGGTATATAGTACCATAGATGTCGCATTTTCTCCAACACCTGTTAATGATCTGTAATATGTAATTTGGCAGGGGTTAAATACCACCTAGTTAGGACTTTATAATGAGACTCAATGAGTGAAACGCATGCAATATTTTTGTAAGGAATAACTAAAGATTTTTTAATTTTTTCCTTGACGTCACAATCTACAAACTTAAGTGTGTAAATTTCAATTTATCGATTGGTGTGTCGTCATTCAAAAATTGATAAAAGTTCTTTGTGTCCCATCTTTTTGGGTTCTCTGGGTTCTTCAAAAGATTTGTGATATTACTCAGGATATGTAGATTAATGCTAGGTTTCTTCATCATCTTATCAAGAAGCTTCCAGGTTTTCATTTCTTCCTTTTTTAAACCAAACTGCTCGACTAAAAGTTGAAATACAGTATATACTGGCGTATAAGCCGAGTTTTTCAGCCCAAAAATTGGGCTGAAAAGTCCCCCCCTCGGCTCATACGCAAGTCATACAGGCCCCCCTCAAAGTTTGGCGCCCCCACCTCACATGATGGCCCCCCCCCGCATGCAGCGCTGCGCATATACATTACCAGGATATCAGCTGTCACCCTCCGGTGGCGGATCGCGGCTCCTGGGCTCCGGGCTCCATCTTCCTCTGTGTCTTCCTGCTTGTCACGTGACCGGCCGGCATCGCGATGACGTCATCGCGATGAGCCCCGGCCACAAAGCAGGAAGACACAGAGGAAGATGAAGCCCGGAGCCCAGGAGCCGCGATCCGCCACCGGAGGGTGACAGCTGATATCCTGGTAATGTACATGCGCAGCGCTGCATGCGGGGGGGGGGGCATCATGTGAGGTGGGGGCGCCAAACTATGAGGGGGGCCCTGCTGGGGCTGTATATACTACTGGGGCTGCGTGTATACTACCACTGGGGCTGTATATACCACTGGGGTTGTATATACTACTGGGGCTGCGTGTATACTACCACTGGGGCTGTATATACCACTGGGGCTTTATATACTACTGGGGCTGCGTGTATACTACCACTGGGGCTGTATATACCACTGGGGCTGTATATACTACTGGGGCTGCGTGTATACTACCACTGGGGCTGTATATACTACTGGGGCTGCGTGTATACTACCACTGGGGCTATATATACCACTGGGGCTGTATATACTACTGGGGCTGCGTGTATACTACCACTGGGGCTGTATATACTACTGGGGCTGCGTGTATACTACCACTGGGGCTGTATATACTACTGGGGCTGCGTGTATACTACCACTGGGGCTGTATATACTACTGGGGCTGCGTGTATACTACCACTGGGGCTGTATATACCACTGGGGCTGCGTGTATACTACCACTGGGGCTGTATATACCACTGGGGCTGTATATACTACTGGGGCTGTATATACTACTGGGGCTGCGTGTATACTACCACTGGGGCTGTATATACCACTGGGGCTGCTGCTGTATATACCACTGGGGCTGCTGCTGTATACTACCACTGGGGCTGCTGTATATACCTCTGGGGCTGCTGTATACCACACTGCTGGGGGCTGTATACCTGTGCTGGGGTCCACCCTCGGCTTATACACGAGTCAATAGATTTTCCCAGGTTTTGGGGGCAAAAGTAGGGGGGTCGGCTTATACACGGGTCGGCTTATACACGAGTATATACGGTAGTTTTAATTCCACATTGTTGAGAAAATCCGAAATAGTTTTGATACCATTAGACTTCCAATTTTCAAACTGTAATCTCACCGAAAAAGCCCGTAAGGTATCCACTGCCATCCAGCCTATAAATTCAGAAGAGTATATTTACTTCGAGTAAACTGTATACTTCTTCCATACTTCTATAAGGTATTCCTGGTGGTGGCTTCCTTACGAAGTCGCTTTTTATTGTCGCATAGGTAAGCCACCGCCAGGTCTTTGCTTTTAATGCTGGGAAAATTTGATTCCTCTAATCCCACCCAAGGAGGTTTGGTCAGTGAACTCCAATATTTCTGACTCGTTTTGATAATTGTAGCTTGGTGGTAAGCAAAAACATTTGGAAGTCCTAATCACCCATTATTCCTATGTTTTGTCAGAATGGATCTCGTCACACGTGGTATTTTTACCCCATACAAAATTTAATAATTGTGTTTGAAGTTTTTGTAATAACTTTTTTTTATTGGTGAATTTTCTTAGTCAATATGATCCCAAAATATGACAGAGTATCTGATTGACATTGAAAACTAACTTAAGAATTTATAAGAGTTCTGATTCTAAATTGTGATAAAGGGCCTGTGTCTTACCCATTTTCATTTTATACAATGATACCTCTGAGAATTGGTGAAGTATCTCCAGGTAGCTCTCTGACCGAGCCCAGTGGATCAATTAATGATAAAAATATGTCATCCGCGAAGAGAGAAGATACCTTGTATTGCCGTCTGTTGATTGGGATGCTCCTCACCCCGCCATCCGTTCTGATCTCCTCAGCTAAGGGTTCAATAAACATATCAAATAATGACGGGGATAAGGGACACCCTTGTCACGTACCATTGGAAAGATTAATTCTCCCTGATAGTTAGTAGACCATTGGTTAACACCCTCGCGGACAGGATTATATAGAATGCTTTTATGAGGTCCAGTACTCTACCATGAAAACCAAATTTCTCTAAGGTTTGAAATAAATAATTCCACTGGTCGAAGGCCGTTTTGGCATCAATTGCAATGTGGAGGGCTGGGATACCTGCTTTCTCTGTATGTTTAAGGAAATTAATTGTTCTTCTTGTAGCATCCTCTGCTCCTCTGTCCACAATAAAACCCACTTGATCCTTATTGATCCTTATCCTTACGCAGGTGTGCCCCTACTTACTTTGATCTGTGATGGCCGAGGTACTGAACCCCACTGTACAAGGTATGATTATTCCCAAGCTTTCATAATTGCAGGGCATTATGGAGAAGACACACAAAATAGCATTGGCATGCTCTGTGTTCAACATATTTTTATTGAAATTTTTCAAACAAGATGGGGAAGGGGTTAGACTTAAATAAAGAAGGGAAAGGTACACACAACAAAAATGGGGGAACAATCACATACATTTTTATAAAATGTTTTGTTATATCACAAAATCATAGAGCATAGCACGTCCATAGATTAGTCTTTCATATTGGTATAAACAGGAAGTTGGGGTAATATAAAACAGAAGCAAATCATAATAATCAATATCAACATGTCTCAGAAAGCTTCAAATTTGGTGTATAGTTTTGAATCCAAATCTCCCTACTTGTTAAAAATTTTCTTAGGGCTATATTATATTCATACACATTATGCAAAATGACTCTATCTATTACTTCCAGAGTTGTTGGAGGTTCTGGTTGTTGCCATTTAGAGGTTATAAGGATTTAAAATAGTAGTAAGTATTTGGCATAGTAAGTGCCTGGTATGTACTGGAAAAGCATCTATACCCAATGTTAAAAGAGTCAATTGGGGTGTTAGAGAGATTTTTAGGTCAAGAAGGTCACTTATAAGATTCTTAGTTTCCGACCAAAGATTAATAAGTTTTGGACATCCCTAGAATATATGTACAATTAACCCAGTTTTCTCGCATCCCCTCTAACACTCTAAACTCAATGATGGATTAATCTGGTTAAGTTTTTGCGGTGTCTAGTTCCACCTGGACATCACCTTATAATGTGTTTCTTGTAAGGAGGCACATAAAGTATTAGAATAGGTGATGTTCAGTGCCCTGGGCAAGTGGGAAAGATCGATTCAAATACATAGTAAAGGACTGGCATCACCTTATGTCTAGGTGCGAACAAGAAAAAGACTGACATTTAAAGTGAAAATCTGCAGCAACACTAGACTGTATATGTATAGGGAATAGCTAATGGCTGACTGTGAATAGCAGGGCTGTCTGCAGAGCTAAAAAAGACATAGGAAAAAAAGACATGGCAGAAACTGCTGGTGAATCTAGAGAAAATTGAGAAATCTTAGCTTAAAGCAGTGGCCACTGCGTCAAGAGCCCGATAACCACGTCACAGTCTTTCTCATTATATCGGGTTCTAGCCGTGTGCCTCTCTTGTGGTGTAATGCTGTATGTGTGGGTTTGCATTCCTCTATATACAATTAAAACCAGCTGTGAGGGGTTATAATGGACATGACTATAACAAAATGAATACCATTTTCTTTAGATTCATAAGCAGTTTCTGCCATGTCTTTTTTCCCTATGTCTTTTTTAGCTGTGCAGGCAGCCCTGCTATTCACAGTCAGCCATTAGCTATTCCCTATACTATAAGTGGGAAAGATCTTTCTGAATCTGGAGGTCTTTCTCCCAGGCTAAGATGTTGTTTGTTTTTGTTATTGAAATATCATTATTATATATGTTGTATAATGTGTTGGTTTTCCATTTGATAGCATCTGAGGGATTTGCCAGGAGATCTATTATATTCTGAGGAAATAGCAGGGAAATTTTATTGACTAATAAGTAGTCCTGAATTTTCTTCCAGATTATTTCTTCATCTAATGGAATATTACATTTCTCCCTAATATTCTGGAATGGAGTTAATCCACTGCTAGTTAAAATATCTAGAAGGTTAAGTATGGCAAGCTCTCTGATGCTGTGCAGTGTGGGAAATTCTGCCGGGCAAGTTGTTTTTGTGTGAACCACATTTCAAAATAATTGTTTGCATGAAACCGCAAATTTCAGGAAATTTAACTCAAACTCAATCGTCTTTAAATCAGTCTGCTCATCTCTAATTACTGCTGCTATTAATAAACAGAATTAATATTAGTTTTCAATCAATATCAAAATGTTAAAAACAGCTTAGGTTAAAAAGTGGTTGTCCATTGCATAAAATTTTTTAATATATTTTTAAATCACGAAAAAATTCTCATCATTTGTCATTTACATGCATTAAAATTGTTATCAATAACAGAATTATACTTCTAAATACGTAATATGAAGCCATCTGGTGTTCAAAGTGTAGATGTAAATGCATGTCCACTCACTGAGACAAATACCGATGGGCGGTACGCTCAGTCATACTTCCTCGCGAATTCTCATATTTTCAGCTTATTGATCTTTAATTTTCTGAATAATAGTCTATACAAATTGCTTTTATCCTACAAGTTTGCATAAGACAGGAGCCTATGCAGTAGAAAAGCACTACAGTAATATTCAGCAAAGGTGAGAAGACTGCATCCGAGAGTTGACTTGTTAAGATTTAATTCTATACAATAAGATTTAATTCTGCCCCAACACATCAAACTCTCACCTACCCTGGAAACCTTCAAAAGGAACCTGAAGACCCTACTCTACTGACAAGCCTACAATCTGCAGGGATCCTCAGTCCACTATAACACTGCAAGATGAGCTCTACTCTTTTCTACGTATCCTCACCTATCCCTTGTAGACTGTGAGCCCTCATGGGCAGGGTCCTCTCTTCTCACCTACTTTATCCTCATCCATCCCTTGTAAACTATAAGCTCTTGTGTGCAGGATCCGCTCTCCTCTCCTAGCTTATCCTCACCCATCCCTTGCAGATTTCAAGCCTTTAAGGGCAGGGTCCTCTCTCCTCACCTACTTTATCCTCACCCATCCCTTTAGACTGTGAGCCCTCATGGACTGGGTCCTCTGTCCTCACTTACTTTATCCTCACCCCTCCCTTATAGACTGTGAGCCCTCATGGGCAGGGTCCTCTCTCCTCCCTACTGTATCCTCACCCATCCCTTGTAGACTGTGAGCCCTCATAGGACAGATCTTCTCTCCTCCTGTACCTGTGTATGCCATTTATTGCTCATAAATATTGTACTTGTCTATGTATGACCCTTTTCACATGTAAAGCACTATGGAATAAATGGTGCTATAATAATTAATAATAATAATTTGGAAAGTTACAGAAATGTGCAATTTTCTAATGTGATGAAGGCGGGGGAGATCATGTTAAAAAGTACTATTCCTTTTCACTGCTCCAGACTCCATAGAACAATTATTATCTAACCATCTGCAATAGAACTTGCTAAAGACCAATTTACAGCTGTCAGGGAATAAGGAAACTGTCATGTAACTTACTGGATATTATGTTTACAGAAGACAGATGGGAAAGGAGAATAAAAACATATTTTGAGCTATATTTTTACAGTTGCCAAAGGGATTGAAAATGACTTGTGGTGACATAGATACACTTATATACTTGTCACGCTTGGACTAGGGAATGTCCAACTACCATGCATGACAAAGGTGCATGGACCAACGATGTCCGGTTTGCTACACAGAACAACAGACAGGGAGACACCAGAGGGATTAATACAGTGGAGGGCCCTGCTCATAGAGAACAGGGGAGAGGTGACCTCCTGCACTCACCTGCGGCTGTGCCCTGATCTCCCTACCATCCCTTTACGAATTCTTTCAACTCGTCACTGAGCAGGATATCTTAAAGCCCTCTTGGCCCTGATGTTAGCCCTCAATAGGGAATTGCCGGCAGGATAGCTAGTCCCCCACTGCAATAAAGGAAACAAGAGGGAAGGGGAAAGATAGACAAGCAACAACAGACAACTTCACGCCTGCTTCCTAGCTCCGTTGGCAGCAGACGGCTTGGCAGTAGTCAGCTCTCCAGAAAAGCACCTTCACCCAAGGCTGCTTGGCTAGAAATGAAGTTCAATCTCCAGCAAAGCATGCTGGAACCATGTGATCATAAAAGGCTGGGGTAATCACAGAGTGGCCACACCTGGACAAGGCCCAGCTAGCTTGCTGGCAACAGAGACTGACTTTAACTCCTCAACTGCCAAAGGAAACATACATGTTTAATATGAAGTCTCAATTTAGACATGAGACAGAGGTCCAAAGCAGTCACAAGTCTCCTAGGTAAGAGAGACCATCGTGACAATACTGTACAGTAGAGTATGGAAGCAGTTTAGGAGTAGTAGCCAGAAAGCAGAGCAATGTGAGATCCCAAAACAGTGGTGCAAGGGAACACAGAAAATAAAAAAGGTAGATAAGTGTTCAATGTTGCATGAAAATAGAGCAAATTTATTCAAAATTGGTGTCACTATCCTTATGGGTCTTTCTTGTGACCCTCGTTGGTGGGATAAACTATTAAAGGGGTTGTCCACTACTTGGAGAACCTCTTCTCATTCCCCATGTTTGCCCCTGTTAAAGAAGTTTAAACTCACTTCTTATGACAATGCAGTTCCAGCGATGACAGCATCCATGTTCCTGGGGCCTATGTGCGGTTGTTAAGTTATGCACCCAATCACCGCTGTCTTCCCTCTTGGCCTTTGGACATTTGAGTAATGAACAGGAAGTGATTGGCTGGTCATAGATATTATTTCCTATTGCTTACTCATATGTCTGAAGGTGGGAAAGGTGAAGCCGGCAGTAATTGAGTGTGAGTCTCTCATGAGGAAACAATCTCACTTGAGCCCTGTAGCAAGAGTGCAAACACTGCTGCAATGGCACCAACAATGGAGCTATGAATAAGCTTTTTTATACTAATGGGACAAAAAATGGGTTGTCCGAGTAGTAGAAAATCCCTTTAAATAGAAATAGTACTTTACATAGGTCAAGCAAAGTGTGCAACATATATTTATTTAATATAAAGTATATGGGCCTGATTCCTCAAAGCTGTTACACCATAATTCTGGCATAAAAAAGTCTACAAATTTGCTAAATTTTGACATAACATGAGGCTGCACTAAAGTGTTGTGTGTTATGGCATTGTCCTGGCATTTTTTCCCAGTTCTGACAAAGTGCGTGAAGCTGGGGTAGAATGGGGGTATAACAACCCACTGTCATCAAATTCATGAGAGTGGTGCTGTTTACTAAGGCCCAGAATTTATTCCAGGCCCTGAATCAATAAAGCTTTGAGGCAAGGTGGACACGGAGGCGCAAACCACTTGTCAGATATTCGTGATTCATTAAGAAGCTTGCGCATCTTAATGAATCAGGAACGCCTGACTCCAGCGTGTTTTCTCACCAAGACCAATGTGAAAAATGCGGGTTTGATGTTTTATTAAGTCACATAAACCAAGTGGTTTATCACTGGCACATAGGAGTCAACTGGGCCAAATTCATTGATTTCTTTTTGCCAGTTTATTTAAAAAACGTAATGTCACAACTTTTTGCTCAATTGACTTTTGTTATTTTTATGTAAGTCTCAGTCAGCTCACTCAAAATAGGAAGACATTGGGCAGGGTGGGGCATGGCAAAGCCAATCCAGGAAATTACTCAAGATGTATGCCAATAAAGTGGTATAAATTACCCCAATTACCCCACAAATGTACTCAAGCCCCTGACTGGAGTATTATTTCTGGCAGATAAACAAAGAGCATATTCAGAAGGAAGAAGACTTGATTTCTGGTGCCACCTATTGGATGTAGCAATCCTGAAAGTCAATATCGACCTTTTAATGAGCCTTGGCTTGCTGCCTGACTTATAATAAAATGTCAAACTAGAATTTCCATTTGCAGACACCTGTTTTGGGGTGTTGCACCTCCTTAGGGAAAAGCAGGATATTTGATTTTGCTACATGAGAGGCCTTGGACTAAGTCTAAAGGGGAATGTTCCTCCTTCTGAAGGATGACATGCCTGAGTGCCATGCTGGTGTAAGTAGACTTATAAGCCATTGAATGTTTCCTTGGGAAATTACCGTATATACTCGCGTATAAGCCGAGTTTTTCAGCCCAAAAATTGGGCTGAAAAGTACCCCCCTCGGCTTATACGCGAGTCAGTGCTGTATACCGATGTATACATCGGTACATACCGATGTATACATCGGTATACAGCAGCCCCCGCATCCCCAGTAATGCAGGGCCCCCCCAGGGTCTCTCCGGTCACCTGTAAAGCAAGCTATACTTATCAGTGTCCCGCTCGCACCCGCCGCTGCCGACATCCACGATCCTCCATCTTCATGCGACTCCTCTTCCTGTTTCTGTGCGCGTCGCCGGCAATGACGTCATTCCCGGCGACGCGCACAGGAAACAGGAAGAGGAGTCGCATGAAGATGGAGGATCGCGGATGTCGGCAGCGGCGGGTGCGAGCGGGACACTGATAAGTATAGCTTGCTTTACAGGTGACCGGAGAGACGCTGGGGGGCCTGCATTACTGGGGCTGCCTGTATACTACCGCTGGGGCTGCTATATACCTCTGGGGCACTGTATACTACCACTGGGGCTGCTATATACCTCTGGGGCCCTGTATACTACCACTGGGGCTGCTATATACCTCTGGGGCACTGTATACTACCACTGGGGCTGCTATATACCTCTGGGGCCCTGTATACTACCACTGGGGCTGCTATATACCTCTGGGGCACTGTATACTACCACTGGGGCTGCTTTATACCTCTGGGGCCCTGTATACTACCACTGGGGCTGCTATATACCTCTGGGGCACTGTATACTACCACTGGGGCTGCTATATACCTCTGGGGCCCTGTATACTACCACTGGGGCTGCTATATACCTCTGGGGCACTGTATACTACCACTGGGGCTGCTATATACCTCTGGGGCCCTGTATACTACCACTGGGGCTGCTATATACCTCTGGGGCCCTGTATACTACCGCTGGGGCTGCTATATACCTCTGGGGCCCTGTATACTACCACTGGGGCTGCTATATACCTCTGGGGCCCTGTATACTACCACTGGGGCTGCTATATACCTCTGGGGCCCTGTATACTACCGCTGGGGTTGCTATATACCTCTGGGGCCCTGTATACTACCACTGGGGCTGCTATATACCTCTGGGGCCCTGTATACTACCACTGGGGCTGCTATATACCTCTGGGGCCCTGTATACTACCGCTGGGGCTGCTATATACCTCTGGGGCCCTGTATACTACCACTGGGGCTGCTATATACCTCTGGGGCCCTGTATACTACCACTGGGGCTGTATATACTACCACTGGGGCTGTATATACTACTGGGGCTGCGTGTATACTACCACTGGGGCTGCTGTATCTACCTCTGGGACTGGTGTATACCACACTGCTGGGGGCTGTATACTTGTGCTAGGGTCCACCCTCGGCTTATACACGAGTCAATAGATTTTCCCAGGTTTTGGGGGCAAAAGTAGGGGGGTCGGCTTATACACGGGTCGGCTTATACACGAGTATATACGGTAATTATGCAAATAGCCTTTTTAGAAGGAAGAGAACTTGATCTCTGCCGCCACCAACTGGATGAAGCCATCCTAAAAGTCAATATCGCCCCTTTAACTAGCCCTTGGTCATGACTTTCTGACAGAGGAGCATACCAATTCTAATGTGTCTAATTCATTAAGAGGGGGACATTTCATTATAAATTAGGCTCACCTTAATTCAGCAATCCCTTCATGAAGATGGGTATACAAAATACCAGTACTAATGAATCAGGCCCTTTGTTGTAAAGTTCCAATTATACAAATCTAATGAATCTATTACCAATAGTTGGAATCTGTTGGTTGATGATCTCCTCCTGGAGATCTAATACCAGAGCGACTATCATAGAATTGATGTGGTAAAAAATCTCTTAGCGCTCAATGCAATCTTCTGATTACAGGTTTCTTCATCATAGATCAATTTTTGCAGAAGAGAGATGATGAACCAGCCAGCAGATGATCAGTAGGTCTTTCTGCATGGAGGAAACCATAGCCTAAAGGTCAGGTTATACGTAGTGATATCGGTAATGATATCGCTTGAACGTCACAGAGTTTGTGATGTTACAGCGACCTCGCCAGCGAAGTCGCTGCGTGTGACATTTCGCAATGACCAGCTATGAGCTTGCTGATTGCTGGTCACTGCGGAATGTCCGGGACCATTTTTTGATCGCTGGTCTCCCGCTGCTCCACATGCATCGGCATGTGTGACAGGGGCAATGACCAGCGATCCCCATGCTGCACCCGAGACACCTGACAGATCCCTGCGACAGTCGGGTGTCGGTGCATCTCTGGGGAATCGCTGGTCAGTCTGCCTGTGTGGCATCTCACCAGTGATCACACACCGATGTTCCAGCGATCCCGGTAAGGTCGGATCGTTGATCGGGTCACTGGAACATTGGTATGTGTAAGGGCCCTTTCACATCAGCGTTTTTTTTAATTTGCGGCAGATGCGGTGAAAAAACCGCATCTGCCGCAATTGCCGCATAACCGATGCACTTGCGGCGCGGTTGCGGTAATCCCCATAGAAAGTATAGGGGGACTTGCGGCAGGTGCGGCAAGTGCGGTTTTGCACTTGCGGCAGGTGCAGCCGCGAAAAAAAACCGCGGTCAGCTGATGTGAAAGGGCCCTAACCCGGCCTTAAGGATCTTACTTTGTTTAGATTCCAAGTCTAGCAGCATCCCTGGTAATTATATAAAGCAACAATTAGATTACTTCTGAATGTGCCTGGGTGGAAGGAGACAAAGGACACAAGTGATGCCTTGTTTCTTTTCATTTGTTGAGAAATATTCTAATATAAAAGTAATTAATGCTATAACTTTAACAGCGAATCCACTTGGAACCTGCACTGTAGATCCTCGCGCCCTAATATCATCTATAATATCACGCTGTGTATTATATACTGAGGACAAATTTCTCATGCTTCAATACCATTTACAGTTATTTTGAATATCAATGTCTCCAGTGCAGGATTAGGCTACGTTCACATGTCCAGTTTTCGGTCAGTTTTTCACATCAGTATTTGTAGCCAAAACCAGGAGTGGATGAAAAATACAGAAGTGGTGACGTCTTTCTATTCAGCCATGTTCACACATTGAGTATTTGGTTGATATTTTATATCAGTATTCACAAGCCAAAACCCGGAGTGGAACAATCAGAGGAAAAGTATAATAGAAGCACATCATCACTTCTGGATTTATCACCCATTCCTGGTTTTGACTACAGATGCTGAAGTAAACATACTCATCAAAAACTGAAAATATGAACATAGCATTATAAAGTAAAGTTGTCTTTGGCAGCCCACAGCTACCATGCACCCTATTTTTATTTTTTATGCACTATTGCAATTTATTTATTCACTTATTTTTGGGTATGTGATCATTTTCTTTCTTTTCTTTGGTTTAGCCAGTAGCCTGGCCAAGAGCAAGTTTCAGTTTTATATTAGGTTTGTGGACCAGGTTTTATGAGAACCCATCCTCTTACAGCATCAAACCTCTTCTTACACTTACCTTAAACTTCATTCCCATTTGGTTACAGGGCCCTATTCAGGTTTGGAGTTTGGTTGAGTTCGGGTGATTTCCATATGAAAACCACTGGAGAGAGCATTGCTGTGCTCAGATGTGCTTGGTGCTTTGAGCCAGTGTGAGCCAACTGCAGTGTTTGATCAGCAGTGTGGATATAAAGAAAAAAATGAAAAATCTGTGCCCTCCCACCCACACAAGTGGTTTGCTTATGTCTGACTGTATGTGGGCGGAGAGCCGAACAACCAATCAGTGATGGCACAGGTCAATTTTGAGCCCCAAACAACGCTGCCGATCTTGAACATCCACGGGTTCGTCCTGCAACCAAACCTAAACCCTGGGTCAGTACTGATTACTTGACATGAGCAGATCTGGCAAAATTTAAATGTATTAATTCACGTAGATTTTCCTTAGAAATTTGAGGTGCAGCGAAGTTATTCTCAATTAATTAAATGTCCCATATTATAGTCTGGACCTTCTGAAGCCCCATAGCATAATAAATGTAAGATTTAAAAACAAACCAAAGAAACATACCTCACTGCTGACCTGCCTGCTCCTCTTTGCTGTCTGCTGTCTACCATCTTATCTTTAGACACACTTCCACTTTCCATCATCATTTATGATTCTACAATCAGCCACACCTGTAGTCTTCTGTGGATATCCAGGTCATTTTAAGTTCTCAAGCTCACCAGTGTGATTTTTTTTTTAGGCAGGATATAACAAACTCTTGATTTGGCTACTCCTAACATTTTTGCTATCTCTATATTTGTTTTTTCCTTTTATTTAGCCTCATAATGGTCGGTTTCACTTCCATCGAGAGCTCCTTTGACCACATGTTGTGTGTTTCCAGCTACAAGTTCCAAATTCAAATGCCATACCTGGAATCAGCGCCAGACCTTTTTCCTGCCCACTTGATGATGGATTAACAAGGAATAGCCCATGCAGCCCATTAGATAATTGTACAGTTATGATTAATCCCTTTAAGGCCATATTGATTAAATAACTGTATCTTTAATATGTTCTGGTAAATAGCTAAAATGCAAAAACTATCAGGCAATATAATTAGGGAGACATCTGATAGGATCTAAATTTCTTCTACAGCATTAGAACAACCCCACATATGAAGCCAATGCAATTAAGGGATATCTTCAATGTGATGAAGAATAAGGAGTACTGGAATCACTGACAGCACCATGGCAGGGATCGGGCTATTCCCCAATGTGATGACCCAGAATGTTCTGATGACTCACTTGCTGTGGCATCCACAGAAAGTGGTAATTTGTGCTGTGCAGAGTTGTGGATCATCACAGCATTGTACAACATAAGCGACTGGACTGTGCAGTGCTGAGGTGCCCTAAGGGGGCAAGTAAAATGAAAATAGAACTTTAAAAAAAAATACACACATTTGGTATTGCCACGTCCAGAAATGCCAAATTATAAAATCAATTAATCAGATCTGTAAACTGCGTAATGGAAAAAAAGTCCAGACACTCCTTTTTTTGGTTGCCACAACACTGCAATACAATGCAATAACAGGCGATCAGAACAACCCATATCTACATTCGAAACATCAGCTCAAGAAACAAAAAGTAAGCCATCCCACAGGCCCAGATCCAGAAAAATGAGAACGCTATGGGTCATGGAATATGACAACAAAAGTGCAATTCTTTCTTTTTTTAAAACTTCAGAATTTTATTTCACCACTTAGAGAACAGTAAAAGTATACATGTTTGGTATCTACGAACACGTACCGACCCGAGACATCATATCTACACATTGGTTTTACCATATAGTGAACATGGTGAATAATTGTGTAATTTGCCTTTTTTTTTGCAATTTCACCCCACTTGGATTTTTTCCGATTTTCCTGTACACTATATAGTAAAATTAACAATGTCATTCAAAAGTACGACTCTTCCCGGAAAAAACAAGCCTTCATATGTCTATATACTGACAGGAAAATAAAAAAAGTTGGAAGAAAAGGAAGAAAAAATGAAGACGAAAAATGGAAAATTACCCGGGTGTGAAGGGGTTAAGCCATGTACTGTATATGTGACCACCAAGTATTTACATGGTACCATTATAAAAAGGCAAATGCCCATCATGTTCAATCTGAGTTTGAGATCTGATAAAGAGGAAAATAAGTACAACCGTAATGCATAAACCAAACTGCCCAAAAAAGGCAAATTTTCCCTCCTGATCCTTAGGCTGCCTTCACATCACGATTTTGTGCTGCCAGTGGGGATCCTTGTTTTTGCAGGATCCCCCGGACAGCCACGGATCCAAACAGATCCTTGCAATTGGATGGCAAATAGCCATCTGTTTCCGATTCTATGCAGGATCCGTGTGGATCCTGTGGTCCCTCTGTTCTCCCTGCTACTACATCATTCTTGTCTCCCTGTTCTCCCTGCTCCTCCCTACTCCATCTCCTCTCCCCCCTCTCCTCTATCCTGTCCCCCCTTTCCTCTCCCCCGTCCTCTCCCCTCCTCTTTCCTCCAGTATGTTAAAAAATAATAAATCTCCTCGCAGAGGATACTTCACCTGTCCAGCGCCTACGGGGGTGTGACTGTCTGGCTGCAGGACCTCTTGTCACGTCACCAAGCCGATCAGTTTACACGTCAGCTGATTGGCTCGGTGATGTGATAACAGGTCCTACAGCCCAGATGGAGACGGTTGCATACCCGGAGGCGGTGGACAGGTGAAGTATCCTTTGGCTGGGTCTGGCCTGGGGGATTTATCAACATTTAATTTAATCAGAAGCACCTACACTCCTTTTTGTGTTAAATTAGTTAATATCACGTGGTGAACTTTGATTTTTGTCTTGCTGAATAATCCCTGGAACAGTCAGTTCATTGTTGAATATGGATTAAAAGAGCCTGTTTAGTTGACTGGCCTTTTCTTTGTCCCCTATAATTATCTTGCTATTATCATCCTCTATGAGCCACAAGGTTGCTGTCACGAGGTTCCTGTCTTTAGGAGAGTTGTGACAACTCAGCAGTTTGTGTATTTTAAATGTGTTTAATTTATTTTAGGACATTAAAGGTACCTTTACACGCCGCTACAACAGGATGGATACAACCCGCTACTTCATGTGCACGAGCACGCCCAAACGGTTACAAACGGGAAACGCACCACCTTTACACGCCGCCACAAGGTGCGCTACGCTACGTTACATCTACAGCTAGATACATCGCCGGGTGTCTCAAGTAGCCGTCTGTAGCTCATCTTACCTCATTTACACACCGCTACAACAAGCTAATATGGGCGGACCTGGTGCAGCAGGGACAGCACGTAGGCGTGCCACAATTGTGGAGTACCGATGTGGAGTACGCTGATAGGACAAAGCAATAACATCATGATTGGGTAGGCATCGCAGGAGGCTGTTTAATACATGACGCTCGAGCAATTGTGTAGTGTGACTGGTCAGCTCCTTAAATATGCCTCCCTATGCAGTGACTACCAATCGTCATGCAGGAGCTAACTCCAATGATCGCTGAAGGGGCGCGGTATCCCGGAGCCTGTGTCACGCCCCAGCTACATACCAGGTACATCGCCTGGTGTATAGACATCCCTTCTGTAGCTTCTTTACACGCCGATACAGCTCGCTGCAATCGGCTTTGTAGCCACCTGTTTCAGAGCAGTGCTCGGAAACAGATGTATCTGTTGCCGGCTGCCTCCTACCGTCTTCACACGCCGCTACTACGGGCTATATTGACGACGCAAGCTACAATTGTCGCCTGTAGCGGGTTGTATCCATCCTGTTGTAGCGGCGTGTAAAGGTACCTTAAGAGTTAATGTCAGTTTTTATCTTGCAGGCAAGCAGCTGACTGTGTTGGTCAGGTGATGCAGGTTGGTGACCACTCCCACCTTTCTTTAAATAGTGATATGACCCATCACCTGATGTCAGTGATAGAATTCATTCTATGGAAGACCATCCTGGTGTTTAGAGCTCTCCTGCTCTGCTCTGGAAATTTGTTGTCTAGGAGCTGAACATTTTGTAGCCTTGGAGTTGGGCTGCTTCCCTAAAGTATTTGTATCTTTTTGTGTATCTTTGGTCCACCAACCTATTACACTATAGGTAACGTATAGTTCACTCACCGGCTTATGCACTAGCCAGCTAATCTTAGGTGACAGATAGGGACTAGGCACATGATGGCGGTGGAGGGAATGCCCTCCAACATCTACCAATCATAGCTCCAATATCAGCGCATGCGCTACACCTCGCCCGTTCCTTGTACCCGACCGCCACCCATCAAGGAGACAAGGAGTGTCCGCCCCTGGTAACCATGGGGAACGGACACTGCTGTAAATCCATAGAGACGCCAGAGGAGTAAGCAGGAAGGAAGGAGAGTGGGACGCAGGTGCACTGGAGAGGGGACAGACAGGGGGAACGGGTACATAATATACAATACAACATTTTACAAACCTATGCTAGACCTGATAAGTCATGATCATTACAACAATACATTTTAAATAGAAGGATTTATAAAAACGTCGATATGCTTTTAACAAGTTCAGCTTCAGAGGGAATAATGGAGCCAGATGACATCCACGGATATATTCGTCAGAATCAAGCATGAGGTGTAAGGCCTACTAAAAAAGGGGAAAGTGAAAGAAGCAGAAGTTTTAGACAAAAATAGAAAAATACACATGAAGGAAAATTAAAAATCAATTTAGTGAGGCATCACAAGAACTAAATAAATGCTCAAGAAACCACACCGCACACTATCAACTTCAGGAAGGGAGAGGAACTAAGAGCTTAATTTAAGCCAAATGGTATGACAGTATTCAAAGTGATTATTCATTTGGCTTCCCATTTCGCTAACATTTTCTGAACATTGCCACCCCGTATGCCGCAATGCACTACATCAATCCCCCTATTCTAAAGGACTACGAGTTTCCAACCATGGTGAGTGAAAAAATGGCTTAGTATGGTTCAATTTTAGATACATCTGTAATCGTTTTTGCCACACACGTGTCTCTCACATGCTGCCTGACTCTCACCCCCTACTCACGGGAGGTGAGGCCCACATAAATAAGAGAACAACTATAGGTTGCAAAATAGATGACATTTTTTGTGTTGCAAGTTATGTGCTCACAGATCAAAAAATTCTTTAAACCATCACTGGTGTAAAAGTTGGTGCTGCGAGAGAAATTTCAATATGCAATACAACGACCACAGGGAATCAACCCACCACTGGTGCTCCCACGCCAAAAGGAGTAGACTTCGGGGGAAAGTAGTGACTCCTATCTAAAAGATCTTTTAAGTTTTTGCATCTCTTTGCAAACCTAAGGGGGACTTCAGGCAAAACTGTTCTCAAGACCGGATTTGCATGCAATACCGGCAATTGCTTTTTCATAATACTTCTCATCTCATCCCAACGTTCAGTAAAGGGAAGTAAATATGATTTGCAAGGGGACCCCACACCTATTCCTTTGAATCAAGAATTCATCTCTAGGCATGGATTTTGCCCTCTTATAGGCTTTTCTCACAGATCTATGGCTGTATCCTCTTTGCCTAAAGTGCCTGTTCTTAGAGCTATGTTTTTCAAAATTGGCATCATTAGAGCAGATCCGTCTCGCCCTTAGGTATTGACCAACTGGGACAGCGTGTACAGTGGAGCTAGTATGTGCAGATGATGCATGTAGTAAAGCATTAACTGATGTTGTATTATGAAAACATCGGTCTGTATCATCCTATGGTCATCCACACAAATCTTGATATCCAAAAAATCAACTCTACTGTCACTATAATTTTATGCGAGTTTGATGTTATAGTGATTCTGATTCAGTCAACCCATGAACTCCTCCAAGACTCCTGATGTACTGTGCCATGAAAATCAGGTCATCTATGTACATTACCCACATTAGCACCTGGGGATTAGCCTGCACACCTCCACAATATAGCAAACCCCTCTCCCAGTACCCCAGGAAGAGGTTTGCATATGAGGGTGCACAGGCCACCCGCATCGCGGTGCCTCTTTGCTGAAGGTAATAGATGTCTTGAAATATGAAAAAGTTGTGGGTGAAGACATATTCGAGGAGCTCAAGGACCAACTCACAGATTGCGCTGTCCCAGCTGCTTATCCCCACAAAAAAACGGACAACTCTAAGGCCATCTTCATGCCCAATGCACATGTAAACCACACAAAAGATAAAAGCGCTCCTATAGGGAGAACCTGGTGGTCTAATGGGGGCAAGTTATAAGGTGAATGAGGGGTCGCCTCTCACCAGTAAAATGCAGCAAATGGCTCAGGGGACCTCCGTGCATCGGCTCCTCTCTGACACAGCTCACGCTGGCTTCCTGGCCCACTCCTGGATTGCTCCGATTGGATGGATCACAGTCATGTGAGTCACGAGTCACTAGTCACAGGGTCTGACATCACCACAGGTCCTATCAGCTTAGAGCTGCTTTGCTATGAATATCTGTGCCTCACTGCAGCATCCAGTAACATCCACCTGAGGAAGACAACAATCCGTTGTGGAAATGTAATGACCAGAGGTCCGTACTAGAACCAGTGAGTCACAGAAACAGAGACGGAGGCCAGGGGCGGGCTGGCCCAGGTGACAGCACCCCCCCCCCCCCAGTTCTCAAGTCAGGCTGACAGCACCCCCCCCCCCCGGTCCTCAAGTTAGGCTGACAGCACCCCCCCCCCCCCCGCTCCTCAAGTCGGGGCCGGCAATGGAAATCTGCCACCCGGGTATAGAGGCTCCAGCCAGCCCCTGACGGAGGCAGAAGCAACATAAAATACTTGCTTTTACTTGGGGAAACAGATGGAAAGTTTAGAGTAAGATGCACAGATATGTTATTTCCCCAGAAATAGATAAATTATTTACATACACCCAGCATCAAGCTAGGGGTCGGTGTGTTACCTTAATGTTCCTCCTCAGTGTGAGGAGACAATGCCAAAAATAAATTTACCTAAAATCTATACAGAAAAATAAGCGATTTACTACACACAGCAGCAGGACAGGTGTAAATCAGATGGATGCAGTTTAGTGAGGATCACTGAAATAACACACCGATTTACAATCTTATCAACTCTATACATACAATACATATAAACCCAGTGTACATATATGTACATATATATTTATATATCTGATCTGTTGGATACCCGGGTACCTTATCTAATAGTAAAGTTTAGTCCAGTTACAGTCTGTACAGGCCTGGGGAAGTACTGTTAACGCAGTCACTTCCAATGGTCTTCAGCGCCAAAAATGAAAAATAAATAAAACACAACTGTAGTAAATAGGGATATTGTGTTCTCTTGTCTGAAGGGGGGTCTTAGTCTCTGTAGCATTTTGGGAGGCCAAGTGTGTTCACCTAGAGACACCACACCGAGGCCTGCAGTCTCACAGAAGAGATTCAGTCTTTTTCTCTCACAGTATGGCCGACCCGTCTCCTCTAAAGCACTCCTCTCCTGGCAGTAGTATACTCGCTTCTTAGCAGGGAATAAGTCTTTGGTCCCCTCCAGGGGCTCTGCTGTCCAGTGGATCAGTGTCCGGTCTCAGCTTTATCTGGCTCAGACTTCTCCACAGCCACTCTCCTCACAGCACCTCAGGAGACTAGTTTACCTCAGCCCAAACTGTCATAAAGTCCTCCCTGTCTCCGTGACAACCTCCTCAGCTGACAGCCCCCACCTTTTTATTCAGGAAGTAAATTTTTACACACTTTTACAGAAACACGTTGTGGTAAATAAAGGTGTTAACCCATAAGTAATCTCTTTATTTGTGCTCCCCAGCGCTCCTAGCCAGTAATCTTCTCTTTCCTTAACAATGCACGTGTAAAGGGATGCCATGTCTTCCACGACAAAAAAGCGAGTCCCTATCCATTTGAAACCCTATTGATGACCTCAGTAGTATCCTTCACAAAAGAGGGGAGGGTCTCCACTAATAGTTGTAAATAATATTCTATGAAGTGAAACACAGGATGATAGTACTTCTAGCCCAGAGACTATCAGTTTACCGGGGGAAGGTTGATGAGATTCTTATGGATTTTGGGCAGAAGATAAAATGTTGGCACCTTAAGGAATTCAGTATACAAGCCATAGAGTACTTTTTTTGTGATAACACCCTGATCATAGGTGTCATTTAATATAAGGTACAACTGAATAGAAAACAATTGAGGGGACTACCAGGTAGTTTCTCATACGTCTCTCTATGAGGATAAAATGTGGTTCCTCTGCACTGCCTCAATGGACGAAAAGGACTCTAAATGTATTGTTTCAAGACAATCTAGCCTCTTCCTCAGGATAAAACCATAGTATTTAAGTTATGATAGCAATATAATTTTGTCCTGAGGAAGAGGCTAGATAGCTTTGAAATGTGAATGTGGCACCCCAAGGTTTAATGTGCCACAGTAACATCATCAAGGGTTAATTCTCCACACAAAACTACACTAACACCTTCAGTCCAGAAGGGGGAGCAAAAGCTGCTTCCCTATATATTCTGGTGTGGAGAGGAAGTGAGTAGTTCAGTGCAGGGCAGCACTGAGGAAGAAGGACTGTGGTGTAAAGGAGCTGCCTTAGGCTCCCCCACGGTCCGCTGCTCAATTCCAGGCCTAGCCAGGGTCTGAGGAGAGGAGTTAAGAGAAACAGAGGAACACATCTGGGAGACTGAGTTACCCCATAACTCACCCCGGAGGAGCGCAAAGACCGGATACTGGATCCGAAATTAAGCCTGACACAAGCAGCACAGTAAACACCGGACTAGTGGAAGTTATTGATCTTCACTGTACCACAGCAAAGCAACACGGCGGGGTCAGAAACACTAAGACAAGACTCAAGTTGCCTAGCAAGTGGGAACCCGTGAGGAGAGACAGGGCCGGCAGCCTAGTTAAAGCGGCAGCAGGGCCACACACACAGCTCAGGAGTGAGAAGCCAAGGACCCAGGGTGGGAGCAACCCGGCCCCGGTACAGACTCCATGGACAGTACTCTGCTGAATAACACCTACAGTAAGATGTGGAAAACTACAAAACTGTGAGTCTGTGTGATCCTTGCGCTCAAGCCCTATTTTCCCTCACAAACTGTCATCATCTCTACCACTACCCCTGCCCTGCATCATCCATAGACTATCATCCCACTGCCCGGGAACCAGGCTCTGCCCGTGGAGTACGTTACATCGCCGGCTGCCAAACATCATCCCCGGAGGTTCTGCAGCAGCGGTGGTCACCCTGACCACATACCATGGGTGGTGTCACGACCAAGACCACCGTGATACCCCCCCCAGTGATACCCCGTTCCGGTAACGAGTACCCCGTCCCAGTGGGCTCCACATGTAGACCAGCGGTCCCCAAACTTTCTAATCTTGGGAGCCACCATTCAGCTCTGAGAGCGATTTACAAGCCACATCCAGCTCCTCCCGTATACCAAGATCCAGGGGTTCCTACCTTACCCTCATCCAGATCGATTCTTCCCACAAAAATCACCATCTGGGGATCGGCTCTTCATAGTAGTTTGCTAAACTTGGTGCTAATGCCCCAAGCTGGAAGACAACCATGAGCCACACAGCGGCCAACGAGCTACAGTTAGATTAATAAACTCTTCTTCCACCTAAGCCATTTGGAGTCCTTTTCAACCATTGAGGCAGCGCAGAGGAACTGTATTTTATCCTTTTATTGTCTCCTTTTTGGTGTGTATTACCCATGGCTTGGCAGGAGCCTGTTACATATGCATCAATGGCTGTGTAACATGCAACCTACCCAAGTGAGGAGATAATACTCTTGTCCTTGCCTCTATTTTAACCAGTTTAGACCCTATTGACCGTTTTCTGCCTTAGTTTCTCCTAATTTCTATGTTAGTAAGAGGAGGACTCGCTGCAAACACATCTCAGCTTCTTTAAGGATGTTGTCTCAAATCAGTCTTGTATAAGGAAGTCACATCCTGCACGATAGTAAATCAGCTACTATCAATCCAAACACTGTATTCACCAAGGATCCATAACACTATTGTATTCCCACCAATATAATGGATTGTAAATATCAAGCCAGCTCAATACTATGCACGCTCCTATAGAATCAAATAGTATGTACACACATTGATTTGCTGAGCAAAGCAAGAGCTGGGAATAGGACTGAGCTTAATCTGACCTCAATAATTATTCCACATACAGATGTGTCCCGTAATATTGTGTAAAGCTATGCACTCCGTGACTGACACATCACACAATGCAATATATATGAGAACTCCTCCACTGTCCACACAGCGAATGCACATTTACAGACACATCGCTTTTCATTTCCATGAATATTGAAGTAAATGAGCCAATAATGAAAAATATTGAAAATACATAAAATGTCATCTTTATTTATAGCCTGGCTGTATATTTAATGACACAGTTTCTTGATGGACTGCAATTATAATCAGCAATAATATGTTTTCCAATGTAAAATAGTCTGAAATAAAGAAGAAAGACAAAGAAACAGACTACAAGAAAAACAATGGATTTACATAACACTTATAAAATACGTTCACAAAGGAGTAAACACTTAATAGCATGTTATATAAGTAACATTACTCCATTAAGACACAGAGTAGAGGTGATGAGTTAGTCATGGATAGAGATGAGCGGACCCATGGAAGTTCAGGTTCTGGGGGTTCAGCCGGACTTTATATAAAGTTCTGTTCTGGACCCTAAGTTGAGCTGAACCTCATCGTTAGTCACTAATTGGGCAGTTTTGCTCTCCACCCACATACAGCCATAAACAGAGCACTTCCGGGGTAGGAAGGGCAAGGTTTTCTATTTTTTTGTACACACTACATCCATTAGCACTGATTTTACCCCCAATGTTAGCCGTTCAACACTACAAGCGGCTCACACTGGGCCAAGCACCAACAGTACCCGAGCACAGCAATGCATCCATTGAACCTAAAGCACCTAAACGCTGAACTCGAAGTCTGTGTTCGACCAGAACATCCAACTTTAAACTTTGGGTCCGCTCATCTTCAGTCATGGACAGTCCATTATCTATGGATTTACACAGGACTGCAAGGAACATTTTCTTCATTATCTGAAATGTAATTACAACAAATAAACAGTTCAGTTAGAAAGTTTTAAAAGCTGTGCCCAAAATAATTGAAAAGGGATCTGTCAGCACCACTTTTATTTAGGGACCATGTCTGTTCTAGTTTAGACCCAATTTTAATTAGTGCCATTTTTTTTTAATGGACAACTCTTTTTGTAGTCCTGCCCCATCTGGAATAGCAAATTGTAAATCTGTAAGGGCCACGTCACACACACAGATATCTGTGCAGATATTGTTCACAGATCTCTGGTTGCAGTGAAATCATGGACACATTGGTCTATTTGTATATGGCCACAACATGGAACAAGATGTCCATGATTTCACTGCAACCAGAGATCTGTGAACAATATCTGCCCAGATATCTGGTGTGTGACGTGGCCCTTAGCCTCTGCAAGTGTATCTACTACTCAATCAGATGTAGCATTTAGCATACAGACATTTGTTATCGAACTTTATCGGTGCCCAAGAACATTTGTGAGAAAGTTGTGAATCCCGGCATCTCCAATACAGTTATACGAGCTGCTGAACTATGCAAGTTGTATAAGCATGTTACATTAATGATGTACAGCGTCTTACAGGTCCTTTTAACTTTTGCAGTGCCTGTGCTATTAACGATATGAAGAGATACTGTATATGTTGTAAGATGGTGACTAGCTACTTTGGTATCTGTAGTGCCACAAAATATAATTAAGGCTTTACAAGGGCAAGGTTTGCAGGTTGCTGGAGAGATGGGCATTTCTGGCCATCCACATACCTCCACCCATGTGTAAAGCTCATAGCATTCAATGTGTCTGTTTGATTGACACATGGTTGACAGAGACAGTCTCAGAAGTAGATAGCTAATGGAAGGGGGCTGTGTGTGTGCTGTATGTGGGTGCAGTGAGGATGGATGGAGACCTGCAACCAGAGACTCGAACACACAACGGTATAGTCAGAAGAGGTTTGATGTATTAGTTAGTGCCCCATTGGGCAAGTCAGTAATGTGTTTGTCATATGGTGTAATGTGTGGGATCTGGGTGGTTGGAAATTACATTCTTGTGTTCCCTGTATATGGACTGGTGGGGTTGTGTGGCTTCCATACCACTCTATAGCGCCCAGTGTTACATATGGTGGAGTGAATCCCTACATTGTAAAATACACAAGTAGTAGAAAAAAATACATAGTATATGCAGACTTATTTCTTAAGACACCGCTCCAGCATTTTCTTATTATTATTTCACCAATAGGGTGGTGTTTAAAATCAAAGTTCCCTGCCCCCTGTCTTATACTCACCACTGGTGTTTTCATCTGTTTTCAACTTCGCTCCCATCTGTCTTCTGCATTAGAATTGCTGCAGCTGTAGTGTTCATGGTGCGCTCCGGGACTCTATCTTCAGACTTACACGCAGTGTAGTCGTGTCAGTGAGAGCGGCTCGTGGATGCTCCAACAGCACAATGCATCTGTAGAGAGCGTACCCAATAGAGATGCACTGGGAGGTTATGTTGTAACTTCTGACTTCCCGACAGTCAGACGTTACGTCACAAGATGCCACCACTAGACCAGAGTGGCACGAAAAAGGTAAAGCTGCCAGAGGGTGAGTATAAGACAAGGAGCAGGGGAATTAGATTTCAAGCACCACCCTAGCGCTGAAAAAAGTGACTCTGGCATGGTGCTTTAACACAAAAATAATTTAGTAGTTATATCACCATATCGTCAGAATATGTTTGGAAATGTTGGATGACAGCCTCTGCTTGTAGTATTAGAGCTCCCACAATGGTTGTAATCCAGCTTTCATAGACATTACAAGAGAAGAAAGTAAAGTGATCATACACTTTCGACAGATGTCTGTCCAACACTATCCCTAATGAATTTTGCTCATTTCGGCAGAATTTGCTGAATGTGAACAGGGAAATAAACTGCTCCCAGATACCTCTGGTGTCTAAAAGGTTTCTTCCAGAAAGAAAGATGAGGCATACACAAATTCAACATGCCCAATCCTTTTTCCTCTTTACATCTTCTAAACAAACATGAGCCGATGTTTAAGGGGTACTTCACACACAACGATATCGCTAGCGATATCGCTGCAACGTCACAGGTTTTGTGACGTAACAGTGACCTCACCAGCAACCTCGCTATGTGTGACACTTAGCAGTGATGAGGCCCCCGCTGTGAGATTGCTGATCGTTCACGACCATTTTTTGGTCTTGAGCTTCCGCTGGGCAGCACACATCGCTGTGTTTGACAGGGACAACAACCAACGATCTCAATACTATACCCGAGAGTGACAGGTTCCCAACGACTGCTGTATCGTTGCTGCGTCGCTAGTGAGATCTGACTGTTTGACATCTCACCAGCGACCACGTAGCGACGCACCAGCGATCCCGGCCAGGTCAAATCGTGGTAGTGATCGCTGGAACATTGCAGCAAGTAAAAGGGCCCTAAGGGTCTGTACACACAACAAGCTCTTGTATGCATCACCACCAGCTTATCTCGAAGTATCTTCACTGGTGGTGTGATTGTTGTTTTTACTGGGGTCTTTTTTTCAGTTATGTTTAAGCTATAATTACCAAGCGGTTTCCTAGTGGACACAATCCGATGAATGAACATGCTCTTTATTTTATCAGCTTCACGAGTTTTGAATTGTAAAGTGGTTAAAAGAAGTAGAAAAGGACTGAACATGTCGCTTCCTGTGCGCCGTGTTCAGTTTTCCCAGTGATTCTGCAGACTTTTTCTCAAGCGGGTCCAGGCGGAATCTGCCTGACAAAGACGACATGTGTAAATGCCCTAAGTTTAAAGAAAACTTTTATATTGAGGAGTATATAGAATTTTATATTAAGGATATATTCCAGTTAGAGATTATTATGGAATTGATTCAATGTGAATTGAATTTGCATCTACCGTATATACTCGCGTATAAGCCGAGTTTTTCAGCCCAAAAATTGGGCTGAAAAGACCCCCCCTCGGCTTACACGCGAGTCACTGTATACTGTATACACTGTATACAGTGTATACAGTATACAGGCCCACCCCCATCAGTATACAGGCTCCCCCCTTGCTGCACAAACCTGTAAAGGAAGAGATTAGTATAGTTATCACTGTCCCGCTGCCGCTGTCCCGCCAGCCGTCATCGCGCTCCTCCGTCTTCATCCATCTTCTTCCGGCTTCCTCCGGTCGGCGCAGGCAATGACGTCATTGTCTGCGCGCCAGAGGAAGCCGGCAGATGCTGGATGAAGATGGAGGAGCGCGATGACGGCGGCAGGACAGCGGCAGCAGGACAGTGATAAGTATACTAATCTCTTCCTTTACAGGATTGTGCACCAAGGGGGGCCCTGTATACTGATGGGGGGGCTGTAATACACCTCTGGGGCTGCTGTATACTACCTCTGGGGCTGCTGTATAACCACTGGGGCTGCTGTATACTACCTTGGCTGCTGTATACCTGGGCTGCTGTATACTACCACTGGGGCTGTATATACCTCTGGGGCTGCTGTATACTACCACTGGGGCTAGTATATACCTCTGGGGCTGCTGTATACTACCTCTGGGGCTGTATATACCTCTGGGGCTGCTGTATACTACCTCTGGGGCTGCTGTATACTACCTCTGGGGCTGCTATATACTACCTCTGGGCTGCTGTATACTACCACTGTGGCTGCTGTATACTACCTCTGGGGCTGTATATACTCTGGGGCTGCTGTATACTACCTCTGGGGCTGCTGTATACTACCACTGGGGCTGCTGTATACACCTCTGGGGCTGCTGTATACTACCACTGGGGCTGCTGTATACTACCTCTGGGGCTGCTATATACTACCTCTGGGGCTGCTGTATATACCACTGGGGCTGCTGTATACACCTCTGGGGCTGCTGTATACTACCACTGGGGCTGCTGTATATTACCACTGGGGCTGCTGTATATACCCTGGGGCTGCTCTATACTAACCACTGGGGCTGCTGCTGTATATACCACTGGGGCTGCTGCTGTATATACCACTGGGGCTGCTGCTGTATACTACCACTGGGGCTGCTGTATATACCTCTGGGGCTGCTGTATACACACTGCTGGGGGCTGTATACCTGTGCTGGGGTCCACCCTCGGCTTATACACGAGTCAATAGGTTTTCTCAGGTTTTGGGGGCAAAAGTAGGGGGTCGGCTTATACACGGGTCGGCTTATACACGAGTATATACGGTAATTCAGTTAAAATTGATGGTGCAAATATGAAATGTCTGACTTCAGGAATGCAAATCATCAAAAATGGTTGAAGGAAGTCAGAAAGAGGAAGAGAAAGAATGATAGAGAGAGAAAGAGCGAGAGAGAGAGAGAGGAGAGAGGAATCACCACTCTATGACCATTACCTATGAAGCAACTTCAGAATTGGGGAAGCAACCTGATTAAAACTGTAGACCCTGAAGAGACTGAAAAAACTCCCATGATGCATGCTAGACTAGATGAAGCTCCCATAAGGGGCACATTTGGTATTTTTCATATTTCCCATTCATTTTAATGAATATCCCTTTGAGATATCATGAAATAATTTTATCGGGAACTGTTATAAATTTTAGGAAGACTCTCTATAAGGACGCAAAATTGTTGAGACCAGTGCTGTTTTTTCAATACAATGAGTGTTTTATCAGCAGGAGATTGTCACCACCAGGACTGGGTCCACTGTGAGGCTTCATCCAACCCCACCTTAAACACTGATTAACTATGTCTTTATCAAAGTACGAGAAGAGCTGTTGTGTGGGTGGGGGAAGCTTACTGCTCTGATTGTGCAACAAACGCAGCACCCAGTAACTAATTGATACCTCATTGCATTCAGGGTCTCTTTCTCAACATTATGCTGCCCTCAGATAAGGTTGTAAAAACATGATGACATATTCCCTGAAATATATTTAAAAATCACCATCTTCCCCAGTATTCAGCGCCGCTTCGCTCCTATTTGAAGTCATGTGATGACAATTCACTCTGTGCTGTGTTGTGATCTGTAAATTGCTAATACAATGTAAGCCTATGTAGAAGGAAGGTAGGAGGTGGGAAAGGCTCGATCACTGCAAACTTAATAAGCCATGTACAATATGTTCAGGCGGGTGTCGCCGATGCTAGTGTGAATCAGCTGAAACATGAAAAAGGAAAATCTCAGTACATCCACTCAAGAATGGTAAGTTAAAACAGAATTTTAATTAAACTCATGATAAAAGACAAATGATACAAGATCCGAAGTTCCATTGCTTAGAGAAACACTCTCAATAATTTTTTATTAGCAAAACCTGAAAAATGTGTATGTAGTGTAATGTATTAATACATTTATTTATCATCATTGTAAGGAATAAGGGATATATTCTGACCTATCAAGCCATTTTGTTCAGCTGTCAGTATTGTCCCCTCACTTCAAGGGGAGAGCCCCCTCCTTTGGCCTGAGGGTTAAGTAATCTCTGGGATCTGTTAATTAACCTGAGGACATTAATTTGCTGGCCAACTATTGCCACAAAAGAGGGCTCAATAATAAATGGAGCTAGGTGACACATTGGGACCAGAGACAATTATACAGAAGGAAGGCCCTCCATGAATCTATAGAGAGAGGTAAGAAGTCATTTCCTTCTGCCAGGAGGTTTCATAGAATTGTGGCAGACACTTCAGTGCCAGGGAAAGAAGTCTTAATATTTCACTATACATCACTCGCCTAATATGACAATCAGAAATATGACACCTAGAGAGCTATAGGATCATAATGCATATTTCTGCATAATTGTGCCATGGGACGACCTCTAGCATGTCATGTGTCCTACCATTGGAAAGCTAAAATCAAAACCAAATCTAGAGGTAGATTATTAAAAATTTATATTTTAGTTATAAAATTCTAGACACCAACTTATCAGATAAAAATGAAATCTTTATTAAATTCCATTAAAATAACAAAAGCCAAATACAAACATGACAAACATATACAAGTGATATATACAATCAAGGGATTTGCAAAGCTGAAAAATAAAGGACTAGGAATCCAAAACATTTATTTCTCCCAGAGCGCCATGTCCCTATATACTGTTTCTTCTGAGATAAATTCACCCTAAGTGGTAATGGTGTCCCCACTCAACGATGACTATCCTTATTCATAACCCTAAGGGTGACAATAGGCAGCAATAATGGATTATTCAGCAGATAGTATGGAATAAATAAACTGGGGAACTTAACTCAATAGGAGAAAGATAAGTAGCCAAGTGATGTTCTTGTGTCTTTTTTTTGCAAATCCCGAGTGAGTTCTTAAAATAAGCTTATGCTACATCTATGCTTTTCTACAGGTCAGCCAGGCTCATCAGAAGAAGACGGAGTTGCCATACGTAAATTGCCTGTCACACAATTCTCTAGGGCATGCCAAAATAGTCCAAGCCTCATGAGAATTTTCCCAATAGGAATACAAGGTGCAGATACAGCCAATTTTAAGCCCAGGGTGACAAAAATCATAACCAAAAATATGAGAGCATTATTTTCTAAATATGACGCTCCCAAGCAAAGTTATGACCTATAGTAGCTTTTAAGTATTTCACATCACAACACATGGGGTGGGAACTGCAGGATAGCCCGTGAACAGGAGAGGGTTGGCAACTTACAAAATCCAACCTCTGCTGGATTTTTGTATTTCTTCTGAGGAGGACCCTCCATTACATCATGTGGCAGAGTATGCTCAAAGAAACCGGTGGCCTGACACTGCTCTGTGTGGCGCCACCAGCATCAAGGAACTGGTAACTATCACATTTGTCTGCAAGTCTGTGTGTATTTCCATTTATCTCTTATTTACACAACTGCCTGTAGCATCTGAATAATCTTTATAATACCTGTACATAAATATTAATATCTAGTGTGCCCCTACGGCGATTAAATATATAACGTTTAACATTGCGTAGCTCTCTTATCTCGATCATGAATTCCAATGTTTGTGTGCTTATTTAAAATTATATGCTACCTGGGTTGGTTTCTGTCTCTGATATAATTCCAATCATGGACCAGACTTCTATTGAACGAGAAACTGGTGGCAGCAATTGGTTCTTCTGTTATTCAAGACCTCTATCATTGACAGGGTGGAGGTTATTATATGTGCTTCTAGCCTAGGACTGGAAATCATATACCACACTCACTGAGGGGTGCCTTAATAAACAAGCACTGACAGCAGCTGCAGTCCTTCTCTTATCCTCAGGCAATTCCCTGGGTGGCCTGAGCATAGAGGAGGCACTACAGAGCTGGCGGATTAGGTGGTAATTTTGTCACAGCCATCTTCTCCAGTTTCCAGCACAACTCCTCTTCCCTTCCCACTCACACACAGACTAGCTAGTACAACAGATCACACCTGGCTCTATGTGTCAGCTAGTAGTCGCTTTTACAATGTAAGTCTACAAACATCAGAACAAGACTACATAGGCTTACAAAAAAGGAAAAAACTAAATCTCAGGACATCCACAAAGAATTTTAATTAAACTCATGATAACAGACACATAGTCAAACCAGTCGGTACACAGGCACCCTTAGCATGCTTTTTCCCTATGACTAAAGGTGTCTGTGTAACACCACAAACGCATCAGGGGTTGACTATGTGTCTTTTATTATAGTATAATTAAAAATCTTTGTAGATGTGCTGAAATTTAGTTTTTTCCTTTTTTATTAGCCTATATAGCCTCATTGTAAAAGTGACTCATGGCTAACACATAGTGCCCAGTGTGATCCGTCCTATAGCCAGCCTGTGAGTGGGAAGAGAAGAGGAGCCGCGCTGGAAACTGGAGAAGATGGCGATCGATAAATGTATTAATACATTATACTAAATATACATTTATGCAGGTTTAGCTAATAAAAAATATTGAGAGCGTTGCTTTAAGTCTCCTATTGAACTTTGAGAACCCAGATCTTTAGATACTATTATATAAGACTTGCGGGGCTGGGATTTACATGGCAATCCATTGAGTCACTTCTTACGCTGCACAGAAAACACAACACAGACAAGAATTTTCAGAGAATCCCACCTAAGGCAAAGAGTTACATTCTGTCTAGAGCTTATCAGTAAAGGTAAGGATGCCTGCTGAATGTGTTTAATATATAAAGACTTAAAAGACAGAATGCCCAGGACAAGATACAATCAGTCAATGCACTTCTGACAGCTCTCCTGACATGTCTGTTTTACAAATGCACCCGTTCCCCATAGGATGTGTTCCCACAATGTCCGACACTGTCAGCATAATGTCACAACGTCAGACTGTGTGGGGACACACCTCATTATGAATGGTAACACCCTGTAAGTGATATATTGCCAGGAGGTATAACAGAGAAACTGTAAAATGAAGACGTCTAAAGCAAGATGTTAGCGAAAGGTTAGTTTTCAGGAATATAAGTTATTTATTGTAGAGCTGCCGGGTCCTTTTTTAAAGGGGATCTCCAGTTCATGCAAGGCAGAACCATTCCATTAAAATACAGCTCCCCCATAGGGCAAATTAATCATTAAATGGTGGTTGTTGGAATCATTCCACTGTCAGTATGAGACCAGGGTCAGATGAGTGTATGAACAATCCGTCCCATTATCATCCAGAAAAGTGGGAAGATTTTTTCACACTTGTCATTGTTATGCAATCTGTTTTATTACTTAGCAACTATTAATGTTTTACACAACCATTTACAGTTTCCCATCTTAAAGAATTGTAATGTTTCCGTATAAATTGTAGGGCAAACTGATCATCCGACTTTTTTCCCACACTGTACCTGTCACATCTCCACCAGAGCCTGCTCCTGCGGCATCAGATCCCATCACCAGACACCACCGTATTCACTCCATAGGTAATAGAAAAGTCAGAACCAGAATCTCTGGAGAGCACAGACTCCACTCATTTACTAAGGTTAGAGTGTCTGGGACCTGTAGTACTTCACAGTCTGACAGTGTGAATATGCATGCTGTTCAGATGAAGTCGTTCATTCCTAAACTTCAACCTATTAGAAAGCATCACACCCTACATATACCTTCAGCCTTTTGCTGCAAGCTGCAGGAAATAGTTTTTGCTTCCCTGACAAAGTCTCCTGTAGCATTTAGAGTTTTCTGGTTTTACCTCGGCCTGTTTTTAGACACTTCTCTTGCCTCTCGATTTTGTACTTTGCTACCATCTTGGTTTTGCCTCGGCAATATGACTATGCTATCAGTTCCTGATTTTGTCCTTTTCCTGAACTCCCGGCTTTGGCCCTGCTTGGCGACTTTCCTTTTTCTGGACTTCAATTCTTCCATAGGCAGCAATCTCCTGGGCCCCGTTGTAAATCCAGATCCCTGTATAGGAGTTAAAGGGTGTCAGGATTTCTTGGGATTCTGCCTAACAGAGTGGCTTCTGACTAGTCTGTCCAAGATACCCCCTTTGTGCCTGTAGCCTTGGACGGATGTCACAGTACCTACATGTGCATCTCAATTAATTAGAATATCATCACAAAGTTAATTTATTTCAGCAATTCAATACAAAAAGTGAAACACATATATTATATAGGTTCATTACAAACCGAGTGATCTATTTCAAGTGTTTATTTCTGTTAATGTTGATGATTATGGCTTACAACCAATGAAATCCCACAGGTCATTATCTCAGAAAATTAAAGTAGAGAGGATGAAGGGTTAAAAACTGTGCTGCTGTATTCCATGAGACATCAAAGGGTGAATATAATATTGATTTATTAGTCAACGTGTTTCAGGGTTCCGAGAAACGCCCTGAAACATGGCAATATAATATTGACTTTTGATGATATTCTAATTCATTGAGATGCACTGTCTAATTACATGTTGGATCCTCCAGAGACTCTCTTTATGGCCTCACTCCACTCCTACTAACTGGTGGAGCTTCTGAATGGATGATGGATGGAAATTTTCTAATAGAATATGAAAAACAATACATTTCCTAAGCAAACCATCCCATTAATGTTAGTGAACAATGCATGGGAAATCATTTAATTTTTAATAAGGTCAGTCAAGAACAAGACCTCATATCAGTGATGTGGTGAAAGCAGGCACAGGGAGAACATACAAATGTTTCCATAGACAATGTGTAACCATCAGGGAAGTGAGAACAGTAACTGCCTGGAACCCCAGGAATTAAAGGAGCCTCTTTATATCAAAGATCCATAAGAGTTATAGTGAAGATGATTAAAAAAAGAGATATTGGTTATACAGAAAAAGAAGGCAGAGGATAATAGACAAGACAAAGATCATACAATTTCCTGACCTCAGTTGCTCAGGTTGGTCATGGAACCCTATTCCATAATTTCTTATAGGATCGGCTCCAATGTGCATGCTCCTAGGCCGGCCAGTACACCCAATACTTACCATCAGTGCACAGGACCCGAAATGATAAGGCTATTGCATCATACCAGGAAGGAGCCCATACAATTTAGATGCCGGGACCACACTTGTAAATTAGGTATCATGCCCAGGGGCTGGCTGGCCCAGGGGGCAAAGTGGCAGATGCTCATCAGTCCAGTTGTCAAGCAGCAGTTTTGGGGCCACTCGGCTATCTTATATGTTGGTCTGGGAGGCAGCTCTGCCCCTGATGCTCACTGCTCATGGGCCTCTGCTGTATGCTTGCCCCCCCAGGCCGAATTTTTCCATCCAGCCCCTGATCATGCCCCCTGGGAACAAGCGGGACATGGACCCCCTGAGAGAGCACCTCATCAGACTAGACATTACATAATTACCATACAAAAATATAAGTTACTAAATTAGTTTTCTCAACTATTAGAGCACAGTGTTAGGTCAGACAGGGATGATTAGAATAGGACTAGGAAGCTGCAGGGACAGGTAGTGATAGGTTTGGGGGCATAAATTAGCTGACAGATTCCCTTTAAAGAGCATGTAAATAGGATCTGTCAGCACAAAATGATTGTTCAAACCAAGCACTGACGATCGGTGCACCTCTGGTGTGCCCACATTGTTCAGTGCACCTTTCTATTTATATGTTTTCCATCTACCTTTGGCCTCCTCTGCTTCAGGAAAGCCAGAGGTGTCAAATAAGAAAAAGAAGACTGGAGATAGACTGACAGCAAGTAGGTGGCAAGGTGCATTAAACCTGTTTGGTGTGGTCAGGGGTGCACCAAGTGCATGTAATTGGTAAGAGAAGTCATTTTATGCTGATGACAACTGCAACCCAATTTCTTTCATTTTTAGAAATTAAATAGTGTTTAGTTTATACAATATATATTTAGAGATGAGCAGACCCGTAGAAGTTCAGGTTCGGGGGGTTGTGACTTTGAATAATGGACTGGTGTTTAATGTCACTGATCGGCAGTTCACCTCTCTGCCCACATAAAGCCGGCCATAAACATACCACTTCTGGGGGCTGGAGGAGGGAGATGTGCTCCTTTTTTGTGTGTTGACACTACCCCCAAAAACTCTGCTTTCACCCCAAGTGTGAGCCAATCAAACACTGCAAGTGGGCTGAGCACCGAGTGTACCCGAGCACAGCGATGCTTGCTACAGCGGTTTGGATACATAAAGCACCCGAACTCGGGACATCAACAGGTTCACTCATCTCTATATATATTTTCAATTTGCACAACTACACATTAAATTTACAGTAATGTATTGAAAGTTGTGTATGTTACACAACAAAAGTTTTGTTTTCTATTTCACTCCAATTGGATCAGTCCGTGAACAACGTAACAATACAGGCTCCATAGCTGCTTTTTTTAGTGTATACAGTATATATGTATATACACACACAACAAAGCAGCACCAATCCTCCACTGCAGGTGCAAGCTTCCAGATGCACTAGTGATCACATGTCAAAGTGAAAGAAGATAATAATGATCGTGGCAAGCACCGACGTAACTTGACACTCATGGGCCCCGATGCAGAAGATCCAATTGGGTCCCCAATTCTTATACACTTTTAATATCAATAGTGTTGTTTATAGACCAAAGGGACTTTTGGGATCCCCTAAACTCCAGGGTCTGGATGTGATTGCAACCCCTGCACCTGTTGTAGTTACACCCCTAGTGGCAAAGCTAATAATACATCTTAGGAAAATAATTCTTCCTTGCCCATATATATATATATATATATAATATATATACTAGGTGGGTGCCCGATGCTTCGGGCGTATCTACATGACCACGCTGACTCGCAGCGCGAGCGGACTGAAAAGGGGCAAAAAACCCATTCGTGATTATATAATAGAGAGAGAAGAGAGAGAAGATAGCTGGGTGCCCGATGCACATGCATCGGGATTCTAGCAGAGCGAGTCTGTGACTCGCAATGGCCGCTTCGCGGCCAATGCTTCGCGCTGCTAAGGCGACTCGCCATGGCCGCTGCGCGGGCATAGCGAGTCGCCTTAGAACTGCTCGCAATGGCCGCTGCGCGGCCAATGCTTCGGGCGTATCCACATGACCACGCTGACTCGCAGCGTGAGCGGACTCAAAAGGGGCAAAAAACCCATTCGTGATTATATAATAGATATATACATATATATATATATATATATATATATATATATATATATATATTTCTCAGTCCAAATAAAGAAAGCTGGGCACTGCAGGTTAACTCCAGGAAGATCGGTCACAGGCCAATGTGCCGGTGATAGTGGAGTAGGAGCAGATGCCAGAAAATGGTGTTGTTCTGTTCATTTAAGCGGTATACATCAGCAAGACTTATTGTGAAAGAACGGCACTCACCCAAGGTGGGCTGGCTCTTAAACTTTAATTCCATATGAACACATACATTTGTGCAAACAATGGTGCAGAGAAGGGGGTGGAGGGAGTTATCCCTCCACCCCCCTCCCTGCACCATTGTTTACACAAATGTACGTGTACACGTGGAATTAAAGTTTAAGAGCCAGCCCACCTTGGGTGAGTGCCGTTCTTTCACAATAAGTCTTGGTGATATACTTGTTACTATATATATATTCTGCATTATTGCACTTGCCCTCTTTTAATCTATAGAAAATGCACTTTCTCTTGCAGCTTGTATTGAGTAGACTCGTTTTGCTGCCAGCCCTCGCTGTTGCTATGTCTTACCAGCTATGTCAGCCTATGTTCTGTATAGACTTCTGTATATTCTCCTGTTGCCAGGGTAAGATTGTCACAGGCATATAGGACTGTATTTATCAGTTATATTAAAGGGAGTGAAATCCTTATGATAAAAGCTACATTTGAAGCCTTCTAACAAAACCTGTCTGCTGCTACACAACAGACCACAGCAGCTTCTCCAAGTTCCTATTTTATACCTATAACGTTTACATGTAGTTTATACAGTATACATACATTATATACACTGATTCATTTTACTATACGGTACATCTCGTTTTTAGCAAGCTGATAAGATAGAGATGTGATAGATATAAAAAACAATGATTAGTAATCTATGTAAAGTCGTGGGCGGTTGATATCAGGGAGCTGAAGAATCAAGTGTTCAAAGTCAACTGAGCACATAATAAAACAAAAATCATCAATGTCAATGGGACCGTCATGTCATAGAAGTGACACTTTCCACTATTCATAAATGTCAGGCTCCATGTACAAATCACTCCTCTGCTGAAATGTCTCCTTCTCCTCTTCTTAAGTGACTTTTCCCATCTTTTGGACTGTTCGCTGTAGTGTGGGGGCGAGTTTTACTTGTTTTGTAGCTAAGCGAAGAGGGGGGGGGGGGGAGGGGGAACCAATCATTGATTCACATGAGTTATACAATCTCCTGGTTCTTTCAACTTACAAGAAAAGTATTGATTACATTCTAGGAGTTGGAAGCTCAGCAGCAGGAAGCATTTTGGCTTTCTGGAGATGTGGGGAGACGTCTTCACTAGTTTAATTCTGTACAGATGGGCGACTACAGGAATCAGTCAAGTGGAGAAAAAAGAAATGAGAGTGTTGAAGAACAAGATGAGGTTCTAAAAATGAAACGAGGGTCCGGGAAGGCGGAAGAGGGACATTTTTAAAGCCACAATATGGGCTTGTAGAGCAGTAGAGGAACAGGTGCAGGTGTAGCAGAGGTAAATTTGGTTATTGATCACATAAAAATAATGGAGTAGATGAACTCAAGACATATAAAGATGTAGCAGCCTCTAGTATCGTCTTTCTATGCTATACTTATAAAGTAGTGCACCACCATGTTTTACGCTATTTGCAATATCCTATCTAAATAGTGTAGGATTCACATCATACCGCCATAGCAAGTTGCAGCCAACAGAATAGTAGAGGCTACATGGGGGAGTCCCTGCATTTCTGGGGTACTGGGTTCAATCCTGGACAAGAACAGCATCTTCATAGAGTTTGCTTGTTCTTCTCATTTTTCTATGGGTTGCCTATGGCAGTGTTTCCCAACTCCAGTCCTCAAGGCACACCAACAGGTCATGTTTTCAGGATTTCCTTATCATTAGACAGATGATGGAATTATCCCCTGTGCAAGTGATTAAATTATCACCTGTGCAATCCTAAGGAAATCCTGAAAACATGACCTGTTGGTGTGCCTGTGCCTTGAGGACTGGAGTTGGGAAACACTGGCCTATGGGTATTCCACTTTCGTCCCACCTGTAAATAGCATTATGGACCTGTAGGATGATTGGCACCCTATGAAAGTGGCACTATTATGTGAGTGATTGAGACAGGGGAAATGTTACTGTGAGCACTCAAATAATAATATTTATTCACTTATATAGCACCATTAATTCCACAGCACTTTACAGACATCATCCCTGTCCCCATTGGGGCTCACAATCTATATTCTCTATCACTATGTCTTTGGAGAGTGAGAGGAATCTGGAGAACCTGGAGGAAACCCACACAATCACAGGACGGACATACAAACTGATTGCAGATGTTGTCTTTGGTGGGATTTGGACCCAGGACCCCAGCGATGCAAAAAGTGGTAGATTCTGTACAGCGCTATGAAGTATATTGGCACAATATAAAGTAGGCAACAGGAAATAACAAGTTATTCAAAGACTTCTATTTCTGAACATAATATAGTGATGGAGAAGAATAGAGACTCAACAGGCATGAAACAATCCAGATACACAGTAATGAAGGAGATGACTGATGATTGTCCCCTTCTTGCCCCCTTGCTGCATCACTGACCCATTTTTTGTGATTATATGCTTAATACATAGTCTAGGTCACTAAATCATGTAGTACATCATGCTGTAGAGCTTCCCATTCTGTGTTCAGCAAATGAACTAGTCAATTCCACATTCCCAGGGTTACAGACCCGGCTCAGGCCACTCCATGGCGGTGCCCCATTATATATTTATACATGAGATGGACTATCTCTATCTCCCAGTTATGAGCAGCAGAGGGAAAGCAGAAAGCAACATTGGCTCCATTTAACAATGGCGTTACGTAACCCCAAAACAGAACAAAAAACACCAATTAAGGCAAAGCAGATCCAAATTCTATACTTACCCCAGACTTCAGCTTAGTGAATAGCAAAACAACCTGGGAAGTGTACAGGTGTCATGGCATCCAGCTAATATTGGGCAATAGCAGAGATTACTAGGTGGGAGAATCAGGATTCTTGTCTGTTGTGCTATTTATAAAAGAAAGATATATATGTATGTAAGTAAAGATTAAATCAATAATCAGTTAGAAGAGGACCACAAGGGGTTAATGAGATTCCTCTGCCCTAGTAGAAAACCTGAGGTTTCATAGTTTCCAAGTGCAAATCTTGTTATTAACACGTGTGTTCCTCCAATATCATCGCCATAGAGGCGTTGTATAGAGATGTAGCAGAGTCAGTAGTGATGTGACATGTTGTGCATTTATATATGTTTTTAAATAGAGGTGAAATGAGGCGGAGTACAAGGGGTTAATGGGATTCTCTGCTCTCGTGGACAAATATCATTTACCAGGGAGGCATATAGGCATTATATACAGATGTAGCAGAGTTTTAGAAGTGATGGGACAATTTGTGCATTTACATTTATAAAGGAGTGATATAGATTTGTAAATAAAGATTAAATCAACGGTCAGCGAGAAGGGGACACAAGGAGTTAATGTGATCTGCCTGTTCCAACAGACAAACGTCATTCCCAGGGCCATATAGGCATTATATACAGATGTAGCAGAGCCAGGAGTGAGGTGACATCTTGTGCATTTACATTTATAAAAGATATATATATATATAGTTGTAAATAAAGATGAAAGCAACAGTCAGCAAGAAGAGGACCACAAGGGGTTAATGAGCTTAACCTGCTCTAGTAGACAAATATGATTACCAGGGCACTATAAAGGCATCATACACAGATGTAGCAGAGTCAGTAGTGAGGTGACATCTTGTGCATTGATAAAAGAAAGCTATCTATTTGCAAATAAAAATCAGTGCAGTAAGAAGAGGACCACAAGGGGTTAATGAGTTCACCAGCTCTAGTAGACAACTATTATTACCAGGGCACTATAAAGGCATCATACACAGATGTAGCAGAGTCAGTAGTGAGGTGACATCTTGTACATTGATAAAAGAAAGCTATATACTTGTAAATAAAGATCAGTGCAGTAAGAAGAGGAGCACAAGGGGTTAATGAGCTTCACCTGCTCTAGTAGCCAACCTGAGCCTCCAAATATAACAGGTTGACATTGCTAGGATGCCCCATATAGGCATTGTACACAGATGTAGCAGTCATTTACACAGGACTGCAGATTACACTGCACAGGCAATGGATCCACATTCCTACACAGTGAAGTAAACTCAGCTCTGCTACATCTGCAGCTGTTACAGCCCCAACCTGCTCATTCAGTGTGACCCTTTCATTACCGGATCTCCCCTGCATCATGTCACCATTTGAGGGTTAAATACACAAGAATAATGAGATTTTTTTTGCACTGCAAGGCAAAGTTTATTAGCAATAAACTTGCGAAATGGTATCATCACCAGCGAATATTGCGACTTAATACTGTACATTCAGGCCATAGTTACATGTCTACATACAATACTCACTGTTCTAGAGTTTCTCTGGTTTTTCTGTGTTTTGACAATCTTATTTCATTCAGAAAGAATTCTATAGACAGTCCAGATTATGCATAGGGTGATTTATTGGAATCATTTGAGGTGGGGGATGGGACTTGTAAGCCAAAACCCATCACCCCCTCAAAATACAATGAGAGGGAAAGGGAGAAGGTAGAGTTGTTCCATAATGGCAGCTGTGTGCCAGGACAGTGTACAGTCAGCTCACATGGAGTTACCAACAGTTTGTCAGCCCCTTGGTCTGTGCAAATAGTTTCAGAAGACTAAAGTCAAAATGACTCCACCACTGCCATCAGTGGCCATGAAAAAATATCCACTATAGATTTATATACAGTCTATAGATTTCACATGGAAATAATGGCAGCCATTGAACAAGGATTGAGTTAGTTCAACACATAGAAGCCTTGGTGCCAGAGCCCATTAACCCCTAGTTGGGCATCTCAGAAAGGCTTTCAAGGACACAAGCATGATAATATAAAACAATTAAAAAAGAACAATGGGTTTGGTAATGAAACAAGGCAAGCAACAAAGGGGGAGGGGGGGATGTCTTCTCATTGCCTACAGAATTTGCACTTGATGATTTTCTTAAATGCACTTTGGAAATCTTTATTAAAATAAGCATAAATAATGGGGTTAAGGAGAGAGTTTGAGTAGCCCAGCCAGTTTATAATGTCAAATAGCAATTGTGGCATATGGCAGGATTCACAAAAGGGCAAAACCAGGGCAACGATGAAGAAGGGTAACCAGCAGAAAATGAAGGTGCCCATGATGATCCCTAAGGTTTTGACAGTCTTCCTCTCCCTGGCTAGTGCCACCTTCCTTTTGGCTTCTGCGCTCCTGTCGTTCTTCTTGTCCATGCAGGCAGGAGATGGGTCACTGGAGTGGTTTGGCAGTGCCAGGTGGTTCTTGGAGTTGGCACACTGGTGGACCTCAATGATCTCCAGGGCAGCTCCATCCTCCCCCTGCCTCACTGCCCCATTCACACAAGCACTTGGCTTGGGCTCTACACTTCTTTTCCAGTTTTTGCTGGGTTCTCCATTACTTTTCCTCTGGATGGTGGAGGGGGACACAGACAGACAAGTATCAGCCACTTTCTTTTTTTCAGTTTTTTTTGACTGTTTTTCTTATTCTGAACCTAGCTGCTTTGAATATCCTGCCATAGAGGATCAACATGAGGATCAGAGGGATGTAAAACGCACCAAAGGTGGAGTAGATGGTGTAGCCAGGGTCTTCACTGATCTTACAAGCGTCAGGGTCAGACCTGTCTTCATGGGTCCTCCAGCCCAGCATTGGTGGGATGGATATGGAGAAGCCTATGGCCCATGTGAGACTGATGAGGATGGCAGCTCTCCTAGGAGTTCGCTTATTCACATAGTCTATGGGATCTGTGATCGCCCAATATCTGTCCAAGGCTATAGCGCACAGATGGAGGATGGAAGAGGTGCAACACAAAACGTCTAGAGAAATGAAAATGTCACAGGTTACCTGTCCAAGGGTCCACTTGTTCAATACTTGGTAAAGTGCTGCCATGGGTAACACCAACACTGAGACCATCAGGTCAGTGACTGCAAGAGAACCTATCAGATAATTGGCCACAGTCTGAAGGTTCCTCTCCAAAGCTATGGCTGCCACCACACAGGCATTGCCAAACACTGCACAAAGTATCAGGGTCCCCAAGAAGAGAGAAGTGACGATCTGGTAGCTGAGGGCGACCTCCTCAAACTTGGTGCCATTCCTCTTCTCCAAAGAGTAGTCCGAAGAGGTAGTGTTATTAAAAGCATCCATCCCAAAGGTCAGGAGAAGACCTGGTGGTCCTAACAGGAGTTAGGACAGGACCAGGACTAGTTCACTCCAGCTCTGCTGCTTCAGATCGGGCATAGTTTCAGGGGTGATGGATACCACTCCAATCTGCGCTTCTTGGTTCTGCGAATCATTGGAGACAGGAGAAGAGGAGAAGAGCAGAGGACGTCAGAGCAGGACAGCAGGACACATCTCTGAAGACCCTGAGCAGAGCACGAAAGCCTCCTCCTGCAGATCACAGCCCAGGAGAAGGATGGAAGGCAAAGCAGTCCCTATCTCTGCACTCTCTGTGCTCTCTCTGTGCTGGGATTGTGTTTTAGGTCCAGTGATAAGGCGGAGCTCTGCAGATTGCCTCTAGTTTGGTGAGTGCTCCCTCTTCTCATCCTAGTGTGCAGATTGCCTCTAGTTTGGTGAGTGCTCCCTCTTCTCATCTCAGTGTACAGATTGCCTCTAGTTTGGTGAGTGCTCCCTTTCCATCCTCAGTGTACAGATTGCCTCTAGTTTGGTGAGTGCTCCCTCTTCTATCCTCAGTGTGCAGCTTGCCTCTATTTGGTGGTGCTTCCTCTTCCTATCCTCAGTGTTGATGAGTCTACAGATTGCCTCTAGTTTGGTGTATGCTCCCTCTTCCCTCCTAGTGTGTGATGAGTCTACAGATTGCCTCTAGTTTGGTGAGTGCTCCCTGTTCCTATCCTCAGGTGTAACAGATTGCCTCTAGTTTGGTGTATGCTCCTTCTTCCTATCCTCAGTGTATGATGAGCTCTACAGTTGCCTCTATGTCTCTTCCTCCTGAGTGTATGAGACTCTCAGATTGCCTCTAGTTTGGTATATGCTCCCTCTTCCTATCCTCAGTGATGATGATCTCTACAGATTGCCTCTAGTTTGTTGTATGCTCCCTCTTCCTATCTCAGTGTATATGAGCTCTATTAGTTGCTCCTTTTTCTGTGTCTTCCTCTTTATCCTCTTTGATGCTCTACAGATTGCCTCTAGTTTGGTGTAGCTCCTCTTCCTATCCTCAGTGTATGAGTTCTTCAGATTGCCTCTAGTTTGGTGTATGCTCCCTCTTCCTATCCTCAGTGTATCGATGATTGCCTCTAGTTTGGTGTATGTTCCCTCTTCCTATCCTCAGTGTACAGATTGCCTCTAGTTGTGTATGCCTCTCTTCCTATCCTCAGTGTAATGAGCTCTGCAGATTGCCTCTAGTTTGGTGTATGCTCCCTCTTCCTATCCTCAGTGTATGATGTCTCAAGTTGCCTCTAGTTTGGTGTATGCTCCCTCTTCCTATCCTCAGGTATGAGCTTACAGATTGCCTCTAGTTTGGTGTATGCTCCTCTTCCTATCCTCAGTGTAGTTGTTATGGCTCCTACTCCGATTTGCTCTCTAGTTTGGTGTATGCTCCCTCTTCCTATCCTCAGTGTATGATGTTTTCAGATTGCCTCTAGTTTGGTGTATGCTCCCTCTTCCTATCCTCAGTGTATGATGTCTCTACAGATTGCCTCTAGTTTGGTGTATGCTCCCTCTTCCTATCCTCAGTGTATTACAGATTGCTCTAGTTTGGTGTGCTCTCTTCCTATCCTCATGTAGATTGCCTCTAGTTTGGTGTATGCTCCTTCTTCCTATCCTCAGTGTATGATGCTCTACAGATTGCCTCTAGTTTGGTGTATGCTCCCTCTTCCTATCCTCAGTGTATGATGTCCTCTATAGTTTGCCTCTAGTTTGGTGTATGCTCCCTCTTCCTATCCTCAGTGTTGGTAAGACTCTACAGATTGCCTCTAGTTTGGTGTATGCTCCCTTTTCCCTATCTCAGTGTATGATCTCTACAGATTGCCTCTAGTTTGGTGTGTGCTCCTCTTCCTATCCTCAGTGTACAGATTGCCTCTAGTTTGGTGTATGCTCCCTCTTCCTATCCTCAGTGTAAATGAGTTGCTAGATTGCCTTGTTTGGTGTTTTGCTCCCTCTTCCATTCCTCTAGTTTGGTGATGTTCTTCTATTAGTGTTTGCCTCTAGTTTGGTGTATGCTCCCTCTTCCTATCCTCAGTGTAAAATGAGCTCTGCAGATTGCCTCTAGTTTGGTGTATGCTCCCTCTTCCTATCCTCAGTGTAAATGCTCTGCAGATTGCCTCTAGTTTGGTGTATGCTCTCTCTTCCTATCCTCAGTGTACAGATTGCCTCTAGTTTGGTGTATGCTCCCTCTTCCTATCCTCAGTGTAAAATGAGCTCTGCAGATTGCCTCTAGTTTGGTGTATGCTCTCTCTTCCTATCCTCAGTGTACAGATTGCCTCTAGTTTGGTGTATGCTCCCTTCCTATCCTCAGTGTATGATGTGCTCTAAGATTGCCTCTAGTTTGGTGTATGCTCCCTCTTCCCCTCCTGAGTGTATGATGAGCTCTGCAGATTTCCTCTACTTCTCTTCCCATCCTCACTATTTCTCCCATGCACTAAGTTTACACCCACATTGCACATGATGTTACACTGCACAATGCACAAAGCTCATCTATAGATACCTAGCTTGCATCTCCCATATCCAGTCCTATTTCTGTATCCTGATCATTACTTTATATGATCCTAAATGTCGGATCCTACAGACACTTGCTGCTGATTTCCAGCACTGTTTGGATTCAGGACCCTGGACAGCAGCTCTGCCTAGAAGGGAGTTTGGTGCCATCTACAGACCAAGTGTGGAAATAGGGTCAGCACTGCCATAGACTGTGCACGGTAGATTATGCAAGATCTGAGGTTTCCATAACATTATTTACTCAGATTAGGGTGGATTAAATATGACGAGATATCTACTGATATGTGCTTTCCTGATTCAGTTCTCTAGCGCATGATGTGTCCGGGAAACACGAACCTAATAGTAAATTGAGATAATGCCACTAATTAATATTTCCATTATATAAATCTAAAATACATGTAGAAGAGATTCCTTCAGAAAGAGTGTGCATTTTATTGCAAGAATTCCACAATTCTCAGCTCCAGCAGTGCCACATTCCTGTACTCCAGCAGTGCCACATTCCTGTGCTCCAGCAGTGCTACATCCCTGTCCTCCAGTAGTGTTACCTTCTTTTGCTCCAGCAGTGTCCCATTCCTGTACTCCAGCAGTGCACATGTTCTTACTCAGCAGTGTGCACTTTATTGGTGCTCCAGCAGTGCCACATTCCTGTCTCCAGCAGTGCCACATTCTTGTGTTCAGCAGTGCAATTCCTGTGCTCCACAGTGCCACATTCCTGTGCTCCAGCAGTGCCACATTCCTGTGCTCCAGCAGTGCTACATTCCTGTGCTCCAGCAGTTCTATATCCCTGTCCTCCAGTAGTATTACCTTCTTTTGCTCCAGCAGTGTCCCATTCCTGTACTCCAGCAGTGCCACATTTCTTTACTCCAGCAGTGCCACATTATTGTGCTCCAGCAGTGCCACATTCCTGTGCTCCAGCAGTGCCACATTCCTGTGCTCCAGCAGTGCACATTCCTGTGCTCCAGCAGTGCCACATTCCTGTGCTCCAGCAGTGCAACATTCCTGTGCTCCAGCAGTGCCACATTTCTGTGCTCCAGCAGTACCACATTTTTTACTCCAGCAGTGCACATATTTCTGTGCTCCAGCAGTGCCACAATTCTTGTGCGCCAAAGTGGCACATTTCTGTGCTCAAGAGTGCACATTTATGTGCTCCAGTATTGCCACATTTCTGCGCTCCAGCAGTGCTAATTCTTTGCTCCAGCAGTGTTCAACTTCTTGTGCTTCAGCAGTATGACATTCCTGTACTCCAGCAGTGCCACATTTCTGTACTCCAGCAGTGCCATATTATTGTGCCAGCAGTGCCATATTTGTGCTCCAGCAGTGCCACATTCCTGTGCTCCAGCAGTGTCCACATTGCTTGTTCAGCAGTGCCACATTCTGTGCTCCAGCAGTGCCATTATTCCTTGCTCCAGCAGTGCTACATTCCTGTGCTCCAGCAGTGCGACATTTCTGTGCTGCCAGCAGTTCCACATTTCTGTGCTCCAGCAGTGCTACATCCCTGTGCCTCCAGTAGTGCCACATTCTTGTGCTCCAGCAGTGTCCCATTCCTGTGCTCCAGCAGTGCCAATTTTTGCTTGCTCACTGAGCAGTGCCACATTCCTGTGCTCCAGCAGTGCCACATTCCTGTGCTCCAGCAGTGCCACATTCCTGTGCTCCAGCAGTGCACATTCTGTGCTCCAGCAGTGCCACATTCCTGTCTCCAGCAGTGCCACATTTCTGTGCTCCAGCAGTAGCCACATTTTTTTACTCCAGCAGTGCCATATTCCTGTGCTCCAGCAGTGCCACAATCTTGTGCGCCAAAAGTGGCACATTTCTGTGCTTCAAGAGTGCAACATTTATGTGCTCCAGTATTGCCACATTTCTAGCGCTCCAGCATGTGCACATTTTTTGCTCCAGCAGTGCGACATTCCTGTGCTCCAGCAGTATGACATTCCTGTACTCCAGCAGTGCCACATTTCTGTACTCCAACAGTGCCATATTATTGTGCCAGCAGTGCCATATTATTGTGCTCCAGCAGTGCCACATTCCTGTGCCCCAGCAGTGCCACATTGCTTTGATTCAGCAGTGCCACATTCTTGTGCTCCAGCAGTGCCATATTCCTGTGCTCCAGCAGTGCTACTTTCTGTGCTCCAGCAGTGCGACATTTCTGTGCTGCAGCAGTTCACACATTCCTGTGCTCCAGCAGTGCTACATCCCTGTCCTCCAGTAGTGCTACCTTCTTTTGCTCCAGCAGTGTCCCATTCCTGTGCTCCAGCAGTGCCAAATTTCTTTGCTTCAGCAGTGCCACATTCCTGTGCTCCAGCAGTGCCACATTCCTGTGCTCCAGCAGTGCCACATTTCTGTGCTCCAGCAGTGCCAGATTTTTTTGCTCCATCAGTGCTACTTTCCTGTGCTCCAGCAGTGCCATATTCCTTGTACTCCAGCAGTGCCATATTTTGTGCTCCAGCAGTGCCACATTCCTGTGCCCCAGCAGTGCCACATTGCTTTGATTCAGCAGTGCACATTCTTGTGCTCCAGCAGTGCCATATTCCTGTGCTCCAGAAGTGCTACATTCCTGTGCTCCAGCAGTGCCATATTCTTGTACTCCAGCAGTGCCACATTCCTGTGCTCCAGCAGTGCTACATCCCTGTCCTCCAGTAGTGTTACCTTCTTTTGGTCCAGCAGTGTCCTATTCCTGTACTCGCACATTTCTTTACTCCAGCAGTGCCACATTTTGTGCTCCAGCAGTACCACATTCCTGTGCTCCAGCAGTGCCACATTTCTGTGCTCCAACAGTGCCACATTCCTGTGCTCCAGCAGTGCCACATTCCTGTGCTCCAGCTGCGTACATTCCTGTGCTCCAGCAGTACCACATTCCTATGCTCCAGCAGTGCAACATTTTGTGCTCCAGCAGTGCCACATTTCTGTGCTCCAGCAGTGCCACATTTTTGCTCCAGCAGTGCGACATTCCTGTGCTCCAGCAGTATGACATTCCTGTGACTCCAGCAGTGCCACATTTCTGTACTCCAGAGTGCCATATTATTGTGCCAGCAGTGCCAATTCTGTGCTCCAGCAGTGCCACATTCCTGTGCTCCAGCAGTGCCACATTGCTTTGTCAGCAGTGCCACATTCTGTGCTCCAGCAGTGCCATATTCCTGTGCTCCAGCAGTGCCACATTCCTGTGCTGCAGCAGTGCCACATTCCTGTGCTCCAGCAGTGCACATTCCTGTGCCTCCAGCAGTGCTCACCTTCTTGTTGCTCCAGCAGTGTCCACATTCCTGTGCCCAGCAGTGCCACATTTCTTTGCTTCAGCAGTGCCACATTCCTGTGCTCCAGCAGTGCCACATTCCTGTGCTCCAGCAGTGCCACATTTCTGTGCTCCAGCAGTGCCAATTCTTTGTCTCATCAGTGCCACTTTCCTGTGCTCCAGCAGTGCCAATTCCTGTCTCCAGCAGTGCCACATTCTGTGCTAGCATGCCATATTCCTGTGCTCCAGCAGTGCACATTCCTGTGCTTCAGCAGTGCCACATTTCTGTGCTTCAGCAGTGTCCACATTCCTGTGCTCCAGCAGTGACCCCTCATAGTGCATTCTTGCTCAGCAGTGCCCATTCTGTGCTCCCGCAGTGCATTTTGTCAGCAGTGCCACATTCTGTGCTCCATCAGTGCCACATTCCTGTGCTCCAGCAGTGCCACATTTCTGTGCTCCAGCAGTGCCACATTCTTGTGCTCCAGCAGTGCCACATTTCTGGTTTCCGTGCCATTCCGTGCTTCAGGGTCCACATTCCTGTGCTCCAGCAGTGCCACATTCCTGTGCTCCACAGTGCCACATTTTGCCGCAGTGCCACATTCCTGTCTCCAGCAGTGCCACATTCCTGTGCTCCAGCAGTGCCATATTTGTGCTCCAGCAGCATCTGTTCCAGCTACACATTCTGTGCTTCACTAGTGCCACATTTGTGCTCAGCAGTGCCAAATTTTCTGCTCCAGCAGGCCACATTCCTGTGCTTTAGCAATGCCACTTCTGTGTCCAGCAGTGCCAATTCCTGTGCTCCAGCAGTGCCACATTCCTGTGCTCAGCAGTGCACAACCTGTTCCACAGTGCAAATTCCTGTGCCCAGCAGTGCCACATTCCTTGCTCAGTAGTCACAACTCTGTGCTCCAAGTGCGTAGTCCCACATTCTGTGCCAGCAGTGCACTTCTGTGCTCCAGCAGTGTCATTCTGTGTTCAGCAGTGCCACATTCCTGTGCTCAGCAGTGCACCTGTCTCCACAGTCAATTCTGTGCTTCAGCAGTGCAATTCTGCTTACGGCAGTCGCATCACATTCCTGTGCACCAGTAGCACCACATTCCTGTGCTCTACTTTTCCAACATTCTTGTGATCCAGCAGTAGTGTCCCATTCCAGTGCTTCAGGAGTGCCATGTTTCTGTGATCCAGCAGTGCCCCATTCCTGTACTCCAGCAGTGCCATATTCCAGCGCTCCAGTTTTGCCACATTCCTGTGCTCCAGCAGTTCCACATTCTTGTGCTCTAGCAGTCCACATTCCTGTGCTCCAACAGTGCACATTCCTGTGCTCCAGCAGTGCTACATCCCTTTCCTCCAGCAGTGCTACCTGTGGAGACATGGGGGTCAGTGGGTGCTCTCGTCCGCTGGCTCAGCTGCCATAAGAAAGACAACGTAGACCAGGGCTCATCCCCAAACTGAACGCCCAAGCTCCTTAACCGTGGGCAGAACACTACTCAGACAGCACAGGGTGAGGGAGTCACAATATTAAGTGCTTTATTAAGAGCTTTATTGGATCCCCAAACAGTTAACAGCATATAACACATAACCAGCAAAGCACAAAATGTAGCAGGCAACACAGTCTCACCCTTCCTCTGGCTCACCAGGGATTAGAATATAGCACAGCAAAGTCTGTAGCTAGGTGACTGGATCATCCCAACTTGGGTTGCGTCCTTATGCAGTCTTTGTTATCCCATGCCGAATCTGATAATTTGATGCTGAAGTTCTTGTAGTCTTATAATCCAAGTTCTCATCCCCTTGGTTGGCACCAAAATGCCTAGGCCTAGGGTTGTGGCTTGCCAGTCGGACCCGAAGATCCTGGATTAGCTCCCTGTATCCAATCTCGTGCACCTCTAGCCAGGACCGAAATCTCTAGACTGAGGTCACTAGACAGAATCTCAAATCACCCTGGTTAATCAACAGATCTTCTTATATACCCTCAGCCCTCATTGCATGATATTGGGGACTTCACAATTGGTGGAATAAGACTGTTCTCTCATTGGCTCGCTTTCAAGCTGCCTGGATAATGTTCATTTAAATTATGATTGAGAGAGAAGGTTCATGCAGGGTTTAGTATAGACAGTTAGACATTTCGTATAACATCCTGACCATAAACAATGGTGGCTGAAGTAATTTACATAGTATCAGCAATATCCATACTAATACAAAGGAATTTTAGATGATTAAGTCCTCTGAGCGTACTAAGACAAAGAGTTGAGATGACTACATTACACATGGTCAACATCACCAGTCATCTACAAGACTCTAGGAACAATGAGTTGGCCATCACAAGGTAAATAATTACATAGTCATCTACAAGACTTGTATTTACAATGAGTTGCTTATCACAAGTTAGATAATTACTAGGGATGGGCAAATCTACTCGCTAGGACTAGTTACTCGGCGAGTAGTAAGGGACTCGCAGGACTCGGTACTCTGTGAGTTTCCCAGCGTTTACTCGCACAAGTCCAATGCAAATCAATGGCAAACGATGACAAAACTAGGATTGCAATTGTATTGCATTAGACTCGGCTACTGTGCCAGTAATAGCAGGGAAACTCGCAAAGTAACTGCTGTTACTTTGCGAGCCGAGTCCAGCTGTCTTCTCTGTACAGGCTGCCGCAGCTCCAGGGTCCTAGAGCCCGCCTGCTCACAGAGATGATGTAGCAGAGCTGCGATTGTTCTCAGTCTGCTCATTCCCTGTGCATAGACATCTATATCTATGCACAGGGGATGTAGCAGAGAGGACATCGCGTTTTGGACTGCGTCGGACAGAAGAGGATTTTTTTAATTAAAGATGGAGCCCCTAATGGCTTTTTTTTTAATTTCAAATAAAAAATTTTCTCTGTGTTGTGTTTTTTTTAACCCTTTATTGGAGATTCTTAGTGGCTGGGTCAAACGTGGCCTGACATTAAGAATCTCGGGCTTAATACCAGCTTGTATAACAAAGCTGGTATTAACCCCTTTATTACCCAGCGTGCCACCGCCACCAGGGCCGCTGGAAGAGCGGGGTTCAGCGCCAGAGGATGGCGCTTCAATGAACGTGCCATCTTCTGGGGCGGCTGCGGGCTGCAATTTGCAGCGGGGGGTGCCCAGAAAGCTTGGGCATCCCTGCGCTGCGGATTCCAGCCCCCAGCTGCTTAGCTGTACCTGGCTAGACATAGAAATTGCGCGGAGCCCCACGCATTTTTTTTTTTATTATTTCATGAAATTCATGAAATAATTTAAAAAAAAGGGCTCCCTTATATTCTTGTGTCCGGCCAGGTACAAATAGGCACCTGGGGGTTGGGGGCAGCCCGTCGCTGCCTGCTGGATCCGGCTGGTTCCAGAAATACGGCAAAGCCCACGTGAAATTTTTTTCTGACAAATTCATAAAACAATGTAAATAAAAGGGACTGCATATTTATTCACCCCTGGACCATGGGTGAGGGGTTAATAAAGATGCAGTCCCTTTTTTTAGGATTGTTTTATTGATTTTTCAGAAAAAAATTACATGGGCTTCGCCGTATTTCTGGAACTAGCCGGATCCAGCAGGCAGCGACGGGCAGCCCCCAACCCCCAGGTGCCTATTTGCACCTGGCCAGACACAAGAATATAGGGAGCCCTTTTTTTTTATTATTTCATGAATTTCATTAAATAATAAAAAAAAAATGCGTGGGGCTCCGCGCAATTTCTATGTCTAGCCAGGTACAGCTAAGCAGCTGGGGGCTGGAATCCGCAGTGCAGGGATGCCCAAGCTTTCTGGGCACCCCCCACTGCAAATTGCAGCCCGCAGCCGCCCCAGAAGATGGCGCGTTCATTGAAGCGCCATCCTCTGGCGCTGAACCCCGCTCTTCCACCGGCCCTGGTGGCGGTGGCACGCTGGGTAATAAAGAGGTTAGGGCCAGCTTTGTATTATCAGCTGGCCCTAAGCCCGAAATTTATGGCGGTCACGCCAATATTAGACATGACCGCCATGAATTTCTATTAAATTGTTTTAAAAAAAACACAACACAGAGAAAAATGTTTATTAGAAATAAAAAAAAAAGCCATTAGGGACTCCATCTTTAATTAAAAAAATCCTCTTCCGTCCGACGCAGTCCAAATCGCGATGTCCACTCTGCTACATCCCCTGTGCATAGATATAGATGTCTATGCACAGATATAGATGTCTATGCACAGGGAATGAGCAGACTGAGAACAATCTCAGCTCTGCTACATCAGGCAGCAGGCGGGCTCTAGGACCCTGGAGCTGTGGCAGCCTGCACACAGAGCAGACAGGACTCTTATCTGTGCGAGTTTCCCAGCGATTACTTGCAAAGTAAACGAGTCCAATGCAAATCAATGACAAAACTAGGATTGCTTCAGGCTGAAGCTTCCGAGACACATCTGTGATTTGTAAATCGCACACTACTCGCTATTACTCGCTTCCCCATTCATTAACATTGGACTCGCTAGACTCGCAACGAGTAGCGAGTCCCGGGCTCGGACTCGCTAGAATCAATCGATTCCGAGTAATTTAGGATTCGCCCATCACTAATAATTACTGTGACGAAATGGAACCTTCAATGTAGAACATATGATGATTTCTTATGTAACCGAGACAGTATTGTACTTTGGTTTGCAAACTTGTGATGGCCAACTTGATGTTCCTAAAGTCTTGTAGATGACTATTGGTGTTTATTTTAACATGGTAACGTAATTATCTAACTTGTTTTTCATAGGAGGCCAGAGAACTTAATTATGCTAATTGTCCATTGTAAATTATCCTGTGGATGTTGACTTTATGTAAATTGCCCCAGCCACCATTGTTTTAATGTCATGGTTTGCAGACTGAACGTCTCCTACTAACATTCCATTGTAAGGGCTATATCAATCAGTATGTCTCTCTACCTTGCCAGGACTGCAATACTACTAAAAATATGTTAAATGAGGTTTGAGACCCAGCCAATGAAAAGACAGTTTTATTCCACCTATCGTGAAGTCCCCAGTATCCTGCAATGAGGGCTGCAGGTATATAAGAAGACCTGTTCATTAACCAGGGGGGGTTAGATTTTGTCTAGTGCCCTCAGCCTAGGGATTTCGGTCCCAGTTAGGGTGGCACTGGACTTGATAAAGGCAGCTAATCTAGGATCTTCGTGTCCGATTGGCTGGCCATAACCCCAGCCTAGGCATTTCGGTGCCGACCAAAGGGATCAGAACCTGGATTATAAAAACCACAAGAACTCCAGCATCGAATTATCGGAATCGGCTGTGATGACAAGGACTGCATAAGGAAGCCACGCAGGTTGGGACAATCCAGTTACCTGGCTACAGACTTTGCTGTGCTATATTCTAATTCCTAATGAGGCAGCGGAAGAGTGAGACTCTGTTGCCTGTTACATTGTTATGTTTTGCTGGTTATGTGTTATATGCTGTTAACTGTTTGGGGATCCAATAAAGCCTTAATATTGTGGTTCCCTCACCCTGTGCTGTCTGAGTAGTGTTCCGCCCACGGTTAAGGAGCTCGGGCGTTCAGTTTGGGGATGAGCCCTGGTCCATGTTGTCTTTGTAAAGGCGGCTGGGCCTGCGGACAAGAGCACTCACTGACCGCCGGGTCTCCACAATTGGTGGCAGAAGTGGGATACTACTCAGCCTGGTTTATCCTAGGGAGCTGCAGGGGAGTGGTGTTCGTGGACACTGTCCAAGGGCTCAACAACCAGGGAGGCATATAAGCATACCCAGTAGGCCATAGGTGAGGCATACAGGTTTCGGACTTTGCCATGTCAAACCCCACCAGCTCAGCCATGGGACAAGGGCCGGAGAGGAGATATGACTGCAGCAGTAAATGGATGCTACAAGATCTGTGCCAGAGGCAAAATTTTGAATACAGGAACGCTGACACTCGGTCGGCTTTGATTCAGAAATTGGTCCATTGGGATACCTAGAATGATGATGAGGATGATGAGGACCCCGCCAACATTGTACCAGAGGATATAAATTGTGTACCACATCATGGATCCAGTGAATATCGGAAACAACCAGGTCCAAAGCAGTCCAAATCAAGGAGTGGTTGGCCGCATTGGGGCCCAAAGTCTCAAGAGAAGAGAGGGCTTGGGTTCTGGGACATGTTTTCGGAATTCCAGCTCACCAACTGCTACCACCAGCCACTCAAGTAGGATTATTCTACTACCCATTAGAAGCCCCATCTGGACAAAGGTATACAGACAGGATACGTGACTTGTCCAATCCACAGCGCTGTTATATGTGTGGACGTCTTGGACATATGGACAAAGATTGTCGCCAACGCCGGGGCCCCATGCCTGGAGCTCATCAGCCAGCACAGCCAGTCCAGGTCAGTGACGTCCAAGCCCCGGAACTACAAGAAACTGATTGCGTCAACAACCTGGTAAGCCGAGCTATTGTTTCTCCAGACCATGTACCTTGTTCCCAATTAACCATCAACCTGGCTGAGGGTCAGTGCTCAGACATCCCTCTGGAAGGTGTGCAGCAGGTCGGAGCCAATGACCAAGGAGATAGCAAGTTGGAGCTTATGGACAGCATCCTCACCCCTGTTATTTTGGAGCCTGAGCAGGGAGAGGACAATTTGGAGTTTATGGACAACGTCCCTATCCCTGTTGCTTTGGGAACTGACCAGGAAGAGGTTATCCCTGTTACTTTGGGAACTAACCAAGAAGAGGTCGATGTGGAGCTTACAGACAGCGTCCCCATGCCGGCTAATGTAGAAACTGACCAGGAAAAGGTAGATGTGGAGCTTACAGACCATGTCCTCACACCTGCTTTTGTGGAGACTGCCCAGGAAGAGGTTGATGTGGGATTTGTGAGCAGCCTTCCCACACCTGTTGTTTCAGGGGCTAACTTTGAGGAGGTTGAAGTGGGCTCATGGATGGCTCCCCCACATCTGTTGTTTTGTGTGCTGACCCAGGACAAGGACTATCCAGCCAATGTGTCACCGCCATCCCCCACATCCAAGAAGCCAAGCAACACCCTGATGTGGATCTTGCTACCACACCTTCAGTTGATAATCCATTTATCCCAACCCCCCATCATTCTCCTCTGAACCATCAACAGTGAGTGAACCTAACCAGACGGTGCCCATTGACTGGGGTAATTGATAGCAAGACAGTTATGGGAGGCCAACCTCTGAATCCCATTTTACTGCTTGTCCACAATATGTCTGTCCATCCTGGGGGAGATAATCTGGGGGAGGCGTATAGATGGAAGCCTCGATTGCTGACCTCACCATTAAAAAAGACAATGCAGCCAAGAGGAGAAGGATGACCAGAGATGTATCATATTTGACTGCCCTGTCTGGCTACATAAGAAGGGGGAGGTATGTGACGAAATGGACTCTTTCAATGTAGAACATTTGATGATTTCTTATGTAACCCAGATAGTATTGTACTTTGGTTTGCAAACTTGTGATGGCCAACTTGATGTTCCTAAAGTCTTGTAGATGACTGTTGGTGTTTATTTTAACATGGTAATGTAATTATCTAACTTGTTTGTCATAGAAGGCCAGACAACTTAATTATGCTAATCGTCCATTGTATATTATCTTGTGGATGTTGACTTTATGTAAATTGCCCCAGCCACCATTGTTTTAATGTCATGGTTTGCAGACTGAATGTCTCCTACTAACATTCCATTGTAAGGGCTATATCAATCAGTATGTCACTCTACCTTGCCAGGATTGCAGTACTACTATAAATATGTTAAATGAGGCTTGAGACCCAGCCAATGAAAAGACAGTTTTATTCCACCTATCGTGAAGTCCTCAGTATCCTGCAATGAGGGCTGAAGGTATGTAAGGAGACCTGTTCATTAACCAGAGAGAGTTAGATCCTGTCTAGTGCCATCGGCCTAGGGATTCTCCAGTAGTGCGACATTCTTCTGCTCCAGCAGTGTCACATTCCTGTCCCGGTTAGAGTGGCACTGGACTTTATAAAGGCAGCTAATCTAGGATCTTTGGGTCCAATTGGCCGGCCATAACCCTGGCCTAGGCATTTCGGTGCTGACCAAGGGGATACAGAACCTGAATTATAAAACCACAAGGACTCCAGCATCGAATTATCGGATACGGCTGTGATGACAAGGACTGCATAAGGAAGCCACGCAGGTTGGGACAATCCAGTCACCTAGCTACAGACTTTGGTGAGCTATATTCTAATCCCTGGTGAGCCAGTGGAAGGGTGAGACTCTGTTGCCTGTTACATTGTTGTTTTGCTGGTTATGTGTTATATGCTGTTAACTGTTTGGGGATCCAATAAAGCCTTAATATTGTGGTTCCCTCACCCTGTGTTGTCTGAGTAGTGTTCCGCCCACGGTTAAGGTGCTTGGGCGTTCAGTTTGGGGATGAGCCCTGGTCCACGTTGTCTTTGTAAAGGTGGTTGTGCCTGCAGACAAGACATTTTGTCATGCTACCTTCTTGTGCTCCAGCAGTGTCCCATTCCTGTGCTCCAGCAGTGCCATATACCTGTGCTCCAAGAGTGCAACATTTTTGTGCCCCTGCAGTGTGACATTCCTGTGCTCCAACAGTACCATGTTCCTGTGCTCCAGCAGTACGACATTCCTGTACTCAAGCAGTGCCACATTTCTATATTCCAGCAGTGCCATATTATTGTGTTCCAGCAGTGTCATATTCCTGTGCTCCAGCAGTGCCACATTCCTGTGCTCCAACAGTACCATATTCCTGTACTTCAGCAGTGCAAGATTCCTGTGCACCAGTAGTGCCATATTCCTATGCTTCAGCAATGCTACATTACTGTGCTCCAGCAGTGCCACATTGCTGTGTTCCAGCAGTGCTACGTGCCTGTGCTCCAACAGTGCCACATTTCTGTGTGCTCCAGCAGTGCCATATTTCTGTACACCAGCAGTGCCATAGTCCTGTGCTCCAGCAGTGCCATTCCTGTGCTCCAGCAGTACGACATTCCTGTACTCCAGCAGTGCCACATTCCTGTGCTTCAAAAGTGCTACATTTCTGTGCTCCAGCAGTGCCTCATTGCTGTGTTCCAGCAGTGCTACATGCCTGTGCATCAGCAGTGCCACATTTCTGGGCTCCAGCAGTGCCACATTCTTTGCTCCAGCGGTGTCTCATTCCTTTGCTCCAGCAGTGCCACTATTGAGATATCCAAACAAGAAAGCAACGACAGAGAGCAAAGTGTATTGTTTGCCCAAATGTAACATTTCAGTTGATCATGTGGATTTTCTTTTTACAATCCGGGATGTGCTCTCTTCTATTATTTTTGTTACTGTTTTTTGGATCATGGAATTGGGATTCAGAAGGTTGTACCCACTGCTGTTATTTCATCTTTAGATAGATAGATAGATAGATAGATAGATAGATAGATAGATAGATAGATAGATAGATAGATAGATAGATAGATAGATAGATAGAGCAGCACAATTTTGAGCCGGTTTTGGGTGCAATACTGCCTGAGTCAATCGGTTGTCCAGCGAATCATATATAGAAAGCAAAAATCAGGCAGCACTCCGGTTTAATGAAAAATTGTGGGCTTTAATCCAGCACCCAGTGGTGCAACATTTCGACCTTACAACACAGTGTTTGTCAAACACAGTCTTGACAGAGACCGTGTTGTGAGGTTGAAATGTTGCACCACTGGGTGCTGAATTAGAGTCTACAGTTTTTGCTTGAACCGGAGTGCTGCCTGATTTTTGCTTTCTAGATAGAAAGGATGTGATGGTCAGTTTTTTGCTTTTTACACTACACTGGGGATGGTCACCTTGTCATGGCTTGTGGGCACACACAGAATGAGCAAAACATAGGCAAAGCACCTCCATTTTATTAGTACAATGTATATGGCAGATATGCAGCTTTAATTTCACATTTGGAATGTTTGCGCATCCTAATGCACACTGTCGCTGCTGTACTCCATGGTTTCCAGATAGATACTTCAAATATATATATATATACTAGCTGTGAGCCCGATGCAAATGCATCGGGATTCTAGAACGTGCATTAATTTGATTATAGTAGATAGCTATTTTTTATTGTATTATTTATTTTGTTTTGTTTTTTTACAATTTTATTATTATTAAATTTTTTTATTATTTGTTATTTTAATTGAATTTATTTGTATTAAAATTATTTTATTTTATTTAAAAACCGCATCTGCGGCGCCGTTGCGGTAATCCCCATACAAAGTATAGAGGGACTTGTGGCAGGTGCGGCAAAACCGCACTTGCCGCACCTGCCGCAAGTCCCCCTATACTTTCTATGGGGATTACCGCAACCGCACCGCAACTTGCACTTGCGGCGCGGTTGCGGTAATCCTTATGGGGATTACCGCAACCGCGCCGCAAGTGCTCGCACTCAGCCAGCGACTCGCAATGCGGCGCGGTTGCGGTAATCCTTATGGGGATTACCGCAACCGCGCCGCAAGTGCTCGCACTCAGCCAGCGACTCGCTGCCGCACCTGCCGCAAGTCCACTTGCGGCGCGATTGCGGTAATCCCCATAGAAAGTATAGGGGGACTTGCGGCAGGTGCGGCGACTGAGGTAGCGACTCGCAATGGCCTCGCGGCCATTGCTCGCGCTACACAGCGACTCTCAATGGATCCCCATTGAAAGTATAGAGAGACTTGCGGCAGGTGCGGTTGCTGAGGTAGCGACTCGCAATGGCCTCGCGGCCATTGCTCGCGCTACCTTAGCGGTACATCGCTAATTTTGTGGCCGAGCCTCTGGTTCTATTTTCGGACAGCGACTCGCAATGGCCGCTTCGCGGCCATTGCTCGCGCGTGGTGACGTCACAGCGTGACATAGCCACGGCGTTTTCGGGGTCCGACACGAAAATGCCTACGGCAATTATATAGTAGATATATATATATATATATATATATATATATATATATATACAGTGTTGGCCAAAAGTATTGACACCCCTGTAATTTTGTCAGATAATACTCAGTTTCTTCCTGAAAATGATTGCAATCACAAATTCTTTGGTATTATTATCTTCATTTAATTTGTCTTAAATGGAAAAAAACACAAAAAGAATTGTCCTAAAGCCAAATTGGATCTAATTCCACACCAAACATAAAAAAGGGGGTGGACAAATGTTTTGGCACCCTCAGCCTAATACTTGGTTGCACAACCTTTAGCTAAAATAACTGTGATCAAGCGCTTCAGGTAACCATCAATGAGTTTCTTACAATGCTCTGCTGGAATTTTAGACCATTCTTCTTTGGCTAACTGCTCCAGGTCCCTGATATTTAAAGGGTGCCTTCTCTAAACTTCCATTTTTAGATCTCTCCACAGGTGTTCTATGGGATTCAGGTCTGGACTCATTGCTGGCCACCTTAGAAGTCTCCAGTGCTTTCTCACAAACCATTTTCTAGTGCTTTTTGAAGTGTGTTTTGGGTCATTGTCCTGCTGGAAGACCCATGACCTCTGAGGGAGACCCAGCTTTCTCACACTGGGCCCTACATTATGCTGCAAAATTTGTTGGTAGTCTTCAGACTTCATAATGCCATGCACATGGTCAGGCAGTCCAGTGCCAGAGGCAGCAAAGCAACCCCAAAACATCAGGGAACCTCCGCCATGTTTGACTGTAGGGACCGTGTTCTTTTCTTTGAATGCCTCTTTTTTTCTCCTGTAAACTCTATGTTGATGCCTTTGCCCAAAAAGAGAGAACATTCTTCCAAAACGTTTTAGGCTTTCTCAGGTAAGTTTTGGCAAACTCCAGCCTGGCTTTTTTATGTCTTGGGGTAAGAAGTGGGGTCTTCCTGGGTCTCCTGCCATACAGTCCCTTTTCATTCAGATGCCGACGGATAGTAAGAGTTGACACTGTTTTACCCTCGGACTGCAGGGCAGCTTGAACTTGTTTGGATGTTAGTCGAGGTTCTTTATCCACCATCTGCACAATCTTGCGTTGAAATCTCTCGTCAATTTTCCTTTTCTGTCCACATCTAGGGAATTTAGCCACAGTGCCATGGGTTTTAAACTTCTTGATGACACAGGAACATTCAGGTCTTGTCTTTGGAGATGGACTTGTAGCCTTGAGATTGCTCATGCTTCCTCACAATTTGGTTTCTCAAGTCCTCAGACAGTTCTTTGGTCTTCCTTCTTTTCTCTATGCACAATGTGGTACACACAAGGACACAGGACAGAGGTTGAGTCAACTTTAATCCATGTCAACTGGCTGCAAGTGTGATTTAGTTATTGCCAATACCTGTTGCCACAGGTAAGTTACAGGTGCTGTTAATTACACAAATTAGAGATGCATCACATGATTTTTATAAGGGTGCCAATACTTTTGTCCACCCCCTTTTTTATGTTAGGTGTGGTATTAGATCCAATTTGGCTTTAGGACAATTCGTTTTGTGTTTTTTTCATTGAAGACAAATTAAATGAAGATAATAATACCAAAGAATTTGTGATTGCAATCATTTTCAGGAAGAAACTGAGTATTATCTGACAGAATTGCAGGGGTGTCAATACTTTTGGCCAACACTGTATATATATTCAGTATATTGTGAGGCACCGCCGGCATGATCCGCATGGCCGGGGTACATCACATGTAGGATCAGAGGATGATCCTGTGCACACTGGCCGGTTTTCCTGTGATGATAATACTGTGTGAACCAACCTGAACACAATGAGTTCATGAGCCTAATGAGCGGCAGTGAGAGTGAGAGGAGTCCATGAGGAATAGGATGTGATGAGTGAGTGCTGACAACCCGGAACACAGGGAGTTAACCTGAGCTGTGTGAAAGGCTGATTATCAGCAGCTGAGGGGGTGTGTCCATGTGGGAGTGGCTGGCACGATAAGAGCCGGCCACCTGAGTGATTGTGAGATAGATTCATTCTGGAAGACTGGAAGCTCAGATAGAGTCTGGAAGCAGAGATTGATCCTGAAAACTGAGACCAGCCTGAGTGCAGAGCAGTCCAAGGCTCTGTGTGCATGACATGATGGGAGCATGCTAGCTCCATGCCGGTGCCGAGGTCCGTGGTCGTGTCCGCACCTGGAGGGGGAAGCCATGGTTGACCCGTGGACGCTAGACGGGACGTGGTTCACCTCACGTCCGGGAAGGAGCCTGTGGCGATGCCTGGTGGAACCTGGGACCCAGGTAGCGAGACCCGGATCCGTGCCCGGTAAGAAAGCAGTTCCCGAGCGATAGTGTGAACTGTGCACCTTGTGTGTGTAAATCATGTTAGGCGAGTATAGACCGCCCTTGGGACCGACTCAGTGGAGTCCGTTAAAGGTCCTGATGAACCGGAATGTATGTAGCCCTTGGAGGCAATTGTATGTAGAATGCCAGGCGGGCATAGACCGCCTTTAGGTCCGAGTCAGAGTGCTCAGTTAAAGGACCTGATGAAACAATGTGTGTAACTATGTGTATGAGGGCTTAAGTAATGGCCCTGAATGAGAGATGATGACCTATGTAAGACCCATGTATAATCATGTGGAGAGACAGTGACCCAGCTGGTATGGATGATGTTGGAGGCGTTCCGTCCTTGGGACGAGAGGGAGGCTTGCCCTGCTGCATGCAGAGGGTACCTGATCCCTCAACCACGACCTCTAATGGTGTGGGTGTGCCTGTGGTGCCAGAGGCAGGGGTATAGTGGCATCTGATATGGACATTCTTAGATGGACAATTGTGTTGGTGCACTTTAAATGGACTTGGTTGCTATGGGCAACCGCACGACGCACCCTAGCATCTGGCCGGTGACCTGGCGAGGTCACGAAGACGTCGTACTCAAAGTATCGGGCGGCCCTAGGGGTCCCGAAGTCAAAGTCGGCGTGATCAAGGTTCCGGTGGCCCGAGGGGTCACGAAGTTGCCAAGACGACGCCACATCCGGATTATATGAACTGTGTTTGCCCCTGCTGGTTTAAGCAAGGAGGGGGGAGGTTGGACAGGAGTCACAGGTATACAAACCGGGAGCGGTGCCACAAGGTGTTGTGTGGTGGCCCGGCTCCTATGGCAGTGTGTTCATCCCCCACTGGTCTGAACAAGGAGGGGGGAGGTTAGGACGCGGTTTACCGGTGTCCTAGGTGTACAAACCGGCAGTGTGTTTTGCCTTTTTCCACAGGTGTGAGCAACGCTGTCGCCCGACTTGTAGGGCCGTGTGTTTAACCCCTACCCACGGGTGTAAACAAGGAGGGGGGTATGTGAGGCACCGCCGGCATGATCCGCATGGCCGGGGTACATCACATGTAGGATCAGAGGATGATCCTGTGCACACTGGCCGGTTTTCCTGTGATGATAATACTGTGTGAACCAACCTGAACACAATGAGTTCATGAGCCTAATGAGCGGCAGTGAGAGTGAGAGGAGTCCATGAGGAATAGGATGTGATGAGTGAGTGCTGACAACCCGGAACACAGGGAGTTAACCTGAGCTGTGTGAAAGGCTGATTATCAGCAGCTGAGGGGGTGTGTCCATGTGGGAGTGGCTGGCACGATAAGAGCCGGCCACCTGAGTGATTGTGAGATAGATTCATTCTGGAAGGCTGGAAGCTCAGATAGAGTCTGGAAGCAGAGATTGATCCTGAAAACTGAGACCAGCCTGAGTGCAGAGCAGTCCAAGGCTCTGTGTGCATGACATGATGGGAGCATGCTAGCTCCATGCCGGTGCCGAGGTCCGTGGTCGTGTCCGCACCTGGAGGGGGAAGCCATGGTTGACCCGTGGACGCTAGACCGGACGTGGTTCACCTCACGTCCGGGAAGGAGCCTGTGGCGATGCCTGGTGGAACCTGGGACCCAGGTAGCGAGACCCGGATCCGTGCCCGGTAAGAAAGCAGTTCCCGAGCGATAGTGTGAACTGTGCACCTTGTGTGTGTAAATCATGTTAGGCGAGTATAGACCGCCCTTGGGACCGACTCAGTGGAGTCCGTTAAAGGTCCTGATGAACCGGAATGTATGTAGCCCTTGGAGGCAATTGTATGTAGAATGCCAGGCGGGCATAGACCGCCTTTAGGTCCGAGTCAGAGTGCTCAGTTAAAGGACCTGATGAAACAATGTGTGTAACTATGTGTATGAGGGCTTAAGTAATGGCCCTGAATGAGAGATGATGACCTATGTAAGACCCATGTATAATCATGTGGAGAGACAGTGACCCAGCTGGTATGGATGATGTTGGAGGCGTTCCGTCCTTGGGACGAGAGGGAGGCTTGCCCTGCTGCATGCAGAGGGTACCTGATCCCTCAACCACGACCTCTAATGGTGTGGGTGTGCCTGTGGTGCCAGAGGCAGGGGTAATAGGGCTCCTAGTAGGTATCGGATGTGGTTCCCGTGTACTATGGTTTGCCAATCCCTGTAATGGGCCATGGAGGGGCCACAGTCCATGGATGTGGGCTGTGAGCAGGTGTGTGATCCATGGACGTTTGAATGATGGATCACATACGGTATGTAAGGTCCCGGTCAGGCAGGATTCCTGACTACGGGTGAATGTATATCATCATGCTGGGGTGACTAAAGCCAGGCGGCAGGTACCGCCATTGGGACCCACAGGGCCCGTTGAGGCGTAGGTAACGAAGGTCAGAAGCAGGGGTTAGAAGGGCTCCCGTATAGGGTAACGCGTGGTTAGGCCGGAGGCCGCAGCCCCACGGGTTACTAGGGTTTGCCAATCCCTGTTATGAACCCAGAAGGGTCATCATCGAAGTATATCAAATGTATTTATTATAAAGGTACTGTAAGATGTGTAAGTAGGCCGGAGGCCGTAGCCACCACGGGAGCTGTTAGTAGAGCTCCAATGGGGACAGAGAGTCGTGGTTACAGGTCCCGGGTTACTATAAATCGTTATGTGCAATATAAGTGTTGTGATGTTAAATGTAAATGTATGGTGTTTATGTAAAGTGTTGTTAATTAATGTGATATGTGTGAAACATGCTACCCGGGTTATGTGATTAATATGTGAAAATAAACGGGTAGACATTGGTTAACTTAAAAACACGTGTTCTTGTCGTTTTGCAAGCGGGTTCCCCGGTTGCTACCTCACAATATATATATATATACAGTGTATAAATATACGGTATACACATATACTGTATATATTAAGGATGTGTCAGTACATATGTGTTTTCAAAGTGTACCGGAGTAATGGATGCTTTTAATTCAATAATTAAGTGAATGTAACTTGGAATGAGATGCAAATTAGATGTAAATCAACACAGCTCGTCTGCCTTTGCAGTTTCTATATTATGGATGGTATTAAACATGCTATTTCTGCTCCCCCGAAATTACGTGCAACCCCTGGCATTTGCATCTTTGCATACTATTTAGAAGGAAATGTTAAATATGTGTTTGACAGATGTTTACGCATTTTGCTTTCCAATATCAGACATTTAGAAATATGTACAAACTAAAATAAATATACACAGTACTTGTGGGTGATAATTTCTTCTCATCAGTCAGGGTTGGCTGTACATCCGGAGATGTTCCTAATGGTGCTGTATATAAACCATTATGATTATATGTAATTAACCTATAGCCCATATGAAATGCTATCACTTAATAGATATGTATTCTGTTATGTATGTTCGCAATTAAATTCAATTATTTATTTATAGGTTATAAAATTAGATACTTAGTCAAAGTAGGTATGGTCGAGAAAAGTAATACTGTATTTGTAAATTCTCCCCGTGTGTGTAGGTCTCCTCTAGTTTCCTCCCACACTCCAAAGACATACTGATAGGGAATGCAGATTGTGGACCCCAAAGGAGACAGTGTTATTCAGTTATGTAAAGCGCTGCAGAATTAATGACGCAATATGAGTGAATATATATATATATATATATATATATACTAGCTGTAGTACCCGGCTACGCCCGGGTTAATAAATAACTGCTGTTAGCTATAACAAAATAGAATTTGAATATGTCATATTAATTACCTGTATGAAAATAGAAGCTGAGCTGTGATTGATTGCTATAGGCAGCCTAATAAATCTCCAGCCAACAGTAAACCCTCCCCCTGGTCGGGCAGTATATGTTACCTCACACATACACATAATAGACAGCTCATGTGACTGACATCTGCCTTAATTTCCTAAATGGCACATGTGTTGCACATTGGCTGTTTTTAATCAGATGTTTATGTTTGGAAAATAAAGATAGCACACGTATGAGGCGAGTTGTGTGAGGTGATTTGTGCACATCTGTGTCTGTCTGTGTGGTGTGTGTGTCCCTGGGGTGTGTATGTGTGTGTCCCTGTGGGGGGGTCTGTGTGGTGTGTGTCTCTGTTGTGTGTGTCTCTTTGTGGTGTGTGTGTATCCCTGTGGGGTGAGTGCATGTGTCCTTATAGGGTGTGTATGTGTGTGTGTCCCTGTGGGGGGGTCTGTGTGGTGTGTGTGTGTCTCTTTGTGGTGTGTGTCCCTGTGGGGTGAGTGCATGTGTCCCTATAGGGTGTGTATGTGTGTGTGTCCCAGTGGGGGGGTGTCTGTGTGGGGTGTGTGTGTCTCTGTGTTGTGTGTGTCTCTTTGTGGTGTGTGTGTCCCTGTGGGGTGAGTGCATGTGTCCCTATAGAGTGGCTATGTGTGTGTGTCCCTGTGGGGGGGGGGGTCTGTGTGGTGTGTGTGTCTGTGTCATGTGTGTCTCATTGTGGTGTGTTTGTGTGTCCCTGTGGGGTGAGTGCATGTGTCGCTATAGAGTGTGTGTGTGTCCCTTGGGGGTGTGTGTGTGTGTCTCTGTGTTGTGTGTGTCTCTTTGTGGTGTGTGTGTGTGTGTTTGTTCGGGTGCATGGTGAGTATCCAATATTGGGGCTGCACCTTAGCGACTATACACTTGCTGTTACTGTTTGTGTGCGTGTGTTGTGTATACATGTCCCCGTGCGTGGTGAATATCTCATGTTGGGGCCCCACCTTAGTGACTATATGCTGGTATATGCTGTTAGTCTTTGGCGCTATCATTAAGCCCCTCTCATTCACAACTGTCAACTGGTAACTGTCACTTTTTCCCCATTATGTAGATAGGGGCAAAATTGTTTGGTGAATTGGAATGCGCGGGGTTAAAATGTCGCCTCACAACATAGCCTGTGACGTTCCCGGGGTTCAGATGTGTGACTGTGCAAAATTTTGTCTCTATAGCTGACATCTGTCGATTTTCCTCCAACTCTTTTCCATTCACTTTTTCCCCATTATGTAGATAGGGGCAAAATTTTTTGGTGAACTGGAACTCGCAGGGTTAAAATTTCGCCTCACAACATAGCCTATGACGCTCCCGGGGTCAAGACGTGTGAGAGTGCAAATTTTTGTAGCTGTAGCCGGCAGCTGTCGATTTTCCTCCCACACATTTCCTTTCCCTTTTTCCCCATTATGTAGTTGGGGCCAAAATTGTTTGGTGAACTGGAACGCGCGGGGTTAAAATTTCGCCTCACAACATAGCCTATGACGCACTCAGGGTCCAGACGTGTGACTGTGCAAAATTTTGTCTCTATAGCTGACATCTGTCGATTTTCCTCCAACTCTTTTCCATTCACTTTTTCCCCATTATGTAGATAGGGGCAACATTTTTTTGGTGAACTGGAACTCGCAGGGTTAAAATTTCGCCTCACAACATAGCCTATGATGCTCCTGGGGTCAAGACGTATGAGAGTGCAAATTTTTGTAGCTGTAGCCGGCAGCTGTCGATTTTCCTCCCACACATTTCCTTTCCCTTTTTCCCCATTATGTAGTTAGGGCCAAAATTGTTTGGTGAACTGGAACGCGCGGGGTTAAAATTTCGCCTCACAACATAGCCTATGACGCACTCAGGGTCCAGACGTGTGACTGTGCAAAATTTTGTCTCTATAGCTGACAGCTGTCGATTTTCCTCCAATATTTTTCCATTCACTTTTTCCCCTATATGTAGATAGGGCTAAAATTGTTTGGTGAACTGGAATGCGCTGGGTTACAATTTCGCCTCACAACATAGCCTATGACGCTCCCGGGGTCGAGACGTGTGACTGTGCAAAATTTTGTGGCTATAGTTGCGACGGTGTAGATGCCAATCCCGGATATACACACATACACACATACACACATTCAGCTTTATATATTAGATATATATATAGTGTATATATATTACTAGCTGTAGCCCCCAGCGTTGTCCAGGATAGTAACTATCTGTCCTTAGGCATGACAAAATACAATGGGTTAACAAAGTGTTGCTTCTCTGCTGAGGTACACAGGCTGTAAGTGTAATATGGGGGTTATATGTGGGCAACAGCTGAAATACAGGGGCTATGTGTGGGCACAGGCTGTAAAATAGGAGTTATGTGGGATGCAGGCTGTAATATAGGGGTTATGTGGGTCACAGGCTCTAATACAGGAGAAATACAAGAGCTATCTGTGGGCTCCTAGCATAATACAAAGGCTAAGTGTGAAACAGGCTCTAATACAGGTGTTATGTGGGACACAGGCTCTAATACAGGAGATATGTGAGGCATAGGCTTCAAGTGTAATACATGGGCTATGTGTGAGCTCTTACTCTAATAGAGGTGGCTATGTGTGAGTTTCTGGTGCAGGCCCGGTAAAATAGACGGGAGCAGCGGGACTTTTCCCAATGGGCCGGTGATTGTGGAGTGGGCGGGGCGACAGCGCCCACTCCCCCAGCCACATGCCAGCTTTTAAATGATTTTGTGGCCGGTCGCCTGCCGGGCATAGTGTGGTCTGGGGAGTGGCGCCAGCCAAGTCCCCAAGTACATGTCATCAGAGAGTGACTCACTCACGCACATCAATCAGCAGGCAGCTTGGAGCACGCAGCTGTGCTGTGATGACAGCACATTCTTTGTGAGTGGAGAGAACACACACACTCTGCTCTTTCGCCCACAAAATGGAAACATGGCCACGCCAACCATTACCAGGTCCCTGCAGGCAGCCTAGAGCTAGCCTGAAGGCAGCGGTCAGCAGCCGGCAACTATGTCTTAGTGTGGCGCCCCTCTGGCGGAATGCCACAGTGAGGTACTGCATCCCAAACAAAAGGAGTAGTGCCTCCATAGTCGCAGGTAGAGGGGAAAAACTACAGAGTTTGTACCCAAAACCACAAAATCCCAATCACAGCCACCATAGTACCAGGGACTGTATATTCAGTAGGTCCCAGGGGGGTGGAGTTTAGCAGAGCGGTAGACATGACGTAGGTGACAGTTGACAGCAGTCAGTCAGAGGGTGACAGAAGAGCGGAGAGGACGGTTGCAGGGGACCCAGCGGTCATGACAGGATGGCACCTCTAAACTGAGAGGTGACCCAGACAACGAAAGGGACACTCCAGGACTGGTCGGAGCCGCCTGGAGAGTCCAGGTCAATATCGGTAAACCGGAAGCGAGGCGGTTTGTTAAGTTTCATCCCAAACTGCTGACCAGCAGGCTTTGGACCTTATCAAGAAGGTGCCACAGCACCCATCAAAGTAGTCCAACCTCTGTCCCATTGCTGGGTTCAAGACGTTGACAAGTAAGAGAGACTTTAGGAAACAGACCCAGAAACCAGACTCAAGAGTGGGAATGTAAGGAGCCAAAAGAGCCCATAAAAGAACCGGACTAAGAAAGTGTTGGAAAGGCACCTCTAACAGACTCTGTGGTAACCCCCAAAACCTGTAGCAACTAAACTAGACTGTACCTTGTACCTAATGATCCATCTGGTACCAGTAAAGAACTGTTTGGGCTAACTTGGCGTCTCTGCATCAATTATTTGTCGCCTGGGAGGCTCCTACTGCACCACAGAGCCAAGGACTACTACTCCCTCATCCAGCCCGCTGCCCTGAGGTAAAGCTCTGCCTGTGGGGAGCTGTACTACCTAAGCTGTTTCACCATCACCTCAGTGGCCGGCTGCAGCGCTGGTAACTACATTGATTGAACCTTTTCAAATAGGCGGGTCTAAGAATGTAATAGACTATGTGCTGGCTTAGGGGCGTGCCTCGGCCCCTCATCAAGGTAAGGCCATGCAAGAGGCTCCAAATTGTCTCCCTGCCCCCTTGCCATCAAACAACTAAGGGGGCGGGTCAAGAACCTGACCGCACCAGCTCGGGACTATAAAAAGTGAACAGGGTACGGCCAGAAGTCAGACCGAGAGACATTGGCTAGTAGCAGACTTGTTACCCGGGTGTGGTCTGGTGATAGTGGCAACCCCAAGATTGAGAGACCTCGTCCATGAAGTTGAAGAGGACCTGAGGGAGACACTGGAGCTCCAGGTATGCCGATGCTGGAGAGTGAAGGTGACTCTGGCATGAGGTTCTTGAAGACTTACGGACCTAGTAATGGAGGTTGTGGAGTGGACAATCCGGAGGTGGAGCGCAAACATGCGGCTGGAGTTGGGCCGCCATGCAAGACAGCAACAGGGGCCCAGGCTAGACCCAGAACCGGGAGTGTCGGTGGAAGCAGAGACCGAGCACCCAGTAGGTGGTGAAAACAACGCCCCTACAGAGCCGGACTTGACCACTACTGCTGAGACCCACAATCTGCCACCTGTTAAGGAAGATATCACGACAGCAATGCCAGCAATTGTGGAACCCGCAAAGGAGGAGGTCGCTGAACCAGAAGATCTGATCTGGTTCTCTGAGGAGCCCAACCTAATCGTGGAGGAGTTTATTCAAGGAGGATGTAACCACCAGGCGAAATCCTGGGAGGTTCCGGGGAGGAGGACTGGGAGGAAGGAGCAGTCGGCAGCGCAGAGGTGTCAGGGCCCTGCAAGCAATGGTGGGCTGATCGCCAAAAAGAACGACCAGTCAGCGGCGCAGAGGCGTCCGGGCCCCTTGAGATATAGTGGTGACTGTGTATGGCTTTGCCCGGGAGTAAGGCCTCTATGCTGAGATGTTCGTAGGAAGGTGAGAGGTCGAACACTGTCTCCCACGAGGCCACCCGGACTGTGATTTATATAAAGGAGTTGTTATAGCATATGAATGCCATGCGGGACCCCAAGGTTGGTACGCGATCCAGGTTAGTAAATGCTAAAATTGTTACACCAATAGTATTATGAGGCGGCCTCTTGCTGTAATACTGGGGGCTGTTTGTGGCCTCCTGCTGTTTACTGGGAGCTGTGTGCATCCTGCTACTTTATAATGAGGACTGCATGTAGCCACCTGCTTTACAACTAGGGGCTGTGTGTTGCCTCCTGCTGTACACAGGGGCTATATGTGGGCTTCTGATGTTTTGTGGTGGCTTCGTGGCCTCCTGCTGTTTACTGGGGGCTGTGTATGGCTTTTGGCTGTATATTGAGGGTTGTGTGTGTGTGGCCTCCTGCTGTATACCGAGGGCTGTGTGTGGCCTCCTCCAGTATACTTGGGGCTCTGTACAGCCTCCTACTGTATATTGGGGCTGTTTGCAGCCTCCTGCTGTATACTGGGGCTGTGTGTGACCTTTTACTATATACTGGGGACTATGTGGGCTCCTGCTGTATACTGAGGACTGTGTGTGGCTTCCTGCTGTATACTGGGAGCTGTGTGCTTTACACTGAGAGCCATATCTCAGCATGCAGCATTTTCCCAGAAGTCCTTTCCTTTGGCAAGCTTCTCTTAATGTTTCATAGACATGCATAAGCTGTGTTATACTATGAATGACCCATCCGACAAAGCTAATGTGAAACATGCGTTTAAGGTGTCTCTTTGGTCGCTTAATATTAATATTAGCCTATATTATTCAGGCAGCTGCCTTTTAATGTGGTAATGTTTTATTCAATAGCACCATGGCACTTGCACTTTAGGATTATTTCCTTAGTTGTATTGCTTGTCCCCTATGGTTGTGTTGATATTGTGTGAGAATGTATATTACTCCATTTAGTGGTATACAGTTGGCTATTGTGAATATATTATATGTGTATTGTACACTCTGTATACAGTTGTGGCCAGAAATATTGACACCCCTGCAATTCTATCAGATAATACTCAGTTTCTTCCTGAAAATTATTGCAATCACAATTCTTTGGTATTATTATCTTCATTTAATTTGTCTTCAATGAAAAAACACAAAAAGAGAATGAAGCAAAAAGCAAAACGTTGATCATTTCACACAAAACTCCAAAAATGGGCCAGACAAAAGTATTGGTACCCTCAGCCTAATACTTGGTTGCACAGCCTTTAGCCAAAATAACTGCGATCAACTAGCTCTGGTAACCATCAATGAATTTCTTACAATGCTCTGCTGGAATTTTAGACCATTCTTCTTTGGCAAACTGCTCCAGGTCCCTGATATTTGAAGGGTGCCTTCTCCAAACTGCCATTTTTGGATCTCTCCACAGGTGTTCTATGGGATTCAGGTCTGGACTCATTGCTGGCCACCTTAGAAGTCTCCAGTGCTTTCTCTCAAACCATTTTCTAGTGCTTTTTGAAGTGTGTTTTGGGTCATTGTCCTGCTGGAAGACCCATGACCTCTGAGGGAGACCCAGCTTTCTCACACTGGGCCCTACATTATGCTGCAAAATTTGTTGGTAGTCTTCAGACTTCATAATGTCATGCACACGGTCAAGCAGTCCAGTGCCAGAGGCAACAAAGCAACCCTAAAACATCAGGGAACCTCCGCCATGTTTGACTGTAGGGACTGTGTTCTTTTCTTTGAATGCCTCTTTTTTCTCCTGTAAATGTTGATGCCTTTGCCCAAAAAGCTCTACTTTTGTCTCATCTAACCAGAGAAAATTCTTCCAAAACGTTGTAGGCTTTCTCAGGTAAGTTTTGGCAAACTCCAGCCTGGCTTTTTTATGTCTCGGGGTAAGAAGTGGGGTTTTCCTGGGTATCCAAACATACAGTCCCTTTTCATTCAGCCGCCGACGGATAGTACAGGTTGACACTGTTGCACCCTCGAACTGCAGGGCAGCTTGAACTTGTTTGGATGTTAGTCGAGGTTCTTTATCCACCATCCGCACAATCTTGCATTGAAATCTCTCTTCAATTTTTCTTTTCCGTCCACATCTAGGGAGGTTAGCCACAGTGCCATGGGCTTTAAACGTCTTGACGACCCTGCGCACGGTAGACACAGGAACATTCAGGTCTTTGGAGATGGACTTGTAGCCTTGAGATTGCTCATGCTTCCTCACAATTTGGTTTCTCAAGTCCTCAGACAGTTCTTTGGTTGTCTTTCTTTTCTCCATGCTCAATGTGGTACACACAAGGACACAGGACAGAGGTTGAGTCAACTTTAATCCATGTCAGCTGGCTGCAAGTGTGATTTAGTTATTGCCAACACCTGTTAGGTGCCACAGGTAAAATACAGGTGCTGTTAATTACACAAATTAGAGAAGCATCACATGATTTTTCTAACAGTTCTAATACTTTTGTCCACCCCCTTTTTTTTGTTTGGTGTGGAATTAGATCCAATTTGGCTTTAGGACAATTCTTTTTGTGTTTTTTCATTGAAGACAAATTTAATGAAGATAATAATACCAAATAATTTGTGAGTGCTATCACTTTCAGGAAGAAACTCAGTAGTATCTGACAGAATTGCAGGGGTGTCAATACTTTTGGCCACAACTGTATATGTGCTTTTGCCATTTTGAATATGGGCTTCCTGTTTAAATGTGCCAGCTTTTTAACATTCTCCTTGATTTTAACTATGTGTGTATTTGACTAAGAAAGGTATTTTGTGCATATTTGGCCTCTCTCCTGGAATTTTTGTATAAGATTTCATGTTGCATTGGAGTGCCTATGATTTAAAGGGAACCTGTCAGACTGTTATGCCCCTCCAGTTAACACTGTCTGTAGCTGCAGCTTTATGAATTGATTATCCCGAATATGGAAGTCAGCACTTACCTTCATTACAGGTGATGACCAGGGCCGTATTTACCAGTAGGCACCCATAAGCACGTGCCTATGGTACAAGGTGTCAAGGGGGCAAGACCAGGGCCAAGTTCAAAATGTTTATTTATTTATTTTTTTTAACTCCCCTTCCCTCCTCTAAACTCTTTATTAAATCCGGAGTGTTTTTGGAGGAGGGAGGGGGGCTGGGGGCACAGCATTCATTTGCAATTGTGCCTTTAAGGCATAATTGCAAATAAACGCACGCGCCCCTGTACTTCCGGTGGCAGTGGTGTCCATTAGACTCCCCGACATCCAGCCGCATACTGCTGCAGCGTCACAGCGCTCAGCAGCAGGTGATCAATCATCACCACACTGCAGCGTCTGCAGAGCGCAGGAGAGGAGAAGACTTCATTGCTGGATCTGCTGGCAGCAGGGAGCAGGTAAGGCGCTTTAGAGCCAAAGATAGCTCTGAAGAAGAGGAGGGGGCCAAGGGAGAGCAGCATGGAGAAGAGGGGGCTAGGGAACGAGCAGACTGTGACATGGGGGAGGGGGGGAACGAGCAGACTGACATGGGGAAGGGGGGAACGAGCAGACTGTGACATGGGGGAGGGGGAAGAGAGACGTAGAGAGCAGACCGTGACATGGGGGAGGGGGAGAAACGAGCAGACTGTGACATGGGGGAGGGGGGAACTAGCAGACTGTGACATGGGCGAGGAGGGGAACGAGCAGACTGTGACATGGAGGAGGGGGAACGAGCAGACTGTGACATGGGGGAGGGGTGGAACGAGCAGACTGTGACATGGGGGAGGGGTGGAATGAGCAGACTGTGACATGGGTGAGGGGGAAACGAGAAGACTGTGACATGGGGGAGAGGGGAACGAGCAAAGTATGACATGGGTGAGGGGGGGAAGAGCAGAGTATGACATGGGGGAGGGGTGGAATGAGCAGACTGTGACATGGGCGAGGAGGGGAACGAGCAGACTGTGACATGGGGGAGGAGGGAAACGAGCAGACTGTGACATGGGGAAGGAGGGGAATGAGCAGACTGTGACATGGGGAGAGGGGGAACGAGCAGACTGTGACATGGGGAGGGGGGAACGAGCAGACTGTGACATGGGCGAGGGGGGAAAAGCAGACTGTGACATATGGGAGGGGGGATCGAGCAGGCTAGATCATATGGGGGAGGGGGGAAATGAGAAGACTGGGACATATGGGGAAGGAGGGGAACCAACAGCCTGGGTTATATGGGGAGGTTGCCAGGGTTCTGGATGTCTGGTGCTGCCGGGTGCCTGGTGCCAGAGACTGGGAGCCAGAGAGGAAGAAGCTGTCGGGTACCTGGTGTCGGAGACCGGGAGCCACAGAGTAAGAAGCTGCTGGGTACCTGGTGTACAAACTCCTCATAGAACAGTTCACACGGGACATGATATCCCCTGAGGACAGTAAAACTGTTCACTGGTGGTCATTAAGCAATCCAGATACTGATGTTAACACCTTGAAAGAAATGGGTTAAAGCCGGTAGAAACACATGAAGCTGCAATGAAGCTGTGGTGCGACGGTAAGGTGCAGGCTACTCCAAAATCTGTACCCGTGACTGCAGCCAGGCACAATGTACAATCTGCACAGCCTGACAAATATGACTCCTTGCGGGCTGAAATACATGCTGAGATGCGTGAAATGAATAAAAACATCTCCCAATTGATGAACGCTATACAGTTACAAAAGAGCCAGCAGCCAGCACCAAGACCCCAAGCCAAGCCTCAGCCGCAGATCCAACTCGCCGACAGCCCGGATGACGTCCCCTGGATGCGAGGAAAGCAATCTACAACATACAGAGGAAGGACCACCGACCGCTACAGCTCCACTGGGGAGCCCATCTGCCGCAGTTGTAATCGCACCAGTCATCTCCCCAGACGCTGTCCTTTAAACGGGCAGTCCCTGGGGGCTGGGGCCAAACCTCAGGACTAGACCAACAAGGCCCAGCCACCTGGTGAAAGACTTTCATCGGACAGAGGCCGTTTCTGTCATTTGTACTAGATGGCATCCCGGTGCCTGCTCTACTGGACACCGGATCGCAGGTGACCCTCGTCTCCTATATCCTTTATAGAAAGTATTGGGCTGATGCTGAACTGAAGCAGCCCAAGGTAGACATTTCCCTTCATGCAGCAAATCGTGAACCAATTAATGTGATGGGGGTTAGAGAAGTGCCCATAAAGGTGGGAAGGGTAGAATTACAAAATCAAGGGGTCCTTTTAGTAGCAGAAGCCAATAATGCAAATGATCCTTATGTTATCTTGGGTACCAATGTTGTTAGCAATTGCATGCAGGAGGTATTGTCTTTGCTCCAACAGATTGCTGAAACTGCCAGGCCTGGTCAAAGGAAGATTATCCAACACGAGATCAGAGCGATCTTACACCAATAACAGGTAACAATTACAGGTGGTGAAATTAGTACAGCACAGGTGACAGACCCGATACCTATTGTGATACCCCCAATGAGTGAAATGATGGTTTGGTGTCGAGCAGCTATAGGTCTGAGAGGGCAGGACTATCAAGCATTAGTGGAGCCCGTTAGCACAGAGCACAGACCTACACTGTTGACAGCCAGGGGGGTGGTTAATGTACACAATGGGAGAGTGCCAGTTCATATCTTAAACTGTGGCAATGAAGAGGTTAACTTACCCAGGTATACCACCGTTGCAAAATTATACACAATCAGCAACAATGAGATTCAAACAGCACAACCCGAACCCCACGAGGAAGGGGTAAAAACTGATCAAACAATTGGGCCACTGGAGGACTGGTGCCAACAGCTCCATGACGGAACTGACACCACTCCTGTGTATGAAAAGCAAGGTGTGTACCGGGCAGTCCAAGAGCTTGAACAAGTTTTCAGTAAGCATCCACTTATTTTTTTCGGATAAATGGGGTACAACACCACATCCCCACAGGTACGCATCCACCAATCAAAGAGCGGTAAAGGCCAATTCCAATTTCAAAGAAAGTTCAGCACACTGGGTCCATATTTCTTCAAAATGGATATTCCTTTATTTAGTGCTTATATAAAAAAATTTAAAAGCAACATCTTGCGGGGACAACCCGGGTTGTCCCCGCAAGATGTTGCTTTTAAATTTTTTTATATGAGCACTAAATAAAGGAATATCCATTTTGAAGAAATATGGACCCAGTGTGCTGAACTTTCTTTGATATTTGTCTATGGACCTGGTGGATACCAGCCACCTGCACATTATCAAAAAGCCAAAGAAATGTTACAGGACATGAAAGACGCAGGGGTTATACGAGATAGCTGTAGTCCCTGGGCAGTACCATTAGTCCTAGTCAAGAAAAAGGATGGCAGTATGAGGATGTGTGTAGACTGTAGGCAAATAAACCACATAATACACAAAGATGCTTACCCGTTACCACGTATAGAAGAGTCTTTAGCTGCGTTGAAGTCCGCCAACTACTTCTCTACCTTGGATCACACTAGTGGGTATTGGCAGGTGTCCGTAGCCGAAGAAGATCGAGAGAAGACAGCGTTCTCAACACCTATGGGCCTATGTGAGTTTAACAGCATGCCTTTCGGACTATGTAATGCACCCGGAACCTTCCAGAGGTTGATGGAGAGTTGCCTGGGGCACAAGAACTTCGAGACAGTACTGCTCTACCTGAATGAAGTGATTGTGTACTCCAAGACCTATGAGGACCATGTCGCCCATCTAGGAGAGGTGATCAAAGCTCTGACTAAGTATGGGATGAAGCTGAAACCATCAAAATGCCACCCACCTGGAAACTGCAAAGTTGGGAGCTATGGAGCAGAGATGGATGGCCAGACTCTCCAACTACCAATTTACCATCAAGTACCGGGCTGGGCACCAAAATGGAAATGCAGATGCCTTATCCAGGATGCCTCATTTGTCTGAAGGAGGTGTAGATGAAGACGAGCTGGAAGATGTGGAGTCACCTGCTTTCCATCACGTAAGAAAAACCCCATGCCAGCAAACCCATCGAAACCTCTATACTGAAGCAGTAAACCTGTTATCTCACTTCGACTGGGGAAAGGCGCAGGATCAAGACCCGGCTGTAGGTCTAATCAAACAACTGATAGCCCAAGAGTCAGGAAAGATGCCTGCAAACCCTCCATCTGATGCTAAACATCCATGGAATGAACGAGGTAAACTTTTCCAGTATCAAGATAAATTGTGCTGGCGGTATATAAATCCTAGAACCCATGAAATGGCATGGCAGATTATCGTGCCAAGATCAGATATTCCATTGGTCCTACATGCCTACCACAACAAAACTGGTCACTTCGGATGGAAGAAACGCGAAGTGCTGCTCAAAAACAGATTATTTTCATATGCCATCATAGAAAAGTGGTGTAGAACGTGTCAAGCCTGTACCTTGAGAAGGAAAGATGTGCAGAGTCAAAAAGCTAAGCTTGAGCCAATCATAACCACACAGCCTTTGGAATTAGTCACCTTAAATCATGTGAAATTTGCTCCAAGTAGATCCGGCTATACAATCGCCTTAACATGGTAGATCCATTACTCAAGATTTCTGATGGTTGCCCCTGTGAAAGACTTGACAGCCGCAACTGCTGCAAAAACCTTCCAGTAAGTCTTCTGCAGGCCGTTAGGATACCCAGAGCGTGTTCTCACTGATCAAGGACCAGCATTCGAAGCAGAGATTTGCAAGAGTTTTGCAAGATGTATAGGTGCAAAAAGATCAGAACCACCCCATACATCCTCAAACTAATGGACTCTGTGAAAAGATGAACAACATCGTAATTGATATGCTAAAAATTCTCCCGTTGGAAGAAAGAAATCAATGGCCTGAAAAACTGCCTGATTTAATCGATATGTTAAACCATATTCCAGTCAGTTCCACCAATTGTGCACCAGCGTATCTGATGAGAGCTCAGACAGGAAAATTACCCGTGGACTTAGAACTCGGTGTAGTGGATCCTGAAGCAGATCAGACTATCTCAAACTGGAAAATCCATCGACAGGAACAGTACGCAAAAGTCCAAAAAAGTGTTGAAGATAACCTAGAGAAGTTCCGTGCAAAACAGGAAAAAGATTACAACAAGCATGACCCAGCGGAAATGATACCACCTGGGAGTTTGGTTTTAAAAAGAAAAAAACCCGCAATAAATTGGATGAAAGTGGGAAAGTGAACCCTACGTCCTGTTGTACTATGTTCATGACAACAACAAGACCTGTATCGTCAGTAAAGATGATGGAAGAACTAGACAAACAGTATCCAGAAATCATCTGAAAAGATGTTCTCCAAATTGGGAAAGTCAAGTTATCCACGACCAAACCATGCAAGAGTTCGAACAAGTCCCAGATTCAATCTCAATCCCTGAACCCATTCCAGAACAAAAGGAAAGAAAGATCCAAACTGATTTAGGTGAATTTCCCGAAGATTGGCCTCAAATAGATGGAGCCATCATCGTCCCAGTAATAAAATTTTACCAACCATAAGAAGAAATACCCGTTGCAAGAGAATCTGAGGATGCTGCAATCAGTACCCCTGCTAGCCCAGTAGTGAGACTAAGGCAACGCAGAAACTCACCTAAACCATCAATACCATTAAACACTTCACCTGAGACAGTGACACCCGTAGTGCAAAGATCACATAGGAGCACACGAGGTCAGCCCCCATCTAGGTTCGAGAATGGGTGTAAGATAAAATACATTCGAGAGCATATGTAAATAAGAAACTGTACAAACAAACATGTAAATAGTAGTGTACAGAAGGGTGGAGGAACTGGGCCCAGTCCCAAGCATATTAAGTTAGGATCAAAAAGTGCCTGGGGCAGGGAGGACCAGGTCTCCTAAGCGAGACACCCATAGGGACCCCTATTATTTGTTGAAACTGTGAATATTTGAAAAGACTTTTCCCCTTTCCTTACGCGGAGCGTACAGAGACATTACTGTAAGGACTCTATTGAACTTTTCCTTTGAACTTTGAAACTTCTTAAACTTCAATGGACTACGGTTAATGGACAAACGTAGCCACAAACTTTTAAAAGCCTACGGTGGATGGACTAGCACTGTATGGACTTACCCGTTTTTCTAATTTTCATTTTTCAATATTTTCAGTGACTTTTTGTAATTTTTCATTTTTCAAACCATGTATATATGTTAAAATTGTTATATCTTTGTTTCACAAAAATTTCTCAGTCCAGGAGTTTATATTCCTAGGGAGGTTGTGGCGCCCTGCCAACGCAGGTAACCACATATCTCTTTGCTGCGCACTAGGTTTCCACAGTAGGTAGTACTACAAACAAGACCTTCCACCCCAGCACAGTAGGGGGAGCTCAACCTGCTGCACTTAGGCAGTATCCCTATAAATACTGCTGCTGGGGGCGGAGTTCGTCAGAGTGTGGCAGACGCTAGAAGAGCTGCAGGAGAGTTCTGGTGCTGGTGCCACGTGTAGGTCCAGGCCAGAGACGCAGAGTAGCCCTTCAGTGTCCCACCAGCCTAAGTGGGACTGAAGGCAGGGAGCCTGGAGAAGAAACAGAGACAGAGGAGCAGGTAGCTCAGATCGTGAGTTCGCCCCAGAAGAGAAGCCAGATATTGGGGATCCGCAGCAGTGGAGAACTCCAAGTCCAACTGGAATCCCCTTGGCACCGAGGAGGCTTCAGCTACCTGGTCTCCTGAGAGAGTCATAGAGAGGGAGCCAGGACTAGCAGGGCGCTGCAGTTCAGAAGAAAAGGTCGTCCCGGAGACCGCACAGGAGAAGAGAGAGAGATAGATACAGAAGAAGAGAGTGGAGGCAAGTCGGAAATTAATGGACTGTGCTTTATTACACACACACAGAGGAGGAGGCCTTATACCCACTTACTGTGGGAGCCCACTGTGCAGCCCACCTACCGATCGGTGCTCTGGACAATTTGCCTACAAACCATCAGTAAAAAGGTAAAGAGACTTTTGCTGCGTGTGTGCATTCTTGCCCTTCACCCACCGTATCCCCTTATAGACTTTTCCTATAACCGTCCCAGCTCTGCTGCATCCTGCCCATCCTCACCATTCTGCCCCGGAGGTCCCAGTCCTGCCTGAGGGGACTATCCCATCACTGCCGCAATCCCACTGACCTCCGAAGGACTGTAGCGGCGCTGGTGATCTCTCCCCAGACACAGCAGGTGGCGTCACAAAGACACCACTGTATATAATCCCTGTAAATAGCCCCCCTTTTCACTAACCACCAGGGCCACAGCCTCAGGCAGCCACCCGTGACATCCCAGACCGTAACCGAGCCCGAGCCCTGAGTACCCTGCCCTGGGCGAGTCACTGACATCTGAGAACCCCCTGAATCCTGGAATCCAGATAAGATAGGACACACATTTAAAAAGGAACATCAATCAGAAGTTGAGCTTTGATTGGTTGCTATAGGCCACCTGATAAATATCCAGGCTAACTGTCAAAACAGTCAATGTAGTATCTATAACTTCACACATAAAAGCAGTAAATACGCCTTTTTAGGCAAAAGACTGTAAAGTGTGGGGTTAAAATTTCCCCTTAAAACATAGTCTATGACATTCCCTGAGTCAAATGAAGTGACTGTGCACAATTTCATGGTTGTAAATGCAACGGTGCGGTTTCCTTTAGTGGAAATAGATGCATACGTACAGGCATACACACGTATATACACTTAGCTTTATATATTAGATTATTATACTGTACATCAAACTCAACAAAGGGAAAGAAACGAACAGATCAAGGGAAGGTGTCGGAGTAAACATCAGATTCTGTTTTTCTTTACTGATCCAGAGGAACATTAAAGGGACTCTGTCAGGGCATTTTTCAGTAAACTAATATTATTCTTGAATAGTGCCTGGGTAGACATTTAAAAAAAAAAGTAAAATGATTATAGTACCATTTGTAGCTTCCTTGCTATAAGTATTTTCAGACCCTGCAGGAAGCTGGTACATTAGTCCTGTCTATTACTTTTACAGAGGATCAGTCCGGCTGCTTTAGAAGTGTTATTTAAATATTTGCACCCATCCAAGCTGGTGCTCTGTCCCTTCCCTTTGTGATCTGTGCTGGGAGGGTGAGGTGTTTTGTCCTGCACTGTGTAAGCGATTTCTATCATATGAATGTTGGTTTTACTGCAGACTTTTAATGTGTGTATCTGCTGAGCAAATGATCAAATGTTCTCATAATCACACAGAAATATCTCAGGCTGCACACACTACACTTATGTCTCAGATACAATGACATGAAGAGCTCAGAGCTTCAGCTAATCACCTACTTCCTCCCCCTTCTTTCTGAACTGTCTGCAGTCACAGAGCAAACATAGAGATGAGGGCAGGGCTGTGTAGTGATGCATGAATATTCCTTCCTTGGGGAGTGTAAAATAGGGGTGAGAATGCGCATATAGGGTCTTATCCTTAGGAGACAGAATTAATAAGGTGGAATTTAGGAACTGCTCACCTGATAGGGTTGTGTAGCACACAACCGGCGTGATTGCTCAGAACAATACAGCTGCTGCAAGGACCGTACATCCACAGGTCACTGTGGTCACGATAAGTTTGTGCAGGACAAAGTACCTCGTGGTCCGAGCTGCTGTCTTCGTATGATGGAAAAACCAGAGACACCGGTGTTATGGCAATAAATAGTTAATAATTTATTTGAATAAGTGAAGCCATTAAGAACCCTTCCAAAAACATGGTTATGTGAATCCTTGCACTTTCTTCTAGAATTTTCTCTGTCTCTGATTTTGTCTAAATGTTTTGATTTAGAAGTAGCCGTATAGAAGTTCTTATCAACATGTTCTGAACGTCCGGTACAACTTCAAGGCTAGTAAAACACAGAATATAACTGAATGTTTTTTTCAGTATAAAATGTATATTCAGCATAATGTGACGCAATTATCTAGTCACGCCCCTTTGCACATCCCTTTAAGGATAAGTAATAAAACTGCTAGCTGCTCCCTTAATAAAAGGTCTTTGTCATTAAGCTCTATATTGAGACAAACTGTGTCAGCATGGATTCTTTATACAGTGACGTGCACGCACTCAGACAAAGCATCCAATTTGGCGGCAGACAATTAAGATGACAGCCTCACCCGAAAGGTGTGGGGGCATCCATTACACCGGTATGCCTGGATATGGTAGTAACTAGTATAATGGCGCACCCAATAAGGGTAGCAATCCTTAAAGTCATAATCGACTCTTTAACAAGCCTAATATGACTTAGGATTAGTGTTAGATCAGAACCCCAAACTGCAGATGCTGCGTTTCGGGGTGACTGCCCATGATCAGTGCAGTGTGTGGCAATTCTGATCTGGCTGTATGAAGGCTGAGACGAGGTCTGGGGGACTAGCTATTCTCCTCATGGAGAGGAATCTGCCTGCCGACATAAGGAGACAGATAAGCTGATAAGGAGACTTATAACCACAATGCTCCTCTGGGAAGTATGCAAATTGTCACTTCAGTGACAAACTCTAATGCCACCCAATAAGGGTAGCAATCCATACTGCCAGATCAGAATTTCCACACACTGCACTGATGAGGGGCAATCACCTCAAAATGTAGTTTGGGGTTCTGATCTGGCACAAATCCTAAGTCATATTAAAAGGCTTGTTAAAGAGTCAATTATGACTTTAAGGATTGCTACCCTTATTGGGTGGCATTAAAGTTTTTCACTTCCTCACTGAATGACAATTTGCATATTTCCCAAAGGAGCATTGCGGCTATAAGTCTCCTTATTAGCTTATCTGTCTCCTTATGCCAGCAGGCAGATTCCTCTCCGTGAGGAGAATAGCTAGTCCCCCAGACCCAGTTACATAAGAAATTTTGTTATCTTCATCCAAGCCTATTCCTAAACCATCACCTGTTTATGCTGCTCCACAGATTCACAGCTCTTACAGCAAAGCCTTGGCTGCTCATTAAGCTTTCTGCATACACACTGCATTGACTGGCAACAGCCAATCACAGACGCTCACACTCTGTGAGAGCTCCTGTGATTGGCTGTTGCAATCAGACTGCATTTCCTCAATCTGGACAATGTTTGTGCTTGGTTGCCATATACATTAGTATCTGGCAACCAACCTGTCGTCATACAGTGCTAAATAAAAAAATAATTTTACCTCGGCTGGCAAAAAAAATGCGTAAGGCTTCACCCTGTTTTTAATTTGCAGCCAAGTTAAAACTAGGCAACTGAGGGCTGATATTGTTAACCTGGCTCAGAGGACGTCCATTCAGTTGTTTAATTTTGAAGAGAAAAAGCACATCACCGACATGGCAAAAAACTAAAGTCATTTCAAATGGCAACTTTCTGCGTTGAAGAAACACTAAAAAAATCTTGTGAAAAAAATGTGCTAGCCAGTAATGGTACCTTTACACGCCGCTACCGAAGGTAGCAACAGGTAGGCACCACACGTGCACGCGCGCGTTTTCAACGGTTGCTAACGGTACCTGATACCGCAATTACACGCCGCCACAAGGTGCTCCACTGAAGGTATTTTCGTTCCCTCAAAGTGCCGATGGGTGCCACAGGTTACCTTCTGTGGAACACCTTCACTGATTTACACGCCGCTACCACAAGGGAATCTGGCCGTACATATTGTGCGCCATAACTACATAGGCGTGACAGAGTTGTGTATTACGCTGCGCTCATACGGTGATTGGACAATGCATGCAATAACATCATGATTGGCCAGCCAGCGCAGGGAGGCTGGCTAATACATGACGCTATAGCAAATGTGTATTGTGACTGGTCTGCTCGTTAAATATGCCGCCCTGTGCAGGGACAGCCAATGGGTACACAGTAGTCTCCACCAATGATAGCTGATGGGGCGTGGTATACATGACGCTGTAGCATGCCCCAGGTAACTCAAATACCTTGCCTGTGCCCCGATTACACACCACTACCATAGGGGTTATACCTGCTTGTTTTTCAGCACGGCTGAAAGACAGGTATCCAAAGAGACAGGACGGTACAACCTGAATTACACGCTGCCACTTCACGGTGTTTTGAAGGTAAAAGGTACAATTGTCTCCGATACCTGCCAGTTTCTACCTTTCGGTAGCGGCGTGTAAAGGTACCATTACAGTTACTTTTGTAGACCAAGCAGGGGGAAAAATTATGGAATCACTCAATTCTGAGGAAAATATTATGGAATCACTCTGTAAATTTTCATTTCCAAAACTAACACCTGCATCAAATAAGATCTACTCGTTAGTCTGCATCTAAAAAGGAGTGATCACACCTTGGAGAGCTGTTGGACCTAGTGGACTGACATGAATCATGGCTCCAACACGAGAGATGTCAATTGAAACAAAGTACAGGATTATGAAACTCTTAAAAGAGGGTAAATCAACACGCAATATTGCAAAAGATGTTGGTCGTTCACAGTCAGCTGTGTCTAAACTCTGGTCCAAATACAAACAACATGGGAAGGTTGTTAAAGGGAAACATACTGGCAGACCAAGGAAGACATCAAAGCGTCAAGACCGGAAACTTAAAGCAACATGTCTCCAAAACAGGAAATGCACAACAAAACAAATGAGGAACGAATGGGAGGAAACTGGAGTCAATGTCTGTGACCGAACTGTAAGAAACCGCCTAAAGGAAATCGGATTTACATACAGAAAAGCTAAACTAAAGCCATAATTAACATCTAAACAGAAAAAAACAAGGTTACAATGGGCTAAGAAAAAGCAATCGTGGACTGTGGATGACTGGATGAAAGTCATATTCAGTGATGAATCGCGAATCTGCATTACGCAAGGTGATGATGCTGGAACTTTTGTTTGGTGTCATTCCAATGAGGTTTATAAAGATGACTGCCTGAAGAGAATATAAAAATTTCCACAGTCATAAAGGCACTGGGGAGATGGCTATCATTACATCTTCAGTAAATGCCCAAGTTTACATTGATGTTTTGGACACTTTTCTTATCCTATCAATTAAAAGGATGTTTGTGGATGATGAAATCATTTAACAAGATGATAATGCATCCTGCTATAGAGCAAAAATTGTGAAAACATTCTTTGAAAGAAGACACATAAGGTCAATGTCATGGCCTGCAAATAGTCCAGATCTCAAAATCTTTGGTGGAAGTTGAAGAAAATGGTTCATGACAAGGCTCCAACCTGTAAAGCTGATCTGGCAACAGCAATCAGAGAAAGTTGGAGCCAGATTGATGATGAGTACTGTTTGACACTCATTAAGTCCATGCCTCAGAGACTGCCAGCTGTTATAAAAGCCAGAGGTGGTGCAAAAAATACTAGTAATGTATTTGAGTGTTGTTTTGTTTGTTTGTTTGTCATGATTCCATACTTTTTCCTCAGAATTGAGTGATTCCATAACGTTTCCCCCTGCTTGGTCTACAAAAGTAACCGTAAAGGTACCTTTACACGCTGCTACTGTGCCTAGCAAAAGGTATCCACCGCACGTGCACGCGCACGTTTTTAACAGTGGATACCGATCGCTGATGCCGCATATAGACTCCGCCATTGCGTTGTTAACTGAAGGTATCTTTGTTCCCCGGAAGTTCCGACAGATCCTGTGGCTTACTTCCTGTTGAATACCTTCCCTGCTTTACACGCCGCTACCACAAAGGAATATGGGCGTACATATTTCGCGCCGCAAGTACATGGGCGTGACAGAGTTGTGTATTCCGTGACGCTAATACGCTGATTGGACAACGCATTAGCATCATGATTGGCCAGCCTGCGCATGAAGGCTGGCTAATACATGACACCATTCCAATTGTGTAGTGTGAATGGTCAGCTCTTTAAATATGGCGCCCTGGGCAGGGACAGCCAATCGTAACACAGTAGCCCCCACCAATGATTGCTGATGGGGCGTGGTATCCATGACGCTGTGGCACGCCCCTGGGAGTTCACTTGGTGACGCAACATCCATGCCTGTGCCCGGTTTTAGACGCCACTACCATGGCAATTGTGCCTTTGTGTTGCCTTGATTTTTGAGGACGGCTCAGCAACAGGTATCTGAGTCAACTGCAGGACACCGGGAGGAGTTGCCCTATTTACACGCCACCATTTCGTAACAATTTCATGGCAACAGACACAATTATCCCCAGTGCCCGGCAGTTGCTACCTTCCAGTGACGGCGTGTAAAGGTACCTTTACTGGCTAGCTCTTTTTTTTCAAGATTTCTTTAAGTGTTTCTTCAAGGCAGAGAGTTGCCATTTCAAATTAGTTTTGTGCCATGTCTGTGATCTGCTTTTTTTTCAGCAAAATTAAACAACTGAATGGACATCCTCTGAGCCAGGTGATTCCATAATTTTCGCCAGGGGTTGTATGTATGTATATATATATATATATGTATATATATATATAACACACACATATATAGATAGATAGATAGATTAGATAGATAGATAGATAGATAGATAGATAGATAGATAGATTAGATAGATAGATAGATAGATAGATAGATAGATAGATAGATAGATAGATAACTAGAAAAAAGTACTCTGCAGCACTCAGCTACTACCAATGATGTACATATGCTAACAAGCTATATATATTTGAGAAAAAAGTTTAAAAACTTACGTTTTTTTTAAAAAACTCAAAATCTTATCTTTTTATTTCTGAAGTTCTTGGTACACAAGTTTTAGATATATATATATACCGTATATACTCGCGTATAAGCCGAGTTTTTCAGCCCAAAAATTGGGCTGAAAAGTCCCCCCCTCGGCTTATACACGAGTCACTGTATACTGTATACACTGCATACAGTGTATACAGTATACAGGCCCGCCCCCATCAGTATACAGGCCCCCCCTTGCAGCACAAACCTGTAAAGGAAGAGATTAGTATACTTATCACTGTCCCGCTGCCGCTGTCCCGCCGCCGTCATCGCTCTCCTCCGTCTTCATCCGGCTTCTTCCGGTTTCCTCCGGTCGGCGCAGGCAATGACGTCATTGTCTGCGCGCCAGAGGAAGTCGGAAGACGCTGCATGAAGACGGAGGAGCGCGATGACGGCGGCGAGACAGCGGCAGCGGGACAGTGATAAGTATACTAATCTCTTCCTTTACAGGATTGTGCACCAAGAGGGGGCCCTGTATACTGATGAGGGGCGCTGTATACACCTCTGGGGCTGCGTGTATACTACCACTGGGGCTGCTGTACACACCACTGGGGCTGATGTATACTACCTCTGGGGCTGCTGTATACACCACTGGGGCTGCTGTATACTACCACTGGGGCTGCTGTATACACCACTGGGGCTGCTGTATACTACCACTGGGCTGCTGTATACTACCACTGGGGCTGTATATACCTCTGGGGCTGCTGTATACTACCACTGGGGCTGCTGTATGCTACCACTGGGGCTGTATATACCTCTGGGGCTGCTGTATACTACCTCTGGGTCTGCTGTATACACCACTGGGGCTGCTGTATACTACCACTGGGGCTGCTGTATACTACCACTGGGCTGCTGTATACTACCACTGGGCTGTATATACCTCTGGGGCTGCTGTATACTACCACTGGGCTGTATATACCTCTGGGGCTGCTGTATACTACCACTGGGCTACTGTATACTACCACTGGGCTGCTGTAACACCACTGGGCTGCTGTATACTACCACTGGGCTGCTGTATACTACCACTGGGCTGCTGTATACTACCACTGGGGCTGTATATACCTCTGGGGCTGCTGTATACTACCACTGGGGCTGCTGTATACTACCACTGGGGCTGCTGTATATACCTCTGGGCTGCTGTATACTACCACTGGGGCTGCATATACCTCTGGGATGCTGTATACTACCACTGGGCTACTGTACACTACCACTGGGGCTGCTGTATACTACCACGGGGCTGCTGTATACTACCACTGGGGCTGTATATGCCTCTGGGGCTGCTGTATACTACCACTGGGGCTGTATATACCTCTGGGCTGCTGTATACTACCACTGGGGCTGTATATACCTCTGGGGCTGCTGTATACTACCACTGGGGCTGCTGTATAATACCACTGGGGCTGCTGTATACTACCACTGGGGCTGCTGTATACTACCACTGGGGCTGCTGTATACATCTCTGGGGCTGCTGTATACTACCACTGGGGCTGTATATACCTCTGGGGCTGCTGTATACTACCACTGGGGCTGCTGTATACTACCACTGGGGCTGCTGTATACTACCACTGGGCTGCTGTATACACCTCTGGGGCTGCTGTATACTACCACTGGGGCTGTATATACCTCTGGGGCTGCTGTATACTACCACTGGGTCTGCTGTATACTACCACTGGGGCTGCTGTATATACCTCTGGGGCTGCTGTATACTACCACTGGGGCTGTATATACCTCTGGGGCTGCTGTATACTACCACTGGGGCTGCTGTATACTACCACTGGGGCTGCTGTATACTACCACTGGGGCTGCTGTATACACCTCTGGGGCTGCTGTATACTACCACTGGGGCTGTATATACCTCTGGGGCTGCTGTATATACCAGTGAGGCTTCTGCTGTATATACCACTGGGGCTGCTGCTGTATACTACCACTGGGGCTGCTGTATATACCTCTGGGGCTGCTGTATACCACACTGCTGGGGGCTGTATACCTGTGCTGGGGTCCACCCTCGGCTTATACGCGAGTCAATAGGTTTTCCCAGGTTTTGGGGGCAAAAGTAGGGGGGTCGGCTTATACACGGGTCGGCTTATACACGAGTATATACGGTATATATATGTAAATGTCTATTATTATTTACCGTGTGGCATGTCATCCATTTCCACCGTCAGGACGGCCCAACATCACCCACCAGGGGCAGCCATATTTGCGCACCAAAGTTATGGGTGTGCAAATATGGTGCCGGCTGGTGGTACATCCAAATCCCGATGCCACCTGAAACTGACGCAGAAGTCCATGGCTACTAGCCATCCAGCCCACCATCCACATCACGAATGACAAACTGCACCTGAGCTTACTCTGTGCGTTACTGACGGCCACCAATCCAAAGATGGTGGCGGCCTAAGTAACTGCCCTTACGTGCCCACCATTTTAGTACACCTGTATATGCAAAGATGGCGCTGCCGCCATCTTTGTACAGCACAAAGTGTGGTGAGTGCACAAATGGAGGGCACAAATAGAGCACAGGGGGGAACAGAGAGTGCACAAGGAGGGGAACAGAGATTGCACAAGTGGGCACAAAGAGTGCACAAAGGGGGGCATAGAGAGTGCATGGGGGACAGACAGAGCGCACATTTTGGGACATAACTCTGCCCTGGGACTATGTGGAGGGGTGGATCTATGACTCCACATAGCCACGCCCATCCTGTATAGCTCCATCCCTCCACATAGCCATGCCCACTCCATGTAGCTCCACCCCCCTCCACATAACCCTGCCCTGGGATCGTGTGAAAGGGTGGAGCTATGAATGGGTAGGGTTACATGAAATGGTGGAGCTATGAAGGAGATGTAACTACCAGGAGAGGCGAAGTTATAAAGAGGTGGGGATATGAGTAAGGGTGGAGCTCTAATACATAGACACATTAAGATATATGGGTGATATTACCATATATGGTCAATATTACCATATATGGGCATTACAACTGTGGCGCCCCACGTAGTCAGGCATCACAGAGGGTATTGCACCCGTAAAAGAGGTGTAATTTCCCCAGCTGCAAGTGAACCCTATGTTGATGGGTGGGCCCCATTCCAGCACTCCCACATTAGAATAGGAATGGGAGGTTACATGAGAGGGAGATATATTCACCTCAAGGGGGAACAAAGGAGGTCAGTTAGGAGAAAGAGTAGTTTCTCTAGGCAGAGAGAGTCGGGACAGTCGGAGGAGGAGAAGAGGAGAAGGAGTGTGGAACGAGGCAGAAGGTTTTACCCGGACTCTATGGTGATCCGCAGGAAAGGAAAAAGAGGATCTTGAGGAGATCCTGAAAGAGGGTGCCCGATGAAGGAGTCTGGGCCTAGAGAGAAAGGGGGAACCACAACGTGGAACGATCATACTCCAGGGGATTCTCCAGTCCACCACGGGAACGCCGGCCCAAGGATCCGGCCTAAGTCTATCTTTGCAGTTGGCAACGGCTGCTGTAGTCCGTTTATCACCACAGCACCCTGCCAGACGGAGCGGTCTGCCTGCTTCCTCACCACAAGGGAGGGGACCTGCAAGTCTACCTACACGGAGCCATTGGGTATAGACTCATGCTAAGCAGGGAAGAAAGGATGCGGGTTCGTCAACTAAGGTTTACCACGGGTCCCACCATACCACCTGGGATCCACTTGCAGCCACCCATAGAGCTACCTGTTACTTTAACAACTGTTGCTAAACTGTGAACTCCATATTTGCTACTGAACGTTTACAGTAAAGTACCCGGGAGAAAGTGACTTAGCTTGTGTGTGGTTATCTCCATCAACCTGTTCCCTTTCAGGAACGCTGCCCCGGAGGACCAGCTCCGCCTGTAGGGAGCTTTGCCATCTCAGCCGCATTACCATCGACCTCCGGAGGACTGTGGCGGTGCTGATAACCATTAACCAGGTATTACAGGTGGCGTCACATGACAAACTCTTATCCCTTGTAAATAACCCCTTATTGAAGTGTCACTCAGGCACTGCCACCCGCGACATCCCCCGTGAAAACAACCTCCGAGCCTGATACCCGAGTATCCCAGGGCCTGGGGCTCGACACAACCATATATGGGCATTACACCTGGGCAACGCCGGACTCTACAACTAGTGTATATATATATATATATATATATATATATATATATATATATACTAGCTGTGAGCCCGATGCAAATGCATCGGGTGTCTAGAATACTATACTTTGTATGAGGATTACTGCAAGCGCGCCGCAAGTGTAACGACTCGCTGGCGCCGACCAATTAGAAGCGCGGCTCAGGCAGCGACTCGCAATGGCCTCGCGGCCATTGCTCGCGCTACCTGACCGGTAAATCGTTAACTTTGAGGCCGAGCCTCTGGTTCGATTTTCGCATTGCTCGTACTCAGCCTGCGCGAGCAATGGCCTCGCGGCCATTGCTCGCGCAGGACAGCGACTCGCATTGGCCGCTACGCGGCCAATGCTTCGCCATGCTGACGTCACAGAGTGACATAGCCACGGTCTTTTCGGGGACCGACACGGAAGTGCCTACGGCAATTATATAGTAGATACTGTACATTGCATATGGAGGGGTGAGGAGAGCGGAGGCTGGAGGGGAGAGCGGAGGCTGGAGGGGAGGGCAGAGGCTAGAGGGCAGAGCAGAGGCTGGAGGGCAGAGGCTGGAGAGGAGGGCAGAGGCTGGAGGGGAGAGCGGAGGCTGGAAGGGAGAGCAGAGGCTGGAGGGGAGAGCGGAGGCTGGAGGGGATTGGCTGGAGGCTGGAGGGGATTGGCTGGAGGCTGGAAAGGAGAGGCTGGAGGGGAAAGGCTGGAGGGGAGAGGCTGGAGGGCAGAGGCTTTAGGGCAGAGGCTGGAGGGGAGAACGGAGGCTGAAGGGCAGAGCGGAGGCTGGAGAGGAGAGCGGAGGCTGGAGGGGAGAGCGGAGGCTGGAGGGGAGAGGCTGGAGGGGAGAGCGGAGGCTGGAGGGCAGAGGCTGGAGGGGAGAGCGGAGGCTGGAGGGCAGAGGCTGGAGGCTGGAGGGCAGAGGCTGGAGGGGAGAGCGGAGGCTGGAGGGGAAAGGCTGCAGGGGAGAGCGAAGGCTGGAGGGCAGAGGCAGGAGGGGAGAGCGGAGGCTGGAGGGCAGAGGCTGGAGGGGAGAACAGAGGCTAGAGGGGAGAGCGGAGGCTGGAGGGGAGAGCGGAGGCTCGAGGGGCAGAGGCTGGAGGGGAGAGCGGAGGCTGGAGGGCAGAGGCTGGAGGCTGGAGGGCAGAGGCTGGAGGGGAGAGCGGAGGCTGGAGGGGAAAGGCTGGAGGGGAGAGCGAAAGCTGGAGGGCAGAGGCTGGAGGGGAGAGCGGAGGCTGGAGGGCAGAGGCTGGAAGGAGAGTGGAGGCTGGAGGGGAGAGCGGAGGCTGGAGGGGAGAGGCTGGAGGGGAGAGCGGAGGCTGGAGGGCAGAGGCTGGAGGGCAGAGGCTGGAGGGCAGAGGATGGAGGGCAGAGGCTGTAGGGGAGAGCGGAGGCTGGAGGGAGAGGCTAAAGGGAGAGTGGAGGTTGGAGGGCAGAGGCTGGAGGGCAGAGGCTGGAGGGGAGAGGCTGGAGGGCAGAGGCTGGAGGGGAGAGGGGAGGCTGGAGGGGAAAAGCTGGAGGGGAGAGCGGATGCTGGAGGGCAGAGGCTGGAGGCTGGAGGGCAGAGGCTGGAGGGGAGAGCGGAGGCTGGAGGGGAGAGCGGAGGCTGGAGGGGAAAGCGGAGGCTGGAGGGCAGAGCGGAGGCTGGAGGGCAGAGCGGAGGCTGGAGGGGAGAGCGGAGGCTGGAAGGGAGAGTGGAGGCTGGAGGGGAGAGCGGAGGCTGGAAAGGAGAGCGGAGGCTGGAGGGCAGAGCAGAGGCTGGAGGGGAGAGGCTGGAGGGCAGAGGTTGGAGGGGAGAGGCTGGAGGGCAGAGGCTGGAGGGGAGAGGCTGGAGGGGAGAGCGGAGGTTGGAGGGCAGAGGCTGGAGGGCAGAGGCTGGAGGGGAGAGCGGAGGCTGGAGGGGAAAGGCTGGAGGGGAGAGCGGAGGCTGGAGGGGAGAGAGCTGGAGGGCAGAGGCTGGAGGGGAGAGCGGAGGCTGGAGGGGAGGCGGAGGCTGGAGGGAGAGCGGAGGCTGGAGGGGAAAGCGGAGGCTGGAAGGCAGAGCGGAGGCTGGAGGGGAGAGCGGAGGCTGGAAGGGAGTGCGGAGGCTGGAGGGGGAGAGGGCAGAGGCTGGAGGGGAGAGCGGAGGCTGGAAGGGAGAGCAGAGGCTGGAGGGGAGAGCGGAGGCTGGAGGGGATTGGCTGGAGGCTGGAGGGGATTGGCTGGAGGCTGGAAAGGAGAGGCTGGAGGGGAGAGGCTGGGAGGCAGAGGCTTTAGGGCAGAGGCTGGAGGGGAGAACGGAGGCTGAAGGGCAGAGCGGAGGCTGGAGAGGAGAGCGGAGGCTGGAGGGGAGAGCGGAGGCTGGAGGGAGAGCAGAGGCTGGAGGGAGAGAGGCTGGAGGGGAGAGCGGAGGCTGGAGGGCAGAGCAGAGGCTGGAGGGCAGAGCGGAGGCTGGAGGGCAGAGCGGAGGCTGGAGGGCAGAGCAGAGGCTGGAGGGCAGAGCGGAGGCTGGAGGGCAGAGCGGAGGCTGGAGGGCAGAGCAGAGGCTGGAGGGCAGAGCAGAGGCTGGAGGGGAGAGCGGAGGCTGGGGGGAGAGCGGAGGCTGGAGAGCAGAGCAGAAGCTGGAGGGCAAGAGGCTGGAGGGCAGAGCGGAGGCTGGAGGGAGAGCGGAGGCTGGAGGGGAGAGCGGAGGCTGGAGGGGAGAGCGGAGGCTGGAAGGGAGAGCGGAGGCTGGAGGGGAGAGCGGAGCTGGAAGGAGAGCGGAGGCTGGAGGGGAGAGCAGAGGCTGGAGGGCAGAAGCGGAGGCTGGAGGGCAGAGCGGAGGCTGGAAAGGGCAGAGCGGAGACTGGAGGGGAGAGCGGAGGCTGGAGGGAGAGCAGAGGCTGGAGGGGAGAGCGGAGGCTGGAGGGGATAGGCTGGAGGGGAGAGGAGGCTGGAGGGGGAGAGCGGAGGCTGGAGTGGCAGAGGCTGGAGGGCAGTAAGGGAGGCTGGAGAGGAAAGGAGGAGGGAGAGGGAGAGAGCGGAGGCTGGAGGGAGAGCAGAGGCTGGAGAGGCAGAGCGGAGGCTGGAGGGGAGAGCGGAGGCTGGAGGGCAGAGGCGGGAGGGGCAGAGCGGAGGCTGGAGGGGAGAGCGGAGGCTGGAGGGAAGGGGGGGGAGGCTGGAGGGGAGAGTGGGAGGCTGGAGGGAGAGGCAGAGGCTGGAGGGGAGAGGCTGGAGGGGAGAGCGGAGGCTGGAGGGCAGAGGCTGGAGGGCAGAGGGGAGAGCAGGAGAGCTGAGGAGGGGAGAGCGAGGCTGGAGGGGGAGGCTGGAGGGAGCTGGAGAGCAGAGGCTGGAGGGCAGAGGCTGGAGGGGAGAGCAGAGGCTGGAGGGGAGAGGCTGGAGGGAGAGCGGAGGCTGGAGGGGAGAGGCTGGAGGGGAGAGCGGAGGCTGGAGGGCAGAGGCTGGAGGGCAGAGGCTGGAGGGGAGAGCGGAGGCTGGAGGGGAGAGCGGAGGCTGGAGGGGAGAGCACAGCCTGGAGGGGAGAGCGGAGGCTGGAGGGGAGAGCGGAGGCTGGAAAGGAGAGCGGAGGCTGGAGGGCAGAGGCTGGAGCGCAGAGGCGTAGCTGGCATGCTCTGGGCCCTGGGGCAAGATCAGCACCCAGGACCCCCATGTGAGGACCGGGGGGGGTGCTGTCAGAAAGATGTGAGGGCCGGGGGGAGTGCAGACTCACCGCGGCCGGCGTGCGTGTGCTGTAGGAGGAGAGGAGGGGCGGGCAGAGCTGCCGGACAGGAAGTTCCGTCCTCCCTCCTCTCCGGGCGCACGGCGAGCGGCTGGTGTCAGCACGGGGCCCCCCAGGGGGTGGAGGCAATGGGCCCCTCATGCCGAGTGGCACGATGCGCTAGGCCCCCCTGCCCACCCGCTAGCTACGGTACTGGCTGGCGGGCAGACGGAACTTCCGACCCAGGGGGGCGCGGGCATGACACGGGCACAGGGGCACAGGCTCCGGAGCACTGTGTCAGCATGTGCTGACAGCAGCTGCTCCGGAGCGGGGCACAGGGGCACAGGCTCCGGAGCACTGTGTCAGCATGTGCTGACAGCAGCTGCTCCGGAGCGGGATGACAGGGGCACAGGCTCCGGAGCACTGTGTCAGCATGTGCTGACAGCAGCTGCTCCGGAGCGGGATGACAGCGGCGAGGGGTCGCAATGCCCGCTACGCGGGCAATGCCTCGCACGGCGTGGTGACGTCACATAGTGACAAAGCCACGGCGTGCCGGGGTCCGACACAAACGTGCCTACGGCAATTATATAGTAGATATATATATATATCTACTATATAGTTGTCTAAGTATCTACTATATAGTTGTCAACTAGTATATATATATATATATATCTACTATATAATTGTCTAAGGCTTCTGTCTGAAGCCGAAATCTCACGCCAGACAGAGGCTGCTCATGAGCGCAGACTATGCAAATAGGTGCGCAAATTCAAAGTTTGAATTTCGCGCCAATTTGTAGCCCGACGACAGCGGCACGGCTACCTGTGGCCCTGAGGTCTGCGGCGAGCGCAGTGCTTTTTTTGCGTCGGTAAGATGTCAGCTGAGGCGAGCTGGTGGAGGCTGTAGGAGGGAGCGGGAGATCTCCTGCTCCCACTCATATAATATGCATAGCCGCTCTCCATCACCGTGGTGCTGAAACTGCACCTCAGTGATGGGCTGGGGGAGCGGCGAATGTTATATGGTCCTGCGCCCCTCCTGTGATGGCACATGCCCCCCTATGTTAGATATGGCCCCCATGCTGCTGCCATAGTAAAATAATAAATTCTATACTTACCTCCTGGCTCCTCCTCCAGCGCTGATCTCCCGGTGTCTCTCCGGTCTCCAGGTTGCTGCTGTGATCGCACGCAGAGATTATGTCACTCTCTGCTGTGCCGATCACATGACCGCACAGAACCAGGAAGTGGAGGAGCTCTGCTGCATCATCTCTGCCTGATCACAGCTGCACGGAGGGAGACCGGGAGATCAGCGCTGGAGGAGGAGGTAAGTATAGAGCTTATTATTTTCCTATGGCAGCAGCATGGGGGCCATAGCTAACACAGGGGGGTATGTGCCACACATAGGAGACGTGTGCCCTGCATAGGGGACGTGTGCCACGCATAGGGGATGTGTGCCATACATAATGGACAGGAGCCTGTCCATCCACCCAGACTAGCCACCATGCTGCTGCACTGACACAAAGGACGGAGTCATATGCTGAGTACCTCAAACAGGGTACTGGCCTGAGCAGTTGCTCATGTGGGAACTGAACCACAAACCCCCTTTCTATATATACAGAAGACTCACTTGAGAAAGGCTCAACTGGAGCCGAAACGTTGTGTGATACAACCTGTTTTTCACCTTCAAAAATATAAAACACAAAAAGGACAATCATCTCTCATCTTTTATTGTGTGCCGGGGATATATTTAAAGACTTTGTGGCCTATTTTTCCCTTGTGCACCTAAACGGTGGTCGAGCTATACTATATGCTCTCTGATTGCCATGCATAGGGGACATGTGCCATGCATAGGGGACATGTGCCATGCATAGGGGACGTGTGCCCTGCATAGGGACGCGTGCCAAGCATAGGGGACGTGTGCCAAGCATAGGGGACGTGTGCCAAGCATAGCAGAAGTGTGCCACGCATAGGGGACGTGTGCCATGCATAGGGGACGTGTACCACACATAAGGGACGTGTGCCATTCATGGGGGACGTGTGCCATGCATAATGGACGTGTGCCATGCATAGAGGACGTGTGCCATGCATAGGGGACGTTTGCCATGCATTGGGGACGTGTGCCGCGCATAGGGGATGTGTGCCATGCATAGGGGACGTGTGCCATGCATAGGGGATGTGTACCATGCATAATAAATGTGTGCCATGCATAATGGACGTGTGCCATGCATAGGGGACGTGTGCCATGCATAATGGACGTGTGCTATGCATAATGGACGTGTGCCATGCATAGGCAGGGCCGCACTGTCCAATAGTCAATATGAGCCTTTAAGCTCAGGGGGCATGGAGGCAGGAGGAGCCGCAGAGCAGAAGGGGGCGGCACCTGCACCATGCAGCCAGCTCCCTGTGTGAAGTGCGCCGGCTGCAAAAGGTAAAATCACCAGCAGCAGCTACCGACAGCACCCCCCCTCCCCGCCCCTCACCCGTGGCCGCCGACAGCAACCCCACCTCCCCCCCCCAGTTCTCACCTAGGTTCAGGCGGCAGAGAGCCTTGCTGCACCCCTGTGCATAGGGCAAATTAATTTGAAATGCGTACCGGCAAATATGTTTTTTACAAAAAAAAGCACTGACAACGCATCAGTGATGCGGGATTGCCGTGACAGAGACGACAGCGCTACACTCACATAGCAGGCGGGAAAGCCGACTTCACTGTCGGCTTTCCCGTCCCGCTATTTGAAATGAACATCGATGTGAAAACGACGCACCAGCGATCCAGGCCAGGTCATATCGTTATCGGTATCGCTGGTGCGTCATTATGTGTGACGGGGGCTCTATACTTACAGGACATCTGATAATGTCACAATCATGGCCAGAGCAAGATCACATGGCTGTGACATCACCAGAGGTCCTTAAGCTAAACACACACAGCACCAGGAGCCAGGTACTGCAGACAACTTACACCCACACACCCTACACTCACCCTGCACTCACACTCACCCACCACTCACACTCACCCTGCACTCACGTCACACTGTGCCCTGCACTCACGTCACACTCTGCCCTGCACTCACATCACACTCTGCCCTGCGCTCACGTCACACTCTATCCTTCGCTCACGTCACACTCTGCCCTACACTCACGTCATACTCACCTTGCACTCACCTCCCACTTAGCCCTACACTGACCTTGCACTCACCTCACACTGTCTCTAACACAAAACCAGCTTCGCTGATTGTTCGCGATTGGCTGGGCGCGACCAATTTGCGATGCGGGATTTCCGTTACAGCGAAACAGGCACAGTCCGCCTGGCCCCCCTCCACTCGGTCTCCTGCCCGCTGCTCACCCGCTCCATGCTCCCTCCCAGCCGCCGCTCCATGCTCCATGCTCCATCTACCCACCGCTCAACCTGCCATTCTTCTTTTTCTTTTCGTGGCATAGACTCCAGAAATTCAAAGGCCGCGGGGGGTGGGGGTGGAGCTACCAAAGGGGGCGTCGTAATGGCCGTGAACAAGGGCACGCCCACCACATCAGGGCTATGCGCTTGGACACGCCTACTATGATGCCCCCTGTTAACTCCGCCCCCTAAGGCCTTGGAATTGTTGACGTCTATGCTGGAGGAAGAAGAAGAAGACATGCTAGGGTGAGAGGCGGCTGAACAGAAGCCTGGAACAGGTGAGAACTGAGGGGGTCACCGCTGCAAAGTCGCACTGCCGTACACCCGCACTGCCGTACACCCGCACCGCCGCACACCCACATATTCTAGAATACCCAATGCGTTAGATTCGGGCCACCATCTAGTATATATATATATATATATATATATATATATAATAAAACCAACATTTCTCTGCAGCACTCAGCTACTACCAATAATGCACACATGCTAACAAGCGGTATATGAGGAAAAAATTAAAAACTTGTTTTTTTTCAAAAAACTCAATATTCTTATTTTTTTATTTTCTGAGGTTCTTGGTACATACATTGGCCAATGTCTGTTTGCTCATCAACCACGACACGATGACCTCAGGTCTGATAAGTCCTACACTGACATCCTAGTCCTCCTTGTCCTCCCTGTCCCACTTCAAAGTGGGTGGACACCATCTCAACCTCAGACCACCTGTGGGCGATGAGGGTGCTAAGTGCAGACATGGTGTGGGCTGTATGCATATTGCGGGCTGTATACAGTTGTGGCCAAAAGTATTGACACCTCTGTATTTCTGTCAGATAATACTCAGTTTCTTCCTGAAAATGATTGCAATCACAAATTCTTTGGTATTATTATCTTCATTTAATTTGTCTTAAATGAAAAAACACAAACGAGAATGAAGCAAAAAGCAAAACATTGATCATTTCACACAAAACTCCAAAAATGGGCCAGACAAAAGTATTGCCACACTCATTCTAATACTTGGTTGCACAACCTTTAGCCAAAATAAATGCGATCAACCGCTTCCGGTAACCATCAATGTGTTTCTTACAATGCTCTGCTGGAATTTTAGACCATTCTTCTGTGGCAAACTGCTCCAGGTCCCTGATATTTGAAGGGTGCCTTCTCCAAACTGCCATTTTTAGATCTCTCCACTGATGTTCTATGGGATTCAGGTCTGTACTCATTGCTGGCCACCTTAGAAGTCTCCAGTGCTTTCTCTCAAACCATTTTCTAGTGCTTTTTGAAGTGTGTTTGAAGTGTGTCCCTTTTCATTCAGATGCCGACGGCTCTTTATCCACCATCTGCACAATCTTGCGTTGAAAACTCTCGGCAATTTTTCTTTTCCGTCCACATCTAGGGAGGTTAGCCACAGTGCCATGGGCTTTAAACTTCTTGATGACACTGCGCACAGTAGACACAGGAACATTCAGGTCTTTGGAGATGGACTTGTAGCCTTGAGATTGCTCATGCTTCCTCACAATTTGGTTTCTCAAGTCCTCAAACAGTTCTTTGGTCTTCTTTCTTTTCTCCATGCTCAATATGGTACACACAAGGACACAGGACAGAGTCAACTTTAATACATGTCAACTGGCAGCAAGTGTGATTTAGTTATTGCCAACACCTGTTAGGTGCCACAGGTAAAATACAGGTGCTGTTAATTACACAAATTAGAGAAGCATCACATGATTTTTCTAACAGTGCCAATACTTTTGTCCACCCCCTTTTTTATGTTTGATGTGGAATTAGATCCAATTTGGCTTTAGGACAATTCGTTTTGTGTTTTTTCATTGAAGACAAATTAAATGAAGATAATAATACCAAAGAATTTGTGATTGCAATCATTTTCAGGAAGAAACTGAGTATTATCTGACAGACTTGCAGGGGTGTCAATACTTTTGGCCACAACTGTATATGATATAGAGCATGTGGGCTATATATATATATATATATATATATATATATATATATATATATATATATAATATAGAGACTGTAAGCAAATATAATACATACTCTGTAAATATAATCCCTCTTGTGTGCTGTCTCACCCCCATGGGCGCTGTCTATTCTCCATGTGCTGTCTCTCTCCTGTGTGCTGTCTTCTCCCCTGTGCGCTGTCTCCCCTTTGCACTGTCTCCTCCCTGTGCATTGTATTCTCCTCTGTGCACTGTCTCCCCCTGTTCATTGTCTCCCCCTGTATGCTGTCTTTTCTCTCCTGTGTTCTGTCTTTCTCCTGTGCACTGTCTCTTCATCATGCACTTTCTCCCTCCTCTGCACTGTCTCCCCAATGTGCATTGACTTCTCCCTACCATGTGCTTTTTATCCCGTGTGCACTTCCTCCACCCTGTGTGCTGTGTCTCCTTCCAGGTGTGCTGTCTCTCCCATGCTGTTTTCTCTCCCTATGTGCGCTCTCCCCCAGTACGCTTTCTCTCACTGCTGTGCACTGCCTCCCCTCTGTGCATTGCCTCTCCCCATGCGCTATTTCCCCCCATATACTGTCTTCTCACCCTGTGTGCTGTCTCTCCCCATATGCGCTGTTTACCTTGTGTGCACTGTCTCTCCTTGTGCGCTGTGTCTCTTCCCATGTGTGCTGTCTCTTCCATGCTCTGCTTTCTCTCCCTGTGTGCTCTCTCCCCCACTGCGCTTTCTCTCACTGCTGTATTCTGCCTCCCCTCTGTACATTGTCTCTCTCCATGTGCTATTTCCCCTCATATGATATCTTCTCGCCCTGTGTGCTGCCTCTCCCCATATGTGCTGTCTACCTTGTGTGCACTGTCTCTTCCCTGTGCACTGTGTCTCTTCCCCTGTGTGCTGTCTCCCCTTATGCTCTGTTTTCTCCAACTGTGTGCTATCTCTGCTGTGCACTGTCTAACCCCTGTGCACTGTCTCTCCCCTGTGTGGTCTCTTCCCCCCCATGTGCTGTCTTCTCTTCTTCTCTCCCTGTGTACTATCTCCCCCCTGTGATCTGTCTCTCCTGTGTGCTATCTTCTACTGTGCACTATCTTCTTCCCACATGAGCTGTGCAATGAGAGCAGCATCCTAACTGCTAGCGACTAATGAATAGTAATAAACCAGCCGCGGAGCAGTGTTACTATCCTCGGAAAGGAACAGTGATGTCACCTGTGGTGTGGCGCTGATCTCCTGCACTGCCGAGAATAGTGACATTGTTGCTGGCTTATTATTATTATTCATATCCCGCCAACAGTTGGGCACTTCATGCATCGCACAGGGAATGGGGGAGAAGGCATCACAAGAAAGGTATGAAGGGCTAGTGACACCGTCCGGCAAGCTGTGCAGATGTTGTTCTTGACAGCAAATTGGCCCCCCTGGTTTTCTAGGGCCGTGGCACTAGCCTGAGTGTGCTAGGTGCTGAAGCCAGCCTTGCCTATGCAACCTTATTCTTGCAAAATAAGGCATGGGTTACAGAAGTATTTCTAAACATCTGAAGGTACCAGTGAGCACTGTTGGTGTCATAATACAGAAGTAGAAAGAACATCATTTCACCATAAACCAAACACAAGCAAGTGTTCCTGCAATATTTTAGACAAAGAACTGAAAATAAACATCAAAAGAGTTGTCCAAGGGCCAAGGTCAACCTGTGAAGAGCTACAGAAAGACCTGGAATCAGCAGGTACAATTGTTTCAAAGAAAACAATAAGTAATGCACTCAACTTCCATGGCCTGTAAGCACACTCACCACGCAAGACTCATTTGCTTAATAAAAAGTATAAATGTGTTTAAAGTTTACTCAACAATATTTAGACAAGTCTTTGAAATCCTGGGAGAATAAAGTTTGTTCAGATGAGACCTAAATTGATCTCTTTGGATGCCAGAATACACTCCATTTTTGGAGTCCAAAAGGCACTGCATTTATAGGTATACTGTACCTTCATGCATAAATATATATAGTAGAATTTTGATATTCAAGATCCTCCAATATCCAATTTCTATTCTATTTTGTGACTGACAATACTGTATCATTCTTCTATTAAAACAAAACTCATCTTTAAGGCAGGAAGAGCATTAAATATCGCTATGGAGTTGCATCAAACTCTAATAGTGTGATTTATTTAAATTACACATGTTGAGACAATTTTTACATTTTTCTTTATTTAAGATCGGCAATTCCTTAGAATTTCCTAGTGAAGAAAACTAAAAGATTCTTTCTGGATTGTAAATATCAATTTATGAAGTGTGAATTAATGTAAGTGTATATTTATGTTAATGTTAGGTGCGATGCAATATAAAATACCATATCAATAGCCATTCTGTCATCTGCACATTTTTCAAGACACGCTCAGTAGGTAAGAAATGTGTAGGGGATTATTATAGCTCTGCAACCCATCTGCTCCTCAATCAGCTTAAAGGAAATTCCAATCTACTGGCAAAGTAACGAAATTGTGAAATCTTTCTCTGTATTAAAAAGAACATTAAATAAGAATGCTACATTTCTCTATAATAATTGTTTTGGTGCTTTTAGTATTAATTTTTACTCCTTTATAATATAATCATATAATAGTCTTGAAAATCCCATAATTTGAAGTCATTGGTCAAATACTCTCTTTCATTTATTTTTGCACACATAGATATGTGCAAAACTTAATTCACAATATGGACCAGAGTTTTGTCCACACGTCTGAATCATTAAATTTAGGTTTTTTATTCAGTTCTTTTGCCCTGACTGTATAACATTGGGCCCCTCAACGTGTCCCACTACTACCATTTGTGACAGAGTGCCTTGTAAAGAGTTCACTGATACCAGCATGGTACTTTAAAAGCACAACATTGGTGCAACAAGTCAGTTTATGACATTTCTCACCACCTAAATTTTGTTCTTTGAGTGGTAATATTGAAAATTGGAAGAAACCGCAGCAACTCAGCCACGAAGTGGAGACCATGTAAAGTTACTGAACGGGGTAGTGAGCAGCAGAAGGCTTAAAGGTCTGCTCACTCCATAACTGCAGAGTCCAAACATCCTCTGGTGTTATCAAAACTATGTGTTGGGAGCTCCATGACATGGGGTTTCCACAATTGACCAACTGCATGCAAGCCTTGCATCACCAAACGCAATGTCAATTGTCGGATGGAGTGACGTAATGCACACTGCCACTTAAGTCTGGAAGAAAGTAGATGTTTTCTGTGGAGTGACAAATCATGCTTGTCTAGGTGATATCTGATGGACAAGCATGGGTTTGCTGAATGTCGGGAGAATGAAATCTACCTGACTGCATAAAGTTTCGAGAAGATTGCATAATGCTCTGGGGCTGTTCTTCTGGTGCCGTCCGCGACCCAATAGCTTTCATGGAGGAGAAATATAAATTCTTCAGCATACAAGCTGCCAACTTTGTGAGAACAGTTTGGGAAAAGCCATTTTATGTTCCAGTATGAATGTGCCCAAAGCAAGGTCAATAAAGGCATGATTATGAATTTGGTGTGGAAGAATGTGACCATCTGCACAGATTCTTGATCGCAACCTCATCAAACACTTTTGAGATGAACTACACCAGAGATAGTGAGCCTGACCTTTTCCCACATTAATGTCTGACCTTCAGTGACTTACGGCTGATGGTATCCATCACAGTGACCCATGCAAGTCAATAGGGTCATGTAAGTATGTACAACACACAGATGATATCCATGTGACATCACTGTGCTGTCCATACCATTCAATAAATTACTGTTTTTTATGTGTTAATGATGTACAAAGATAATATATAGATACATACATAACTATATGGTTAGCAATAGCTGCAGCACTCCCGGTGAATGATGTAATCTGCCTTTATTCTGGCGTCATATACAGGGTATGGCTGTGTTTCGGGCTCCCTCGCCTATACATACATAACTAGATAGATAGATAATAGATAAATAGCCACATAGCTATAAAGCAAGATAGATTGAACAGCTTTCATCAACTAAATAAATAATAAAATAAAAAAAACAATGTGGGGGTCCCCCTCATTTTTGGTAAGCAGCAAAGGTAAAGCAGACAGCTGTGAGCTGATATTATCAGACTAGGAAGGTCCATGGTTATTGTGCTCCTCTAAGCCTTAAAATACCAGTCCACAGCTGCCCCAGGAGTGGAGCATCACATGAGATGCTCCAATTCTCGCACCTCCTCTTGGCTCTTCCCGATGCCCTGGTGCTTGGCAATTGGGATAACGGTGCTTGGAGTTGATGTCAGCTGTGTAGTGTCCAAAAACACAGGTGACATCAAGCCCTGGTGCTAGTAATGGAGAGGTGTATATCAAACACACCCATTACTAGCCCAGTAATAAAAAGGAAAAATACACACAAAAAAAACAAAAATACCTTTTTGAAATAAACACTCCCCGACCCTTTCCCCTGTTCACCAGGTTTTGCATAGGGTTGCTGGTTAGGTCAATTTGTATAATGACATCTCCTTCTCCAGTTTTTTAATCCCTCTTTTTGCCAGCTATAGACTTGTCCTGTTTTATAATCCTCCATATCTCTGCCCCATTTGTGCCTCTTTGACTCCTCCAAGTCTTTACACAGCCTGTCTACTTTTATATTTATTTGGTTTTAGTATTTTCCATATTCTTCTTCTCTCAACATAGATTTTAAATTCAATTCCATTTCTTTACCATCTGTAATTTACGGATCTCTAGTTGCAGATATTATTCTCTTATAGAAAAAATAAAAACAGAAAAGACATAGTTGTCCAGTTAGACATTGGTACTTTCAAGAGAAATACGCAAATGTCCCTTACGGGTTACCAACAGATTACATAGTTTGCCATGCGTTTCCTGCGTGAATTGTGAGCATACATGATAAAAAGTCAACAAAATTTACGCATCCAATCACAAGAAAAGATTTCTACATCAAACAATTTCTAACGTGTGAGTCTGACCACATCATTTATTTACTAGCATGTCTATGCCATCTTTGGTACGTAGGAGAGACTACCTTAGAATTCAAAGTTAGAATTAGCCATCACAGGTATGCAAAGACATTTACATCTCTCAGTATCGAATCAGTTCTCAGGATGTAAACCCTGAGAGAAGAACTAAAATTCTGTTTAATAGACACTGTTCCACCAAAGAGAAGGAGATAGAGTAAAGTTGCTCAAGCAAAAAGAGTTGGAGTGGATTTCTAGACTCGGTACACTTAAGCCCAATAGGCTCATTTAAGATTGTAAATTAAATACTATCATATAAGATATACTTTCTAATCTACTGGTGTGTAGTTGTTTAATGCATATGTGGTTACTATTTTTTACTAATTCTCACTTTTTATATATTTTTTCTAGATCACTGTAGAAAATTGAGAAATGTTTGGATGACTCCAGCATGTTGAAAATCATTTTTATTGAGTGTATTTGGTATTTTTTTTTTAGGATATTCTCATCCTTTGATGGAGGGGTAGCATTTGATGCAAATTTCATAAGTGCAGATATGAAAAGTGCATGCCATTACACCGGGCAGGAATCTAACTCCCATCACATCTCTTCTTTCCATACAGGTAATAGTATATATTAGTATTCATCTCACCCCATTCATCTACTGTGTATCACCCAACTTTTGTGTGCTAAGACTCTTCGACACTTTCCACTCCCTCCTCAGTCCAGAGCACAGGCCCCAACTACCAACCTCAGTGCTTACAATTTGGCCAATTATTTTAAACAAATAAATTGACCGCATACAACAGAAAATTTCCTCCCAGCCTCATAATATCACGTATTTCTTTCCTCCTGCACTTCATCCAGTTCTCTTTCAGTCTTCGATCTGGTCACAGAAGAAGAGGTTACCCGGCTCCTTGCATCTTCTCGTCCTACCACCTTCACCAGTGAGCCATTCCCTCATATCTCCTTCAATCCCTTTCCCGGCTGTCACCACTCACCTAACTAATATATTTAATCTTTCCCTCTCATCTGTTGTTTTCCCCTCCTACTTCAAACACGCCAACATACACGCAGTACGGCATTCGATACTGTGTATCACCAGCTTTTCCTCTCTGTGCTCTGCTCTATTGGACTCAAGGACACCACTCTCTCCTGGTTCTCATCCTACCTCTCTGATTGCACCTTCACTGTATCTTTTGACGGCTTTTTTTCCACTTCTCATCCCTTCATGGGGTTCCTCAGGGTTCAGTCCTAGGTCCCCTTATCTTCTCTCTTTACAGTGACCCTATTGGACAAGCTATCAGCAGATTTGGTTTTTAGTACCATTAGGGATGAGCAAGTATACTCGTAACTATTCGGTACTCCCTGAATAGTATGGTATTCGGGCTACTCGCTACTCCGTGAGTTTCCTTGTGATAACTTGCTAGGAGTAGTGATTAGTACATTCACTTTTGAAGTGTATCTATATACATTACGAAAGTGAAATAAAAGTTAATAAAAGGTGTTAAAAAGAAAAAAAACATACCTATCCGACGGCTGTCCCAGGACCCGAAAACAACACATCCGATGTGCTGCCAGGACCTTAAGTCTGACGTCACACAGCACCTGATCACTACCGGCCATCTGATTGGCCATCAGGCTTAAGGTCCTGGCAGTACATTGGATGTGTTCTTTTCGGGTCTTGGGACAGCTGTCGGATAGGTATGTTATTTTTTTATTTTTAACACCTTTTATTAACTTTTATTTTACTTTTGCAGTGTATATAGATACACTGCGAAAGTACTCACATTTCCCATTGACTTACATTGGACTCACTACTCGTAACGAGTACCCGAGTATTAGGACCTACTCGTTTTGAGTATAGCGAGTCCGAAAATTTCACTACTCGCTCGTGTCACCTACGTCTCAAATACATCTCTAGCATTTGACCTTTTTTTACCATTAACCCTGCAAAAACTCTAATTGTCTCGCTTATTCATTCTTGTCTGGATTATTGCAATTTCATACTAATTGGTCTTCCATGTATTAAACTCTCTCCTCTCCAATCCATCCTGAATGCAGCAGCCAGGATCATATTCCTCTCCAACCACTTCATCATCCACAAAGCCCTCCACAGTTCTGCATCACCCTACAACTCCTCCCTCAACTCTGTATATTGCCCTACATGTGCGTCCATTACACAAATAACATAAGACAGACATCAGCTACAATCCGAACCTCCCACTCCCGACTCCAAAACTTCTCGCAAGGAACGCCAATTCTCTGGTACGTACTACCAAGCACACTTCAATTAATTCCCAATACACATAGTTTTAAGCGGACCCTAACAACCCATCCCTTTAGACTAGCCTTTCACCTCACTTACCTAACTATTACCACTCTGCCATTTCCAAATCTTGTCCCTTATATCATCTGTCTACACCCTGCATGTAGTTAATAGCACTTTATCTGTACTCATACTGATCCTGGCTGGTGACAGGTTCATGCAGTGTTATATGAACCCCCTATTTATTATATTGATAGCTGGACCATTTATGACGGCACTTTTTACCTTTTGTGTCCTCCTATTTCCTCATAGATTGTAAGCTTGCCAGCAGGACCCTTCACTTCTCAAATTGGACTACCTATAAATATATCACAAAAAAGGGGGCATATATACTAAAAGAAGGTTGATATAGATAAAAGGTGGTAAATTGAAATCCTATGTGACTTAAATATCCTTGTTATATCCCTGATAAGCCAAGTAAGGGACAGATGCTTGTATAGGCATGCTGGCACTACACTTGGATAGGAGACCCAGCTTTGCTCCCAGTCTAAGAGAAACCTGGCAATCCCAGGAAAAAAGACTTGAATGGATTCTCAGAAAACACCTACAGCACCACTAACCTGATCTCTGAAGAGATATATAAAAATGCCAATACCTAATAATATATATCTCTATCAGTCTTTTTTTTTTTATAAATAATAATTACATAATTATTTTTATTGAATACATTTTTAAACAAATTTATATGAGTAGAGCACTTTATATTTAATGTATATATGCACGAGATCACTTAGAAAATAAAGGAGCACTAATATGTATATTTTTAAAATAAGCACATCTATATAAATATAAAGCTGAGTATATGTATGTATGTATGTATGTATGTATGTATGTATCAAGCCCTACCCATGCACATAGCCCTGCCTATTCATGTTAGCCATGCCCACCTCCTCACAGAATCAGACAACATTCTATGGGGGGGAGGGGGTAGAGGCAGAATCAGACAAAATTCTATAGATGGGAGGAACTAGAGGCAGAATCAGACAGCATTCTATGAAGGAGGAGGATCTAAAGACAGAATCAGACAACATTCTATGGAAATAGAGAAGCTAGAGGCAGAATCAGACAACATTCTATGGAGAGGAGGATCAGAGGCAGAATCACACAACATTCTATGGAGGAGGAGGATCTAGAGGCAGAATCAGCACAACATTCTATGGAGGGGAGGAGTAGAGCAGAATCAGACAACATTCTATGAGGGGAGGAGTAGGGCAGAATCAGACAACATTCTATAGGGGAGAGGAGCTAGAGGCAGAATCAGACAGCATTCTATAGAGGGGAGGAGTAGAGGCAGAATCAGACAGCATTCTATAGAGGGGGGGAGCTAGAGGCAGAATCAACAGCATTGGGAGGTAGAGCAATCTACGCTTATGGAGGTAGAGAAGCTAGAGGCAGAATCAGACAACATTCTATTGAGGAGGAGGATCTAGAGGCAGAATCAGACAACATTCTATAGTAGGGAGGAGCTAGAGGCTGAATCAGACAGCATTCTATGGAGGTAGAGAAGCTAAAGGCAGAATCAGACAACATTCTATGGAGGGGAGGATCTAGAGGCAGAATCAGACAACATTCTATGGAGAAGGAGGATCTAGAGGCAGAATCAGACAGCATTCTATGGAGAAGGAGGATCTAGAGGCAGAATCAGACAGCATTCTATGGAGGGGAGGAGCTAGAGGCAGAATCAGGCAGCATTCTATGGAGGAGAAGGATCTAGAGGCAGAACCAGACAACATTCTATGGAGGGGAGGAGCTAGAGGCAGAATCAGACAACATTTTATGGAGGAGGATGATCTAGAGGCAGAATCAGATAACATTCTATGGAGCAGGATGATCTAGAGGCAGAACCAGACAACATTCTATGGAGGGAGAGGAGCTAGAGGCAGAACCAGACAACATTCTATGGAGGAGGAGGATCTAGAGGCAGAACCAGACAACATTCTGTGGAGAAGGAAGAGCTAAGGCAGAACCAGACAACATACTATGGAGGAGGAGGATCTAGAGGTAGACGTTTATGTGCAAAATAATCATTCTATTCTATTATAACTAAGAACAGTCAGTTACTATGCCCGGGCAGCACAGCTAGTACAGCTAGTAGTTATATAATATTAAATAATATGCACATTGACACGTTCTCATACTTTTGCTAAATCGAATCACTAGACACACATAGAGATTTATTAACATGGCACCGGAAAGTCCTCTAATAAATGGACATGCGCAAGAGCAGTAAGATAGCATGGTTATATATCAGGCGATACTGCGCATGTGTGTGAGGACTAAGATGGCGTGGGTTGGAAAAATTAAAACTAATGCTATGGTGATGTATGTTAGAATGAGAAACTGTGTGCAAGTTCATTTAGTATTTCCAGGACGCCAAACTAGCGTGGGACACATGTATGGCATAGATGAGTAAGTCTTATATACCTGATTGTTAATTTATTCACTATGTAAAAGACGCATCCAATTAATACTGTAATATATTATGTTAACACTGCATTACAGGAAATATGAATTATTTTGTTAGATGCTGTATGAATATAGAATTTAGAATATTTTTGGAATTTTTATAGACTTTTTATGGATTTTCATGGAAACCTCAATGCCACTGGGTATCTGAATTATGTAGCAATTTCAGATATCCAGTGGCATTGAGGATTCCATTGATGAAGAATGGCCCCACTATCTTTGTACCCCATACACCTCACCATACCATCAATGTTTGTGTTCCAACAGTCTTGGAGGGATCTATCCACTGTGGGTTAGTGTCAGACCAATAGCGCTGGTTTTGTTTGTTAACTTTACCATTCACAAAAAAGTTTGCCTCATCCCTCATCTGAAGGCAATTGTCTATGCTGTGAAGATACAAGATGTGCAGCATCTGAAACAACGGATACTGGAAGCCTGTGCTAGCATTTCTTCTGTGGTGTTACTATCAATGTGTCAAGAGTGGGAGAAGAGGGTTGCATTGACAATCCAACACAATGGGCAGCACTTTGAACTAGTGATGGGCGAATCCTAAATTACTCGGAATCGCTTGACTCTAGCGAGTCCGAGCACAGGACTCGCTACTCGTTGCGAGTCTAGCGAGTCCAATGTTAATGAATGGGGAAGCGAGTAATAGCGAGTAGTGTGAGATTTACAAATCGCAGATGTGTCTCGGAAGCTTCAGCCTGAAGCAATCCTAGTTTTGTTATTTATTTGCATTGGACTAGTTTACTTTGCAACTGTAATCGCTGGCTGGGAAACTCGCACAGATAAGAGTCCTGTCTTCTTTGTGTGCTGGCTCCAGGGTCCTAGAGCCTGCCTGCTGCCTGATGTAGCAGAGCTGAGATTGTTCTCAGTCTGCTCATTCCCTGTGTACAGACATGAATGTCTGTGCACAGAGATGATGTAGCAGAGCTGAGATTGTTCTCAGTCTGCTCATTCCCTGTGCATATACATCTATATCTATGCACAGGGATGAGCAGAGAGGACATCGCGTTTTGGACTGCGTCGGACGGAAGAGGATTTTTTTAATTAAAGATGGAGTCTCTAATGGCTTTTTTTTTTATTTCTAATAAAAAAATTTCTCTGTGTTGTGTTTTTTTAAAACAATTTAATAGAAATTCATGGCGGACATGTCATGTCTAATATTGGCGTGACCGCCATAAATTTCGGGCTGATAATACAAAGCTGGCCCTAACCTCTATTACCCAGCATGCCACCGCCACCAGGGCCGCTGGAAGAGCAGGGTTCAGCGCCAGAGGATGGCGCTTCAATGAACGCGCCATCTTCTGGGGCGGCTGCGGGCTGCAATTTGCAGCGGGGGGTGCCCAGAAAGCTTGGGCATCCCTGCGCTGCGGATTCCAGCCCCCAGCTGCTTAGCTGTACCTGGCTAGACATAGAAATTGCGCGGAGCCCCACGCATTTTTTTGACTCCGACTCCGAGACGACTCCGACTCCGAGACGACTCCGACTCCGAGACGACTCCGACTCCGACTCCGACTCGACTCCGAGACGACTCCGACTCCGAGACGACTCCGACTCCGACTCGACTCCGACTCCGACTCGACTCCGACTCCGAGACGACTCCGACTCCGAGACGACTCCGACTCCGAGACGACTCCGACTCCGAGACGACTCCGAGACGACTCTGACTCCGACTCGACTCCGACTCCGAGACGACTCCGACTCCGACTCCGACTCCGAGACGACTCCGACTCCGAGACGACTCCGACTCCGACTCCGACTCAGACGACTCCGACTCCGACTCCGAGACGACTCCGACTCCGAGACGACTCCGACTCCGAGACGACTCCGACTCCGAGACAACTCCGACTTCGAGACGACTCCGACTCCGACTCGACTCCGAGACGACTCCGACTCCGAGACGACTCCGACTCCGAGACGACTCCGACTCCGAGACGACTCCAACTCCGAGACGACTCCGACTCCGAGACGACTCCGACTCCGACTCGACTCCGAGACGACTCCGAGACGACTCCGACTCCGACTCCGACTCCGAGACGACTCCGACTCCGAGACGACTCCGACTCCGAGGCGACTCCGACTCTGAGGCGACTCCGACTCTGAGGCGACTCCGACTCTGAGGCGACTCCGACTCTGAGACTCCGACTCTGAGGAGACTCCGACTCCGAGACGACTTCGACTCCGAGGCGACTCCGACTCTGAGGCGACTCTGACTCTGAGGCGACTCCGACTCTGAGACTCCGACTCTGAGACTCTGACTCTGAGACTTTGACTCTGAGACTCTGACTCTGAAATTCATTAAATAATAAAAAAAATGCGTTGGGCTCCGCGCAATTTCTATGTCTAGCCAGGTACAGCTAAGCAGCTGGGGGCTGGAATCCACAGCGCAGGGATGCCCAAGCTTTCTGGGCACCCCCCGCTGCAAATTGCAGCCCGCAGCCGCCCCAGAAGATGGCGCGTTCATTGAAGCGCCATCCTCTGGCGCTGAACCCCGCTCTTCCAGCGGCCCTGGTGGCAGTGACACGCTGGGTAATAAAGGGGTTAATACCAGCTTTGTTATACAAGCTGGTATTAAGCCCGAGATTCTTAATGTCAGGCCACGTTTGACCCAGCCACTAAGAATCTCCAATAAAGGGTTAAAAAAACACAACACAGAGAAAAATTTTTATTTGAAATAAAAAAAAAAGCCATTAGGGACTTCATCTTTAATTAAAAAAATCCTCTTCTGTCCGACGTAGTCCAAAACGCGATGTCCTCTCTGCTACATCGCCTGTGCATAAATATAGATGTCTATGCACAGGGAATGAGCAGACTGAGAACAATCTCAGCACTGCTACATCATGTCTGTGAGCAGGCGGGCTCTAGGACCCTGGAGCTGCACAGAGAAGACAGCTGGACTCGGCTCGCAAAGAAACAGCAGTTACTTGCGAGTTTCCCTGCTATCACTGGCACAGTAGCCGAGTCTAATGCAAACAATGGCAATCCTAGTGTTGTCAGCGTTTCTGACAAAACTAGGATTGATATTGATTTGCATTGGACTCGTGCGAGTAATCACTGGGAAACTCGCAGACTACCGAGTCCTGCGAGTCCCTTACTACTCGCCGAGTAACGAGTCCTAGCGAGTAGATTCGCCCATCCCTACTTTGAACACATTTTATAAGTGGTCATAAACTTGCAAATAACTCATGAAAGAATAAGGCTATGTTAAAACCAAGCACACCATTGTTTTACTTATGAAATTGGATCCAAAATGGTCAACTTCAAAATAGCCGCCATGGTATCCACCCATCTGGGAAGTTTTTTCCCCCTCACATATACTAATGTGTCACAAACAGTAAGTTGATATCACCAATCATTCCTATTGTATATAGATGCATCCATATAAATTGCCCACCCTGCATATATTTATATAAATATATATATATATTTCATAAAGGTAGGGCAGCACCGTGCTTCCGTGTAGTGCCCGCAACCAAAGCCGTTCACTATCGGCTCTCAATACATACGTTTACAAATGAAGTTGCAGCACTCAGGTCCTTTCTTGTGCAAGAGGGCTCTTTTATTGCAGCATGGTACACAGCGCGACGTTTCGGGTAGTGTTACCCTTCCTCTAGCAATCCCTGGTTGTTCTGACCAGGGTTTTATACACTCCTATTGATTTTTCTCATTAAACATCAATTATCATATTTCACAAAGTACTCATCTTGCTAATAAAACCTTAGCCATACATTTCCATAGTGAGTGACTGACATAGTGCTAAATGTGCAATATTACAAAGTGCATTAAGGGTAGCTTTACACGCGGCAACTTTTCTAGGAACTTCACTGGCAACTTACTGGTTGCAGTGAAATCATGGACACATTGTTCTGTCTTGTTGCTGTGTACAAATTGAACAATGTCTCCATGATTTCACTGCAACCAGTAAGTTGCCAGTGAAATTCCTAGAAGAGTTGCCGCGTGTAAAGCTACCTTAAGGGTACCTTTACACACGGCTACATTTGTAGCTTGTCACCAGGTAACTTACTGGTTGCAGTGAAATCATGGATACATGGTTCTATCTTGTTGCTGTGTACAAATGGAATCATGTATCCATGATTTCACAGCAACCAGTAAGTTACCTGGTGACAAGCTACAAATGTAGCCGTGTGTAAAGGTACCCTAAGAGTTCATCCTATTGTTCCAACATCTAATAGCTCCAAAGCTCAGCTGTCTCATAAACATCCTTAATCACATCAAAGTGTTATATCTGGTATAGTCACCACTCATATGTGTGTATCTGGCCGCTATGATGAAGAGGTGAAAATCTAAAGAACAAATTAGTATTATCAGATATTGGTAGCTTGAAGAAAGGGACTCAAACAACACTGATAGGTAAACAGAGAGTGGGATGCTACCCATGTGTTGGGTGTGTAAATTGCAGCTACATGAAAAAGGGTAACAGCTTTACCTATAGAGGGAAAAAGTATGATCTAAAACATTTGCTCACATGTGGGTCAGATCACGTCATATACATCCTGGAATGCCCATGTGTATTACGTTATGTAGGTGAAATATCACTCGAATTCAGGATACGACTAAACCAGCATAGGTACAGAATAAGAAAGAAAATAGGGAATTTACCAGCACCAAAGAATTTCACGGAAGCGAAACACACTGAGAGAAATCTTAAATGTATGGTAATAGATATGATTCCACCACCCAGAATAGGCGGTGACAGAATAAAAATGTTAAAGGAAAGGGAATTGTGGTGGATACAGGAATTGGGAACCCTGAAACCGGAGGGACTAAATGTCGACTACAAATTAAATGTGACCACTTAGTATTAGATGCTTTTGACTCTGATTGTAACATTATCCGTATAGATAATTATTTATTGTACGGTTTTGTTGTATGGTCACAAGTATTATTATGTTTTAAAAATATGTTCTCCTTTATTTTTTATATAGAAATATAGGGTCATATATGGAAAATCGAATTGGCCCACCATAAAGACTAGAAGCTCCAGACATCCAAGAGTGAAATAGAATATGAGAAAGTGATGTGGAAGTCTCGCCAAGAGTGTGATGTAAGGTGATGTGGTGATTAATCCTGTTTCTCCTGGATGGTATAGGTGGTTGATTATAGGCTATTGATTTTAGAGAGAGAGATATACACATATAGAAAACATTTTCTTTTAGGGTTTTATATTATGAATCTAATAAGCACTAAATCACGTTTCTGGAAGGGACCATAGCAGAAAATGCTGACCCGTTGAACTCTGGCAAAACGTGAGGAGATGACTAGAAGGGGTTAACACCCCGAGTCACCACACGTAAAATATAGAGTCATAGTAAGGCCTTGAAAAATTAGAGGTCCATATATGTCAGAATGAGGGTTATATATGATAGATACTAATCCCTAATAGTAAGGAAAAAGAAAAGCACTTTATTTAATGTTCATATAAGGTTAACGCTATGCACTTTACAAGGGTCTGAATAGACCAAATTATCTAGCACAATTGCACTTTTTAGTCATCAGTATAGGATAATAAGTAAATAGGAACTATATAGCCGCATCCATGATATCATAGAGGAACCTAGGGCTTGTAAACCAGTGCGCAGACGCAGGGAAGCCCATTAGCACTGAGAGAGACAAACGGCTGCAATAGCAACATAACAACAAAGCGGGAGCATGAGCAGAGAGCACTTCCGCAACGCCAGAACCATGAGGAGAGCAGGAGAAAGATCATAGCGGCCGGATACACACATATGAGCAGTGACTATACCAGATATAACACTTTGATGTGATTAAGGATGTTTATGAGACAGCTGAGCTTTGGACCTATTAATTATAGATGTTGGAACAATAGGATGAACTCCTAATGCACTTTATATAATAATATTGCACATTTAGCTCTATGTCAGTCACTCACTATGGAAATGTATGGCTAAGGTTTTATTAGCAAGATGAGTACTTTGTGAAATATGATAATTTACATGAGAAAAATCAATTGGAGTGTATAGTGTATAAAACCCTGATCAGAACAACCAGGGATTGCTAGAGGAAGGGTAACGCTACCCGAAACGTCGCGCTGTGTACCATGCTGCAATAAAAGAGCCCTTTTGCACAAGAAAGGACCTGAGTGCTGCAAGTTCATTTGTAAACGTGTATATATATATATATGCATGTAAATATATATATATATATAATATATACATGTATATATATATATATAAATATATAAAATATATACTGTATATATGAGTATATATATCTGAGCAGTTTGTGTGTGTATGTGTGTCCTCTAAAGAAATTTGCACCGTTGCATCTGCAATCACCAGAATTTGCACACATACTATTTTTAACTCAGGCAACATCTATCCTTATGTTTTGAGGGAAACTTTTACCCCGCACCTTACAGTCACCAAAAGAAAGGCCTATTTACTGCTTGTGTATGTATGTATGTCCACAAATAGTTCTGCTCTTCCATTGTCACACTCTTTCATAACCATGCCCCTTTCAAAGCCACGCTTCTTTATAGACATGCCCCCTTAGCCCTTCATAGCCAGCTATATTTTCTGTCTATTTACTTTGTGACTTTTAAGTGCAAAAAAAACATTCTATTTTGTTAGTTACACACCTCCCTTCAACCCAAACCTGCCCCCATCAAAACATGCCCCACCTACTCCCATTCATCCCTCAATGCTACACCTGACCAACCTGCCCTCACCCAAAAACTTCCACTCCCCCACGGAACCTGTACCTTCCCCAAATTTGCACCCTGTCCCCCCAAAAAAACACCCTCCAAACCCACACCTCCATTCCAACAAACTCGCACCAACCTCCCACACCTGCACCACCCCCAAAAAAAGCCTGTCTTCCAAAACCACATCCCCACCTCCAAAATAAAATGCCCCTGCCCCCAAACCTACCCCACCTGCCCCTGCTCCCCCACAAACCAACCCCCCACCCCTCTGCCTCACCCCAAAACTTCCCCTCCCCCAAACCTGTACTCTCCCCAAACCCACAACCCCACCCCCCCAAAAAAATACCCCCAAACCCACACCTCCACACCCCCAACCAACCCCCCAAAAAGCTGCCCCCTAAACCCACACTCCTACTCCCCAAAAAGCCCACCCCTCTTAACCCTCGCCCCCACATTTACCAAAAAAATGCCACCTCAAACCCACACCACCCAAACCTGCCCCCCAAGCCTATACCCTCCGCCCCCAAACCCACAACTTCTGCCTTCAAAATCTGCACCCCCACCTTCCAAAAAAAAATCACAAATCCCATCCACCAAGAAAAATGCCCCCTGCCACCCCAAACCCTCACCCCCAGATTCCTGCAAATCCGCACCCCCCAAACCTGTATGCCTGTTCGGCAACCCGAACTTAATCTGAAATTTAAAAGGTTTGTTCATCTCTACTGGTAACTACCCAAGTTGAGAGGTGAGTACTTATAGGAGAAGGGAGTGCAAGAATCAGAACAGCTGAGATAAAGCAGGACAGAAAGCCTTAGCGGGCCAAAATAATTGCTTAACCCTTGCAAAACCAGACCAAGGAAAATCTGCACAGCTACCTGGAAAGCAAAGCAGATCCAACCAGTGTATGTGTGTGTGTAGCCTGAATTAGAGGAGATCACACTCTGTGATGCCTCCATGACAATCTGTGACTTTCAGCAGAGTGTGAAACAGTGCCACAGATTGATCCAATTATCTCTGACAACCATGCAATTGCCTAGAATAAGCCAAGCCAAGGAAGCAAAATGGCACAATCTTCTTACCACTGCGGCCACTTCATTCTAGCAATCTTGTACTCACTACAGTCTTACAGCCCCGTTACACGCTACAATATCGGTAATGATATTGTTGAAACGTCACCAGTTTGGTGACGTTGCAGCGATATGGAAACTACATTGTTGCATGTGACATTTACCAACAACCAACGATGAGGTCGTTCATCGTTGATTGATGCTAAATGGCCAGGACCATTATTTTATCATTGGTCTTCCCCCGGGCACCCAGCATCGGCGTGTGTGACAGCGGGAGACCAACGATGAACGAGCTCCCAGTGCCAAACAGCAAGTGCTGAGAGCTGGTAACCAGGGTAAACATCAGGTAACTAAGCAGAGCGCAGCGCTTAGTTACCCGATGTTTACCCTGGTTACCAGCATTCTCGCTGGTCCTGATCGCTCATGAGTCTGCCTGTGTGACAGCTCACCAGAGATCAGCTAACGATGTCCCAGCGATCCACATCATGGGTCGGATCGCTGGGACATTGATAGGTGTAACGGGGCCTTTAATTCTGTTAATTTGGATATTGATGACATATTTTACGGAAAACTCACCAATACCTATTTAATGTGATTTAACCAGGATGTACTGTATATTACATTTATTTGTACTTTATTTTAATAAAACCTTACAATTTGTATTGTACAGAATACAACAAACCACAAAATGGGGAAAAATAAGACTTTTATTGAAGTTTTGATTCCTGGTTTAGCTCATAGATTTAAGAGTCTTAAACACTCCAGCAGCAATTTTTACTTTTTCCATTTTATTTTTATTATCTCTTTCCTTCAAGGTATATATCTGATATATTGCTGGTGGTTCAGTGTTACATCTTTACTTGCCAGAATATATAAAGTATTATGGCTTCTCAGATAAAATGTCTTTAAGAAAATCTTTAGTCGATCTTACACACACTGTATATTATATTCCTACAGAGTGGTCATTTGCTGTCAGTTGTAAAAAAAGAACTCTTTTAGTTCATTTCATCTTATATTGTTTGTTATGATATTTTTACTGTTATAGTTACATTTCTCTACATCTTTATTTGTTTCTAGGTTCTTTCATTTTTATTTTGCCTTAAAGGCTTATTTCAGTTATTATAAGATATCCTCAATTGGTTATAACTTCTAGAATGCCAAAACAAGAGTCCTCTGCTTCCTATTCGAATGGTGGGATGGTTGGACATGTAGTCTGCCGCTCTATGTAAAGATAGCTGGGTACAGCACTACCGTCATCAGTATGAGTGACCATTGCTCCATTCAGACTGGTAACACAATACTCGTGTTTGAGCAACTGGTCGAGCAAGTATCACCTATCATCTATTCGTAGAATATGTATTTTAGCTGATAACGTATAATCGACCAATCACAATAGATCATATCATACATGACTCTGCTCCCCCTCTCTATACAATAAGCTTTGCACAGGCTCATTAGATATTTCAATGCAAACTATAGGGTAAGGATCTGTTTATTCTGGCTATGTATAGGTGTTATGTCGTGAAATAAAGAGAAGTTAGAAGAATCTAAGGGCCCCGTCACACTGAGCGATGCTCCAGCGATCCTGACAGCGATAACGACGGCCGGGATCGCTGGAGTATTTAAGTTTTCTCACTATCATGACATCAGATAAGCCTTTTACGTGTTGGGTCTATTAGGATTACCGTAACATAATGTTTGCCAAATGCCAGAATAATGTGAGTGAGAGAAAGAGAGGCAAGAGAGTGAGAGAGAGAAAGAAAGAGAAGTTTTAAGTACTTTCTGCAAAGTCAAATGTTTACATACATTTCATTAATATTTGGTACCTTGTCTTTAAACTGTATGAGTTGGGTCAAACATTTTGAATTTCCTTCTAAGAGCTTCTCACAATAGTTAGTAGGAATTTGGGCCCAAATCCTTCTGACAGAACTGGTGTACCTGAGCCATGATTGCAAGTTGACTGCTTGTTCCTGCCTTTTCAGCTTTGCCATAAACATTCAATTGGATTGAGATCAGGGCTTTGTACTGGTCATGTCAAAACATTGACTTTGTTATCCTTAGCCACTTTGTAACCAGTTTGGCAGTATGCTTCGGGCCATTGTCCATTTGAAAGACCCATTTTCACCCAAGCTTTAACTTCCTGGCTGATGTTTTGAGATGTTGCTTCACTATTGCACATAATCTTCTTTCCTCATGATTTGACTTTGCAGAAAGTAATAAAAATGCTTAAAACTCTATCTCTCTCATTATTCTGGCATTTAGCAAATATTAATAATTATGGTATCTTAATTAACCCAAAATGGAAAGGTTTATTCTGATTTCATGTCAGATAGTGAGAAAAACATGAATATGCCGATGCAAACGTTTGGACACGCTTAAGACTTGTGGACTCACGTAACTTTATCCAACGTTTCTGACTTTATCGCCTTTTAGGGTTATGGCTTGTTCACAATCAACATTATGAAAGGTAATGCAAATTCCCAGATTTTTAAGAGCCCAGCCTCCTCTTCCCTTGCAGTCATAAGTTCTTATAAGCAACTGCTGAGCACTCTGAAAATGAAGGCCACAAAGCAGGAGAAGGTTATAAGACGATAGCAAAGTATTTTCAAGTTGCCCTTTCCTTTTCAAAATGTAATTTAGAAATGGTAGCTAAAAGAAACAGTGGAGATCAAGATAAGGTTTGATGACCAATCAACATTTAGTGTAAGCTGCTCATAAGATTGTTAGAGATGCAAATAAGAACCCTGCTTGACTGCAAAAGACCTTCAGGAAGTATTAGAAGGCTCTGAACATTAGAACATTGTACCAAAACTCCAAAGACACCTGCACAAATATGGAAGAGTTATCAGAAGAAAACCTCTCCTGTGTCCTCAACATAAAATCCTGTGTCAGAAGTATGCAAAAGAACATCTAAACAAGCTTGGTGAATTCTTGAAACAAGTTATGTAGGTAAAATAGAAGTCTATAATAATCAAAGGTATGTGGGAGATAAAAAGGCACAGAATTTCAGGAAAAGAACATCTTGCCAACCATTAAGCATGGGTGTGGATCAGTAATGCAGATAGAGGAAAGAATGGATTCAATTAAATATCAACAAATTTTGATGCAAACATAACAATCTGTAAAAAGTTGAGGTTGAAAAGAGGATGACTTCTACAAATGAATGATGATCCTAAACACACATCAAATCCATCAACAGGTGCAAGCTTAAAGTTTTACAATGGCCTTTATAGTCCCTGATCTGAACATCATTGAACATTTGTGGCTAGACCTCAAAAGAGCAGTGTATGCAATATGATCCAGGAATGTCACAGAACTGAAATATTTTTCAAGCAAAAATTATAAAAATCCTGTAAACAAGGCTTGAAAGACTCTTGACTACAGATGTGTGAACTTTCCCGAACATGTTTGCCAATTTAAAATTCAGCACAAACATTGACAATCGATTTGGAAACTGAGCAAATTTCCACAAAAACTGGTAAAGCAGCTTTTCAGTAAAAAAGTTCAAAATTTAAAATGGCAATAAAACTTTCCCTGATTGTGGCCAAAAACGCTTGCCGGATGACCGCTGGCTGGAAACACCACCTAACCTAAGGTTAGGAGTGTTCCCAGCAATTGAATCTACTGACTTGTGTCAAGCTGAAGAACTATTTGGAGCTTTAGAAAAAAAAATGTAAGCTTTCGGTAGTTTGCAGGTGTTTTGACACCTGCAGGATCTGAATTTTTAAAACAGTGCCAGATGTGGTAGCAGCTGTGAAGTTCAAGACCCTTACAATGGCTTTTAAACATCCGTTTAAGAGACATTTATATTTCTTTAAAAAATGTTATTATTATTTTTATTTATATATTGATTTATTTTAGAGCAAACTGTTCAGCAACGTGCAAGGAAATCTCTTCTACACTTATTTTATAGAAATTCATATAAAAATACCACATCGCCATTATGTGTTTCCCATACATGTACAACTGTTGATTGCTCTCAGTGTGAGAAACAAGATACAAATCTTGTAGTTGTGATACCTTTTAATGGCTAACAAAAATAAAATAAATGATGTTATAAGGCGAGCTTTCGAGACGACTCAGGTCTCTTCATCAGGCATGATATGACAAGATATTGAATGAAACTCAAAATATATGCATGCGCAACTAAAATGATTGGACATTTCACTTAATAAACATTACAAAGACTGGACATTTGGCAAAATAAACAAAGCAGTCTTGGAGAGAATCTTGAAACAGGCAGGCCCAGTGGTAATAAAGTCTTTAGGACATGAACCAAAAGTTGTAGGGTGTCACCATGGTGGGATCATCAGTACCACAGTAAGAAACATACATAATAAACACAAAATAATAAAATTATAATAAAATTGTCATTTTTTTACGAAAATTGACTTTCGCTATTGATCTCAGTCAATATACACAGTACCTTTTGTGTTTATTATAAAGTCTTTAGGACATACATGTACTTATAGGTCTGTCCACCCTCATGGTATTTGTAAGTGATGAGATTGTACAAACAATGATATCCTGTAAGCGATTGTGCCCTGGCTGGAAGAGTTGGACCCCTAGGCAAAGCAAAGGGGTGTCAACTCAAAGCCTGGCACCATATTAGCAATGATGTACAACACAGCTACACTGTGCTACCGAGTGCCTGCAGTACACAGTTTGGAGATGTGATGGATCCACCACAAGACATGCCAGCTCCGAAGGATGTGATCTTCCACACAACCCCAGGGGCAGATGGTGCTTCCCCAGAACGGGAGCAGCCCACACAGGACATTGATATGTCACCAGGAGCTCCACCACACTACCCGCATTGGACATAATATGCAGCTATGTCAGAATCCAGTGCTGCTCTAGTATGCCTGAGGAGATCCCACTGGAAGAGAGCTCATAGTCAGGAGGTGAGCTGCTCCCCATGTCAGCCAGGATCAGCACAGTCAGAGTCTGCACCTACAGTCAGTGCCACAGTCGGTGGATCAGCAAATCTAGGAGGAAGAGGAGAAGGAGGAGGAGTATAAGGAGGAAGAGAAGGATGAGGAAGTAGAGGCAGAAGACCCTGTTTCCTAGGCTTATGTAGCACCTCCGCCAGAGACCTTTGACTGGAGGAATGATATGTAGGGACTCCTTCCCCTCCATGCAAATCTTCAATTAGGCATTAACCACCATGGCCCATCTCTTTTCTTCAAGAAATTAGGCTAGATGCCATCACCCGAGAGTGTTTGCATGGGCCTATGGCCAATGACTTTGGTGAGCAAAGGCATGGTGGTAAAATTCATCCACAAGGGGGTTTGGGTTCGTAGATGAAGAAGGGACTGGTGATAGGTGCTACATCAACTCATCTACCATGCTGCTTTACCATTTTCCTTCAAATCGCCGCACACCTATGTTGAAAAGTAAGTGACCTTCATGAAGGTGAAGGGCAGCAATGGAAGAGTCAATGTAGGTGTAAGTCAGGTTGCCACCGTAGAAGAATTCCAAAACTGGCAGCAGGAGACTGACATGGAGAGGATGTTGTGTTGGCTGGAGGTCAGGCCTGTTCTGGTTATTAGGGATGGGCGAATCTACTCGCTAGGACTCGTTACTCGGCGAGTAGTAAGGGACTCGCAGGACTCGGTACTCTGCGAGTTTCCCAGTGATTACTCGCACGAGTCCAAAGCAAATCAATATCAATCCTAGTTTTGTCAGAAACGCTGACAAAACTAGGATTGCCATTGTTTGCATTAGACTCGTGCGAGTAATCACTGGCTACTGTGCCAGTGATAGCAGGGAGACTCGCAGATAACTGCTGTTTCTTTGCGAGCCGAGTCCAGCTGTCTTCTCTGTGCAGCTCCAGGGTCCTAGAGCCCGCCTGCTCACAGACATTATGTAGCAGTGCTGAGATTGTTCTCAGTCTGCTCATTCCCTGTGTACAGACATGAATGTCTGTGCACAGAGATGATGTAGCAGTGCTGAGATTGTTCTCAGTCTGCTCATTCCCTGTGTACAGACATGAATGTCTGTGCACAGAGATGATGTAGCAGTGCTGAGATTGTTCTCAGTCTGCTCATTCCCTGTGTACAGACATGAATGTCTGTGCACAGAGATGATGTAGCAGAGCTGAGATTGTTCTCAGTCTGCGCATTCCCTGTGTACAGACATGAATGTCTGTGCACAGAGATGATGTAGCAGAGCTGAGATTGTTCTCAGTCTGCTCATTCCCTGTGTACAGACATGAATGTCTGTGCACAGAGATGGTGTAGCAGAGCTGAGATTGTTCTCAGTCTGCTTATTCCCTGTGCATAGACATCTATATTTATGCACAGGGGATGTAGCAGAGAGGACATCGCGTTTTGGACTGCGTCGGACGGAAGAGGATTTTTTTAATTAAAGATGGAGTCCCTAATGGCTTTTTTTTTTATTTCTAATAAAAAATTTTCCTTGTGTTGTGTTTTTTTTAAAACAATTTAATAGAAATTCATGGCGGTCATGTCTAATATTGGCGTGACCGCCATAAATTTCGGGCTTAGGGCCAGCTGATAATACAAAGCTGGCCCTAACCTCTTTATTACCCAGCGTGCCACCGCCACCAGGGCCGCTGGAAGAGCGGGGTTCAGCGCCAGAGGATGGCGCTTCAATGAACGCGCCATCTTCTGGGGCGGCTGCGGGCTGCAATTTGCAGCGGGGGGTGCCCAGAAAGCTTGGGCATCCCTGCGCTGCGGATTCCAGCCCCCAGCTGCTTAGCTGTACCTGGCTAGACATAGAAATTGCGCGGAGCCCCACGCATTTTTTTTTTTATTATTTCATGAATTTCAGAGTCAGAGTCTCAGAGTCAGAGTCTCAGAGTCAGAATCTCAGAATTTCATGAAATAATAAAAAAAAAATGCGTGGGGCTCCGCGCAATTTCTATGTCTAGCCAGGTACAGCTAAGCAGCTGGGGGCTGGAATCCGCAGCGCAGGGATGCCCAAGCTTTCTGGGCACCCCCCGCTGCAAATTGCAGCCCACAGCCGCCCCAGAAGATGGCGCGTTCATTGAAGCACCATCCTCTGGCGCTGAACCCCGCTCTTCCAGCGGCCCTGGTAGCGATGGCACGCTGGGTAATAAAGAGGTTAGGGCCAGCTTTGTATTATCAGCTGGCCCTAAGCCCGAAATTTATGGCGGTCACGCCAATATTAGACATGACCGCCATGAATTTCTATTAAATTGTTTTTAAAAAAAAACACAACACAAGGAAAATTTTTTATTAGAAATAAAAAAAAAAGCCATTAGGGACTCCATCTTTAATTAAAAAAATCCTCTTCCGTCCGACGCAGTCCAAAACGCGATGTCCTCTCTGCTACATCCCCTGTGCATAAATATAGATGTCTATGCACAGGGAATAAGTAGACTGAGAACAATCTCAGCTCTGCTACATCATCTCTGTGAACAGACATTCATGTCTGTACACAGGGAATGAGCAGACTGAGAACAATCTCAGCTCTGCTACATCATCTCTGTGCACAGACATTCATGTCTGTACACAGGGAATGAGCAGACTGAGAACAATCTCAGCACTACTACATCAGGCAGCAGGCGGGCTCTCTAGGACCCTGGAGCTGCACAGAGCAGACAGGACTCTTCTCTTATCTGTGCGAGTTTCCCAGCGATTACAGTTACAAAGTAAACGAGCAATGCAAATAAATGACAAAACTAGGATTGCTTCAGGCTGAAGCTTCCGAGACACATCTGCGATTTGTAAATCTCACACTACTCGCTATTACTCGCTTCCCCATTCATTAACATTGGACTCGCTAGACTCGCAACGAGTAGCGAGTCCTGTGCTCGGACTCGCTAGAGTCAAGCGATTCCGAGTAATTTAGGATTCGCCCATCACTACTGGTTATCCAGCTAGCTGAAGACAAACCCGCAGGGGGCCATCAATCCTGAAGAGACTGTTGATGTTGCCAAAGTTCCTCCCGTCTCTCCTAGAGTGGGTGGATTTCCCCTAATTCTTCCGTCCTCTTCTCCAGTGGTGGCCATGATGGGGTGTTCTGGGGGGAGATTTTGGTGGAGAATGCCCCTTGAGGAGTAGCCCCTGCAACCCCCAAAACCGTCCAGCAGCAGAGTACAATGTGGAATGGCGACCTTCATCCTGCCTTGAATTCAAAAGGTTACTCTAGTCGTTTGACTAATTAAAGAGAGGCCTGACCTAAAAAAGGCCTGTTGTTGGGTCACTGAACCGGTCTTTAGTTGGTCTGTTGTCCAGAGAAGAACTTTTTTTCAACTGTTGAGTTCTTAGAAGAGCAAGACCTGTTTTTTTGTTCATTGTATCTTTCCCCTTCCCAAGTTTAGTAATTGTTGCATTTTCCCCTTCTGCATTAGTGAGTCTGCAGCCTTCGAGCTACACCTCAAAGCTCTTAATGGACTGTGCCCATAATGGACTTTTCCCCAGTATCTTGATGGCCTATACCCCATTGTAACGGAGACTGCTGATCCCTGTGGTACTTTCCTTATATACTCTGTATATTTATATATGTGTTTTTTAGACTTATTATAGTCTGTGCTAAGTGACTATGTTAAAATTATGGCTGTTTGGGTCTGATAAATGTTTTAAATTAAAACATGTACCAATATGGCCTATTTTAAAAAGTTGCTACAGTAAAGTTTTTTTAGTTCACTACTTGCGTGCTGGACTGTTTCTGCAAAGAGGTGCTTCGATACTGCCCTACAGAGACTGGCAAACAAGCCGCAGGTCTCTGCCCTGATAGTCTGAAGTATGGAAATGCAAGACACTACACACACTCAGATAGAACAAGGCTAACCAAGTGCAGTCCTTAAGGGTCGCAAACAGTGCATGCCTTCAGGATTGACTTAGCATTGCACAACGCGCTGGATTCATCACATCTGCAGGTGATTAAATTAGCACCTGTGCAATGCTAAGGAAGGAAATACTGAAAGTTTGCATTGTTTGTAGATCTTGTAGCCTGTAGTTGGCCACCCCTGCCCTAGAAGTCTCTGTGGAAGTAGCTAGGGGGTAAGAGAAATCCTCAAGCCCTTCCACCACAACTGTTGCTCACCCTGGACCCTCTTAGGCCCTGTGTCCGTGGTGCATTGTTTGATGTATTTTTTAAAGCAGATTTTGAAAATCTGCATCAAATCTGCATGTCTGTCCTGAGGCCAGCAAAGCCTTTGACAGGTCAGAAGTGCTTTTCCAACATTGCTTTTTATTCCCTTGCATATGTAGTTCAGATTTCTTTTTTCCGCCACAAAATCTTCACCAAATCTGTAAGGAAAAAAAACACCTTGGAACAGCACTTCTAAACTCTCATAGACTTAAGGAAAGACATACAGATTTTGATGAAGATTCTCAAAATCTGCTTCAAAAGAAGCATCAAACAATGTACCGTGGGCACGGGGCCTTACAACAATAATTAAAAAAAAGTAAAAAGGCGTGGGGTACCCCCTATTTTTCTTTGCCTGCTAGGGTACAGCAGATAGCTGCAGCCTGCAGATCATCGCTGGTTGCTTTTCCTTGGCTTATATCAAAATAGGTAGGGGACCCTACTACAATTTTTTCAATTATCTATTTATTTATTTTTATAGTAATCTGACTTCAGACACCAGTAGAGAGGGTGGGGCTAAGTCTGTCTTTAAACAATCAATGGAATTGGAAGAAATTGATGTGTCTGAGGTTCACGAGCGGGCTGGGAAGCATGGTGACAGCGGCACTGAAGCTTGCTAAGTGTAGAAAGATAATGACTGTGTCAAAACAGATAAGCTCCACAGTAAAACAGTTTCAGCTGTGTTTGTCAGCTTTTTGGCCCCTTTGAAGGTGTTTTCTCAGTGCTGGATTTTGCCTCCCATTGATTTGAATGGGGATTGAAAGTTTGGTGAACTGTTCATTGAACAATCTACCAACCATGTGCCAATTCAGCGAACTGAACCCGAACTTCAAAAGGTTCACTCATCTCTAGTCTTGACTGGCTACAAAAAGCATTTACAAGCAGTGATACTTGCTAGAGGTATGGCCGACTAGGTGCTAACCATGCAGGGTGCCCAAACTTTTGCATTGGTGCATTTTCCTTTTTGTGATTTCAAAAATATAAAAAATAAAAATAATATTTTTTTTGCCTACCATACAATGGAAATGTGTAATCTTTAACTTTATGCATTTACTTAAATTTCATCTAGCTTAATTTTTCACAACAGTAATTTTGACAAGGGTTACCCAAACACTTACATGATAATATAAAACAAATTGCCAAAAATTATAGGTTGTTTTGCGATCATCTCTTCGCTTTAAAGGACCATCAACAATTTTTGTTTTCCCACCATCTTTGTGATCAGATTTCTAGTTTGCACAGTGCAGGTTTTACTTCTTTTATTGTATGCATGTCCTTTGACAACAAATTTTCAGCAATGAAGCAACAAAATGCACCGTCTACCTGCATAATCCTGTTTTGTCCATCCTGTAAGTACCAGACTCCTACAACACACAACTAATTTTGTCTTATAACATACTGTATAGTTCATCCTACATGTTGAGTTTTACCTAACTAGATAACTTAATTTCTAAAACTGTTAGAAAGAAAGTCCTTTCATTGAGCTTCCCCATTCTTTTAAACATTCAGTGTGCACATATGAGTGGAATAGCCTGAGGCCTCCAGCATGTTTGTATAATAAATTGGCATTTACATATCCTGAAGAATGTGATCTTTAATATATAAAATACTCATCAGAATTGTAAATAATGCAAGGATTGCAAGCAAAATTAGTATGTCCTTGAGCAATGAAGCAAAAGCATTAACATGTCGTGTTACTCAAACAAATGCAGCCTAAAAAGAAGTCTAGATGTATACAACAAATATATGCAATGACATAAAAAATAACCAGGATATAATTGGAATCATTAGTTTTACCTGTAATTCCAGTAATGTAAAGCAACAAAAACAGATAGTTCTTATCCTCCTCTTTTAATGGGCCGGTTCAGGTACCCACCACAGCTCTGGTCTTTGTGTATTGGCTGCAGTGGGAATCTGTCAGGTCAAAAATCCATATATAACTGCTATCATTTTCTAATTCCTTTCTCTCAACTTTCTCTATTCATGTATTTCCATTATTTATGCTTTCTTCCTATCCTCTGTAAACTTCAAAATAAAAGATTTGTTCCGTCTGTCAATTACAGTGAGTTCTCTGCTGCTCACTCCCTAAGGAATGAATATTCATGTATTATTACACAGCCCTGCCCTCCTCTCTGATCTGTATGCTGTGTGACTCATTGCAGACCAGAAAGAAGGGGGGAGGAGGTGTGTGCTCTTAGAGATCTTCATTGTGTGTATGACATATGTGTAGTGTGTGCAGTCTGAGATATTTCTATGGCTAGGGTCACACATGGCAATCAGTTTTTTCCCATTTTCAAAACCTGATTCCGTTTTTTGAAAATGGCATTTTTGCATCTAAAAAACGCTATGCGTTAACGCTTTCGTTAACACATGGTACCTATATGTACCATACGTTAACGGATGCGTTTCCCATAGGGCCCCATATTAAAAAAAACACATGCATTTTTTTACTGCACCCAAAAACGCTGCTAGCAGCGTTTTTTGGTGCAGTTTTAAAAACGCACAGCGTTTTTTTAGTGCACCTTTGACACTGCATTTTTTGCATTGCAGCCTTTGGATCCGTTAACGAATCAGTTTTTCACAAAATTCTAAGTTGAAAAACTGATGCAAATAACAGATTCAGGGCTTATGTGTGATAATAGGCTATGTGATTATACAGTCATATGAAAAAGTTTGGGCACCCCTCTTAATCTCACTCTTTTTTTGTTGTTTAAAATTGTTTTTTTGCAACAGATATTTCAGTGTAATATTTGTAATAACTGATGGACACAGTAATATTTCAGGATTGAAATGAGGTTTATTGTACTAACCAAAAATGTGAAATATGCATTATTTCAAAAATTTAAAGGTGCAAAAGTATGGGCACCTCAACAGAAAAGTGACATTAGTATTTAGTAGATCCACCTTTTGCAAAAATAACAGCCTCTAGTCGCTTCCTGTAGCTGTTAATGAGTTCCTGGATCCTGGATGAAGGTATTTTTGACCATTCCTCTTTACAAAACAATTCCAGTTCAGTTAAGTTTGATGGTTGCCGAGCATGGACAGCCCGCTTCAAAACATCCCACAGATGTTCAATGATATTCAGGTCTGGGGACTGGGATGGCCATTCCAGAACATTGTAATTGTTCCTCTGCATGAATGCCTGAGTAGATTTGGAGTGGTGTTTTGGATCATTGTCTTGCTGAAAGATCCATCCCCGGCGTAACTTCAACTTTGACACTGATTCTTGAACATTATTCTCAAGAATCTGCTGATACTGAGTAGAATCCATGTGACCCTCAACTTTAACAAGATTCCCGGTGCCGTCATTGGCCACACAGCCTCAAAACATGACACTGGGTAGCAAGTGTTTTTCTTGGAATGCTGTGTTTTGTGGCACCATGCATAACGCCTTGTTGTATGACCAAACAACTCAATCTTTGTTTCATCAGTCCACAGGACCTTCATCCAAATTGAAACTGGCTTGTCCAAATGTGCTGTTGCATACCTTAGGCGACTCTGTTTGTGGCGTGCATGCAGAAACGGCTTCTCTTCGCATCACTCTCCCATACAGCTTCTCCTTGTGCAGTGTGCGCCGTATTGTTGACCGATGCACACTGACACCATCTGCAGCAAGATGATGCTGCAGGTCTTTGGAGGTGGTCTGTGGATTGTTCTTGACTGTTCTCACCATTCTTCTTCTCTGCCTTTCTGATATTTTTATTGGCCTGCCACTTCTGGCCTTTACAAGAACTGTCCCTGAGGTCTTCCATTTACTATGTTCCTCACAGTGGAAACTGACAGGTTAAATCTCTGAGACAACTTTTTGTATCCTTCCCCTGAACAACTATGTTGAACAATCTTTTTTTCAGATCATTTGAGAGCTGTTTTGAGGAGCCCATGATGCCACTCCTCAGAGAAGATGCAACTAGAAGAACAACTTGCAAGTGGACACCTGAAATAGCTTTTCTCATGATTGGATACTCCAGGCTATGAAGTACAAAGCTCAATGAGGTTACCAAACCAATTTAGTGCTTCAGTAAGTCAGTAAAAAGTAGTTAGGAGTATTCAAATCATGAAAATCAGAAAGGTGCCCATACTTTTGCACGTGTCAAATTTTGAAATAATGCATATTTCACATTTTTAATTAGTACAATAAACCTCATTTCAATCCTGAAATATTACTGTGACCATCAGTTTTTACATATATCACACTGAAATAGCTGTTGCAAAAAAACAATTTTAAACAAAAAAAAGAGTAAGATTAAGAGGGGTGCCCAAACTTTTTCATATGACTGTAAGTACATTTGATCATTTCCTCAGCAGATTCACATATTACATGAATGCAGGAAAACCAATGTTCTTATAAAGAAATCTCTTACATAGTGCACACTGTGCAGGACAAAACACCTCCCCTTCCCAGCACAGAACACAGAGGGGAGGGACAGAACACCAGCTTGGGTGGGTGTGGATATTTAAATAACACTTATACAGCAGACGGACTATTTGGCTGTGTTATAACGGAGAGGACTAATGCATAACCTCCATGCTGGGTCTGAAAATGCTTATAGCATGGAAACTAGAAAGTGTACAATTATGATTTTACATGTTGTTAAAAGGTCTTCCCAGGAACTGTTCAAAATTAGTTTCATACCGAAACATGACCTGACAGAGTCCCTTTAAAGGGGTTGTAAACTACTAGGAAAATACCTTCCTCTCCTCATGTTTCCCCAACTTAGAATAAAAAAGCCCATACTCAGCTGGTGAAGTTCTAGCGATGCTGGAGCAATCAACAGGTAGTGTGCGGCAGCCAATGTGCTCACTTCCTGTTCATTAACTCATTTGTCTAAATGTAGGGAGAGAGAAGTCATAAGTGATTGGACACAGGGCTCATGTGATGTCCCAATCCTGGTATATATGTCCCTATCCTGGTATATGTGTCCACAACCTGGTATGTATGGGACCATCCTGGCATACATTGTCCCATTCTGGTACACATGGACCCCATCCTGGTATATGGGTCCCCATCCTGGTATACATGTCCACAAGCTTGGTATATAAATAACCTATCCTGGTATATATGTTCTTCATCCTGGCATATATGATACCCATCCTGGTATATATGTTACCCGTCCTGGAATATATGTCCTCATCCAGGTATATATGTGCCCATCCTGTTATATATGTCATCATCCTGATACAAAGGGTCCTTTCCTGGTATGATATCCATAGTCCCCATCTTGGTATATATGGTCCCCATCCTAGTATACATAATCCCATTCTGGTATAAATGTGTGGCGCCCCACCTGGTAAGCCACCACCAGAGGTACTGCACTCCTCCGTTAGAGGGAGAGTTGTGCCTCTGGTCTCCAGATATTGGGATGGTGCAGTTGAGCTTCACACAACACTTAGGACCCCGGGACGGTGGGGGCACCCAGAGGGAGGACCCAAGCATAGCCGGGAGGGAAAAGTGTTAAATACATAATTCCATACAATCTGTAAACCAGGATGGAAGTGACGGTAGTCACTCCATCCTACAGACTCCAAATAACAATTATAAACAAAGAGAATCGGAGAGAAAGTGTGCGTTTTAGACAAGAATTTTTAAACTTTTAATCACAGAGCAAATGGACATGAAAAGGGCTCACAAGGAGCAACACTGGGATCAGTATGCAATATACAATATTATACGGCCTGTACAGGGAACAGGATAAAATAGTACAATTTTAGAAAAAGAGGGAAGATGCATCATAACATCAGTGCATGAAGGGTTACATTACTCAAAAATAAAGTGCAAGTGCATATCACAGATGTCGACATAAAATCCCTCAGTTCGTTATATAAACATCCCTGCTTCCCTATACATATATGCAATAACAGGTCAAGCCTGGAAGAAGCAAGACCGAGGTCACATAGCATATGGTAACAAATCACAATGTGCCCCACAGTGGATGGATCCCCCGCTTACTGTCCCCAACGTACGTTTCGTGTTAAGTATCACTTCATCAAGGGGGAGTGTCGAGTATCCGGGAGGGAAAAGTGTAGACTTAAAAAGTTAGACAAGGTGAGAGAACTTTGAAGAGAAAGGAGTGGAGTGGAAGTCGGGAGAGTAGGGGCGATGTGGTGCCGACTCCCGCGGGCTGGAGCCTTGACCACGCTCTCCCCGGGAGGGAAAGACTGACAGGTGTAGAGGAGGAAAGGAGCCCTAGGGGTACGGAAAGAGATGTAGATCCGCATACACTCGTATCTGGTGAGACTGAGGGAGACTGGTGGACAACACAGGTACCTGGCCCTGAACACGGCGTGGATGCTTCATGCCCGAACTATTGAACCGGAGGCTCCAAGTTCCTAATGGGAGCTGTGGCCGAACATCCGACACAACTTGGAGAAGGTGGCAGAAACTAGGGATGCAGTGCCCGGAAGGGGTCTAACAGAGCACCCATTGCTGTCGGTACCTGAGTTCTGTGCTGTGGGGCGCTGGGAGACTGGGGCAGAGCGGAGTCGCATTCACCTCAGAAGAGACAGTACCTTATGGCGCTCAGAGAGAGACGACCAGAGACAAAAACACCTAGTAAGAGAGGAAGGGACACCAACCGAGGCTCAACTGCACTGACCCGGTTCTGTAGACAATGCTGAATGGAGGGTGACAAGCACCTGGCAGCCATGCTGAAACTACTGAGTAAAAGTAACAGAACTCCCAGCTGTGGAGTGTGAGACTTTTCTTAGCGGCGACCACCGGCTGCAGAGGCCGCATGAGACACTGGGGTGATGATGACCTAGGTACGAACTGACTCCTCCATACTGTTGCCCTAGTGACCATGCTCCACCTGCAGGGAGAGAAACCATCCAAGCTGCTGGTCACCATCCTCAGAGGTTCTGAAGCAGCAGTAGCCATCCTGGCCGCATTACGCAGGTGGCGTCACGAACACCCCTTTTCCCAGTCATCCCCCATCATCTACCCTCGTTTATTAAAAATGACATTGCCAGATTCACGGGACTGGGTCACGGCCCCCGTGTGTCCCCGTGAAAAGAACCAAGAGTGAAGGATAACAGCTGCCCGTCACCGAGTACCCCGGCCCTGGAGTTGCCATGTCACATAGTCCCTATTCTGGTATATATGGACCCATCTTGGTATGTATGGTCCCCATTCTGATAAATATGTCCCCATCCTTTTATATATGTCCTCACCCTGGCATACATTGTCCCAATCTAGTATACATTGTCCCCATCCTGGTATAAGTGGTTCTCATTATGGTATATATGTCCACATCCTGGTACACCTGGTCCCCATCCTGGTAAGTATGTCACCCATCCTAGTATTTATAGTCCATGTGGTCTCCATCCTGTTATATATGTCCACATCCAGGTGCACATTGGCCTTTTTGATATACATGCAGGGGAACACCTATCATGAGGCGACCTGAGCTGTCTGCCTCAGGCGGCGCACCGCCTGCTAATATTTAGCGGGCGGCATTCACAGAGGTGTGCAGTGGTAGTGCAGCCCCCCACAGATGCTGCTCCCACTCCAATAGTCCTGGTTGCTTCTGCGGCCACATTCTCCTGTGTCCCAGCCGCTCTCTGAGTCTCTGCAGCTCCACACGGTGGGGAGTGAAGACGTCATCACTGAGCGCCCCACCGTGCAGTGTGAAGGACACATCCTAAGGAGAGTAGGATCATTTTTTTTAAAAATGCTGAGTACAGTGGTGGGATACTATTGAGCATTATATGATGTGCATAATAATATAGGACGACTTTGGGGTTATATTATACTATGGTATATGGAGGAGTTTGGGGGTGCATCATACTATATGGAGGAGTTTGTGGGTGTATTATAGAATATGGAGGTGTTTGGGGTGCCTTATACTAGTCAAAATGGAGGACTATGGGGTATATTATACTTTATGGAGGGCCATGAGGGCCCATTATGCTGAACTATATGGAGGACTTTGGGGATACATTATACTATATAGAGGACTATGGGGGTGCAATATATTATATGGAGGACTACAGGGATTGCATTATACTATATGGAGGACAGTGGGGTTGCAATATACTATATGGAGGACTTTGTGGGTGCATTATACTATATGAAGGACTATGGGGGGTGCATTATACTATATGGAGGACTATGTGGGTGCATTATACTATATGGAGGACTGTGGGGGTGAATTATACTATATGGATAGCTATGTGGAGTGCATAATATTATATGGAGGAATTTGGAGGTGCAATATACTATGTGGAGAACTATGCAGGGTGCATTTTAATATATGGAGGACTATATGGAGTCAATTATACTGTACTAGATGTGAGCCTAATGCTATCACATCGGAAGCGTGGTGACATGATCATGGGCCAGGCTGTGTGGCACTGGGGGTGGCAACCATCTGTCCCCCCTGTGCGGTTTTTACCCAAGTGTCCAAAGATGATGACTGCATATGTATGCGTTAGTGTGCATGTGTGTGTGTGCATATGTATGTGTATGTGTGCATGTATGCATGTGTGTGCATGTATGGGCATGTGCATGTGTGTGTATGTATGTATGTATGTGTGTGCATGTATGTGTACATGTATGTGCATGTATGGGCATGTGTGCATATGTATGTACATGTATGTGTGTGCATGTATGTGTGTATCACCTGTGTGTGCATGTATGTGTTTAGGCATGTGAGCATGTATGTGCATGTATGTGTGCATGTATGTGTGGATGCATATGTATGTGCATGTCTCTCTGGCCTCTCCTGTGCCATCTCTCTGTTCTCTTACTGAACTGTCTACCTGCCCTCCAGCTGTGCAGTCTTTCTGCTCTCCTACTGTGCTGTGTCTCTGCTCTCCTACTCTGCTGTGTCTGTACCCCTCTATGTGCCATCTCTCTGCCCCCATTGCCATCTCTCTCCCCACTTCCTGTGCCATCTCTCTGGCCCCCACTGCGCCGTCCCTTTTTCCCCCACTGTACCATCTCTGTGGCCCCCACTGTGCTGTCTCTGCCCCCTCCTGTCCTGTCTTTGCCCCCACCTTTATTGTCTGTGCCCCCTCCTGTGCTGTCTCTGCCCCCTCTTCTGTGCTGTCTCTGCCCCGTCTTCTGTGATGTCTCTATCCCCTCTTCACTGCTGCCTCTGCCCCTTCTCCTGTGCTGTCTCTGCCCACTCTCCTGTGCTGTCTCTGCCCCTTCTTCTATGCTGTCACAGTTAAGATGCCCAGGAACTCAAAGATGGCGATGGGATCAGTAACTGTGCGGCGAGTTCCTGTCGCCATCTTGGAGTCCTGCGAGATCCTAACTGTGCCTCCATTTGTGACTTGTACGCAGGGGCAGTTAAGATGTCCAGGAACTTCAAAATGGCGATGGGATCAGTGACTGCGTATGTGCGTTTAAGGGCCCTTGACGGGGGTCACAAGCTTATGATATTCTGGTGCCAAAATACCCAACTGACACCTTACATCATTATTTTTAGTGTTAACTTGCATCTTTTTATCCATTGCAGTTAAGGTTGTTTTCCTCTAGGGGGCGTCTGTCACAGTGATGCATATTTTCAGTGCTGAGCAGCCTGCCCGGTCTAAAAGGAGGCGTCACCAATAGGCTGCTCAGACACTTTGTATCACCTGGATGTGAGTGGCACATAAAGATGGTGAGCGGCAATGATGCCTTCATTAGCGTCACCATCCTGATTCTCTGTCTTCTAAAACGCTCTCTGCTCAAAAATCAAAGACGATGCATTGCAGGTGGAGCACGATGAGTTGGAGCAATAAACCATACTGGGTGATTACACACAGTCCAGCCTCATCTCATCCCAACGTGCATTGGAGGACTATGAAGAGGAGGATGAAGAAATAGAGCTACTTTCATGCGGAATTGACGGTAATGCATGCACAACCGTCATACCGTCGGTTCAGCATGGATGGCCAGAGGACAGAGGAGAGGAGGAGGAGGATGATGAGGCCAGCATGGCCAGTTATGCTGTTGGTGAGGACCCTGAAGTCTTGCCTGTTAACAGTCTGGCACACAGGGCTGACTTTATGTTACACTGCCTGTCTCGTGACCCTCGCATTATCAACATCTTGGCGGATACTCATTACTGGTTGGTGACACTTTTAGACCCACGCTAAAAGGAGAACTTTATTTCTCTTATTCCCGAGGCGGAGAGGTCTACAAAAATGCTGCAGTACCAGAAGGCCATAGTCGCGGAATTAGTCCAAAAATTCCCTTCTGAAAACGCTAGCGGCAGAGGACACGATTCGGTGGACAACCAAGGCGTCCGGCAGGGAGAGGCACAAGTCCAATCCAGCAGAGGTAGGGGAACACTCTCAAATATCTGGGACAGTTTTCTCAGCACCTCCCGTAGCACAGGCCCTGAGATGCGGGGTAGTGTCACAAGGACAGCAAAGTTTGCGAAGATGCTGAGGGAGTACCTTGATCGTACAAAAGTGCTCCTAGATTCCTCTGTGCCTTATAATTATTGGGTATCCAAGCTAGACACGTGGCAGGAATTGGCTCTCTACACCTTGGAAGTCCTGGCCTGCCCTGCCGCTAGCGTTTGGTCAGAGCATGTTTTTAGTGCCGAAGGTGGAATCATTACTGATAAATGCACCCGCCTGTCAACTGAAAATGCTGACAGGCTGACTCTGATCAAGATGAAGAAGGGTTGGATTGGGCCTGACTTCACCACACCACCTTCAAATGATACCGTAATTTATATATTGTGCTGGTAAATTGCCATGCACCTCCGCACACCCACACATGGGTACACACTTCATGACTTTGTCTACTTGCTGTACTGCTCCTCCTTCTCCACCATCATATGATCAGTGCAACCGTGGTTCATGGTGCCACGAAAACATAATTTATTTACATCATATTTATGATGATGATGACCCTAACATTTAAAAAGTTAGGCAGTAGTTTCATGTATACCCCCCAGGGGTAAATGTTTTAGTCCATGCTTATAGAATGGGCATTAAAAGTACAGGAGACCCGCTCATTTGTAATGGGAACAATATTTAGAGGCTCTCCTCCATGTTTCTTTCCAGGGGCATTGGGGTGCCTCCCAATTTTTGACTGCCCTGCCAAAGGGCAATACTGCAAAAGACCCATTTGCTTAAAATGGGCACATTATGTAAAGAGGCCCTCATGCATGTCTCTATCCAGGGGCATTGGGGTGCCTCCCAATTTTTGGCTGCCCTGCCAAAGGGCAATACTACAAAAGACCCACTTCCTTAAAATGGGCACATTATTTAAAGAGGCCCTCATGCACATCTCTATCCAGGGGCATCAGAGTGCCACACAATTTTTGGCTGCCCTGCCTAGGGCAATACTACAAAAGACAAACTTTCTTAAAATGGGCACAATATTTAAAGAGGCCCTCATGCACGTCTCTTTCCAGGGACTTTGGGGTGCCTCCCAATTTTTGGCTGTCCTGCCAAAGGGCAATACTACAAAAGACCCACTTCCTTAAAATGGGCACATTATTTAAAGAGGCCTTCATGTACGTCTCTTCCCAGGGGCATCAAAGTGCCACATAATTTAAAAAAAAAAAAATCTTTCATTGTAATCCAAAAAACTAACATACACCAACTCTGTCTCATAAGTGGGTATGAGCCCTTAATATTTTCTCCAGGAAAATCCATTTTGGTTTGATTTTGTAACGTTTTCTTGACAGTCCGTAAAAGTGGCATAATACTCTACAACATTGTTGTGACCTTGTAGTCTGAAATGCTTACAGGGGTCTTCCCATGCTGTTCCCATGTCATTTGAGCACTGTTCTGATACTTTTGTGAAATTTTCGGGTCATGCCCGAAAAATACTCGGGTCTCCCATAGGATAACATTTGGCTCTACTGCTCGGGCCGAGTACACGAGTATCTTGGGATGCTCGGCCCGAGCATCGAGCACCCGAGCATTTTAGTACTCGCTCATCTCTATTCCTGTCCTATTATATGGATTTACACATGGGTATGTATCCACACACATGGACTATTGTATTGTGTTTGGGGTGGATGGAGGTAGATATCAGTACCCGCAGAGAAACATGTCTGCACACAGATAGTTCAGCCATGGCTTGACACGATCCATCCACATATGTCCAGAGTGTTGTTTGTTGCTTACCGACGTTACCACCAGACGCACACATAGCCATTCATAGTGTCATCCACAGAGCAACAGACGAGCCGTCCTGTGTGGCACTTTGGCAACACCAAAGTGTCTTGCAGAAGCCACAACACGTGGCACGAGCGTGGAGTAGTGAGATATTATAAAGGGCAAATGCGTCATGTAGTGGGCAGACTTCCAGACAAGGCTGACCAATGTTAACGCAGTTGTGTAGGGCAATCGGAGTGGTAGGTGGTAGTGTAACACACTCTAGCACACCTATCTCCTCGACTTGGTCAAAATGTACGCCCACATCGCTGATGTGGTTGTGGCGTGTGAAGCGGCGATGTGTGAAGGGAGATCGCTTCCAGTCTTTCTGAAGGCGATTTCCGGAACGCAGGATCACCGGAATCGCACTGAGATCGATACGTGTCACTGCTCCACGTCGATGTGAAAAATTGCCCGAAACGTGCATGCTCACGTCAAATCGCCAGCAATATGGAAGCCATATGGTGGTGTGTGACGGTACCTTTAAAGTTCCTGCAAATTGGATTGATTTATAGAAATCTCCTGCCCATTATGCATTTTATTTACTCCGTGTAATCGGATCTGTGATTCTTGTTTCAAATTCGCAACATGTCAATTTCTCTTGCAGATATTCTGAGTTTTCTGTGCAGATTTTCCCATAAACCTGCATTAGATGCAGAAAATTTGCAGATACAAAACATATGTGCAGTTTTTTATGGCATTTCAGGGTTAATTTGCCACAGTAACACCACAAAGGGTTAACTCCCCACACAACCCCAAAACTACACTAGCGCCTCCAGGCCAGAAGGAGGAGCTAAAGCTGCTTCCCTATATATTCTGGTGTGGAGAAGAAGTGGGGAAGAGCAGAGTGGTGGGAGGAGCTAACGTTGTTTACCTCAGAGTGGCAGTGACAGTTAGTTGGAGTTAGTTCAGTTCCTGGGAGGACTGAGGAAGAAAGATTGGTGGTGTAAAGGGGCTGCCTTAGGCCTCTCCACAGCCTGCTACCCACTTCCATGCCTAGCCAGGGTCTGAGGAAGAAGTAAGAGAAACAGGAGAACACACCTGGGAGATAGAGTTACCTCATAACTCACTCCAGTGGAGCGCACAGACTGGATACGGATCCAAAACTGTGACTGACACACACACAGCACAGTAAACACCGGACTAGTGGAGGTTATATATCTACACTGTACCTCAGCGAAGCAACACGGCGGGTCATAAATACAGAGGAAAGACTCAAGTTGCCTAGCAAAGGGGGTACCTGTGAGGAGAGACAGGCCAGCAGCCTAGCTGAAGCGGCAGCAGGCCACACACACAGCGCAGGAGAGGGAAGCTGAGGACCCGGACAGGGTGGGAGCAACCGGCCCCGGCACAGACTCCGTGGACAGTATTCTGCTAACAATATCATCTGCAGTAAAGACTTGGAAAACTTCAAAACCGTGAGTTTGTGTGATTCTTGTGCTCCAATCCTGCGTTCCCTTACAAGCAGCTATCATCTCTACTACTACCCCTATCCTGCAACATCCATAGCATCATCTATAGACTGTTACTATCTCTGCCCCGGGGAACCAAGCTCTACCTGCGTAGAGCCATTACATCCCCAGCTGCCAAACATCATCCCGGAGGTTCTGCAGCAGCGGTGGTCACCCTGACCACAAGCTTGTGGCTTGCGTCACGACAAACTCCCCTTTAAATATTCCCCCATTTACTTGCGGAACCTGGGACACGATCCGGACCAAGCCGCCGTGATATCCCCAGCAGTACAACGGTCCGGTACTGAGTACCCCGTCCCAGTGGGCTCCACAACTACACATCAAAACTGCATGTAGTCCACAATTAAGAGTGTCAATACAATTTTATCAAAGCCAAATACCAGGAAGTTTCCAAAACAAAGCAGCTTTGTTTAAAGCATGTGTCACGTGTTGTCTGCTCTTAATCTCTGTGAGTTGCTCTGCAGTGTTAACATGTGTTTATTTCTGTTGATGCCTTTGGGGTTAAAGTCAGTAGCTGTAGCAGTATTTCTGTGCATGGTCTGGCTGTGGCTCTCAAGAATAGGTAGCTGCTGATGAGTGTGTCAGGTGATGTGGTTGTCCACTCCCCCAGCCTTTAATTAAATTACTCTTCAGATAGTGTCATTAAAAAAGTTCAGTCTCTACTCTGACCATGAGCTATCTGGACGCCATGCAATTTGCTGATGTTTCCAGAAGCATTTACCTTCATTTGAGTCATTCTTGGTGGAGTTGCTGTTGATATTCCACTCTCTGGGTGAAGATGAGGGGGTGTTAGCTCAGGGCTGGTCAGGAGCAGGGCAAGGGAGGTGGTCCAGACGTCCTCACCATTAAAGGTAATTCTGAGAACAGGGTCAGCTAGTCTCAAGGCTCAGACTAGCTTCCTAGTTTCCCTTCGCCCATCACAGCCATCCTGCTCCAACTCCATCTGTCTTCTATTGCCACCCATGACAGCATGACACCTAACAGAGACAAAAGTGCATCATCAAAAACACAACATAAACGCACACAAAAACGCAATGAAAAACGTAAGTAACCTATAATTTACATGAGTCCAGAAATATTGCAGAAATTCTGCAACATCAGAAACTCATCAAATACTCATCAAGGGGATGTAGCCTTTTGAGATGCTTTCTCACGAAGATGGTGCATTTTCCATATGTTTTGGGAAAGCTTCCAGCACGTATGTTAAATACATCTATAGATATCAATTTACCTACTGTGGCTCTTCGTTGCACAAGTCCCGGTAGATGGCTTTTTTGCTATATGGAATAGTAGCCACTGAGACAGATGTTGCCTGTGGTCAGATTCAACATCAAGACTCCAATGATCCAAGACAACAGTGCTATCTACTGAGCCACCATGCTGTTCTTTCTCTACATACTGTTCATTATTGTATTTATCTTACAATACTGTATTTTTTATCATTTTATTTCAAACATTTTTATTTTAAATTATTTATTTTGCCTTGGGCAATTTGCCTTTTTTTATGAAAAACCCCAGTTCTTTGTTTTTCATTCAAGTGTGGTATTGGCCAGATTCAAGAGGGATTTTGTGTGTATTATGAATATGAATAAATGCTTGGGATTTCATTTTTATATAAAGCTGAGTGTCAAAAGGATTGTACTAAATCTTAATAAAACAGATGGTATAAGGCTAGGCGAGGGAATAGTAGTTAGAAATTCAAGGATACCCTTGACCCTAAGTTTATTGCAAAGAATATATTAAACATCGCCTACCAAGTGAATATCATCAAGAGCATCTAGTGCGAGAGCTTCGTTGTTTACTGATATTGTCATTACATTTTCAGTCTTGTGTGTTCAGCAGGTAATATGAAAAATTCACAAGTCTATAAAAGGCCAACACAATAAAAAGTAGTATATCAAATGTGTAAATAAATGTATATACGGTAAATAACATAACTTGATGCTCCCGGTGGCAAATTCTGTACATGGCTCCTATCTACCATGTGAAATTTATACTGGAGACTTTTTATTCTGGTAGAAAAAACTTTGGGACCAGTTCCCAGGTGTCTGTCACGCTTGAGCAAGGGAACACCCACTGTGCAGTGCAGCACGAAGGTTAACAATGGGGATGTTAAGAAGAAAGGCCCTAACGGTAGTAAGAGGGGAGACAGGATACATCATGACACTAACCCATGTCTGCACCCTGAGTTCCCTAAAGTGCCTATATGAATCCTCCCCCCATTGCCATAACGTGCCCAGTCAATATCTATCCCTCCACTCATCCTGGATAGTGCAAAGGCCGGTGAGACCACTAGTCTTCACTGCTACCGTAATATGACACAGGTGAAAGAGGACAGACAGAGGGAAAAAAACAGAAAAGGATATAACACCAACTCTTCTCTTTGCAACAAAGTGCCCAGGCTGCAAACAATACTGTAGAGAAAAAATATGTATTTGCAGGGGAATATATGATCACAGCAGTAAATTAACATTTGTTCACAGGCTGCATACCTAAACAAAAGATTGTGACCTGTATTTATTGCACACACAGGATCTGAAATCCCAGGGGTTCTCTTGTGATGACAAAGAGGTTGCAATTCATCACATCTCTGATGGCTTCAAAGGAATTAACAAATGGTTACTTATGTCAGGGTCTTACATTCCATATTTAATGCGGGAAGGAAATTGCTTGTAAGGCAAAGAGCATTTAAAATGTAATGTATTCATTGCTAAATTAGCCATGGTACAGTCAGAGACCTGGGATTGGTGTATTACAATTAAAGGCTGTCCTCGAAATTTGACCTCAAGGGTAAACCTATAAAAGGCTTGCACCTAAAGAGGTCTGGTACACAGATTGAGGTCACCCAATACTGATGTGATCCATGTTTCATTTCTCCTCCCCAGGAAGCAGAAGACATTAGACTGGAAAGTTTAGGTATTTCTGTAATTTTCTCCCTTTTATTTTATAACTGTTTGCCATATCTCTATGTCCTTTTTATTTTTATCTTTTATATCTTTTTTGTAAGCACTGTAACTTTTTATACTAAAACTTAAAACTTTAATAAGTTTGATCCTTGTATGCTCTAAAAAAAATCCATAGCCTTAAAGTGTGTGATATGATTGGCAGACAGTAGTAGATTTCAGGGACTCAGCACCCTATGTATTTGATCAGTGGTGGCAGTGTGTTGTGTAGCTAGGGGTGTCGGGGTGTTATTTTATGCTTACTTTTCAGTCTAATACAAGGAGTGAGTGTTAGATTGAGTGAGAATAGATAAATTAACCCTTGCAGGCATACACCAAGTCACATGCCAAGAAGCGGGTATGTGGCACACACCACTCTAAACTTCATTGCAACTTACTCCTTCCATGGTGGTCAGCATAGAATAGATTATATAACTGGCATCCGATGGTGGAACATTTAAGAAGGAGGGCAGTAGTCACAAAAGATGGCAAAACTATCAGCAACTAACCCCTGCACCACCAAAGAAAAATGTAGATTTAAAACACAGAGTTTCACAAGGCACTGTGACCCACAGGTCCCAGACTCAACAAAGGTCTTCAACACCCATGATATACTAAATTGTTGAATAATTGCAAGTCAAATTTAATTATGAGATAGCAAAGATGATTGTCTATAAAATGAAGGTAGTCTCACGCTCAAAGCTGTAGTGGATGGTGAGATATAGAAACTGAAAGTCAAAAGTTCAAAACATTTTTACCCTTTTGCATATGCATGCACACTGTTTCAAATACAGTGTTTTAATAATGTATATTTTGTATGAACAGACTATATATATGCATTGGGAATATTGTACTCATCTAATATATAATTACCAATAATATGTGTCACAAGCTTCCGGTGCTTATCTCGCTATCCCAGAATGCACTGTGCCACCCCGGAAGCCACGCCATATTAGCACACCCAAGTGATAGGTATGCAAATATGGCGCAGGCTGGCGGCAGCACAGGCAACACAAACCCACGCTGCACACGCCGCCTGCAGCACCTCTCCCGATACCGCTGACCCCACAGACCGCCCACCCCCCCACAGTAGACCCCCGCACCACCCCGCAGTAGACCCCCGCACTCCCTCCTCTGGCGCCTGCACACCCCTGTAGTAGACTCTGGCACCCGCACACCCCCTCAGTAGACCCCCGCACCCCCCTCTGGCACCCGCACACCCCCATAGTAGACTCTGGCGCCTCAGTAGACCCTCACACCCCCCCATCCGATGCCCGCATCCCCCCTGCAGTAGACCCCCACATCCCCCCCTCCGGCACCCGTAGACCCCCGCACCCCCTTCGGCACCCGCAGACCCCCGACAACTTACCTATTCGGATAGGACCTTTGGTGATGTCACAGTCACATGACCGTACATCACTGTAGCTCCGCCTCCTGTAGTCTACTTTTCACTGCTTCCCAGCTATGACACGGAGCTGTCACCACATGGGAAGGAGGGAAGGGGAGGCAGAGAGGCAGAAGGGGAGCTGAAAGACTAAAGAGGAAACAGAGAGACATAAAAGGGGACCAGAAAGACTGGAGACAGAGAAGAGGGGTGCAGAAAGACGAAAGAGGGGGAGCACAAACACATAAAGGAGGACCAGAAAAACTGAAGAGAGGACAGAGAGAGGGAAGGGGGTTGCAGGAAAACGAAAGAGGGGGGGCAGAGAGGGAAGTGGGGCATAGAGACATAAAGGGGTCCAGAAAGACTGAAGGGGGTGCAGAGAGATAAGGGGTGACCAGAATGACTGAAGGGGCAGGGACTCTGAAGGGGGGCAGAGAGACATAAGGAGAGACCAGAAAGACTGAAGGGGACAGAGAGATGAAGGGGGTAACATAGACACGAAAGGGGGGGGCAGAGAGACATAAGGGGGAACCAGAAAGACTGAAGGGGGGCAGAGAGATGAAGGAGGTAACGCATACATGAAAGGGGGGGGCAGAGAGACATAAGGGGGAACCAGAAAGACTGAAGGGGGGCAGAGAGATGAAGGGGGTAACATAGACACGGAAGGGGGGGCAGAGAGACATAAGGGGGGACCAGAAAGACTGAAGGGGGGCAGAGAGATGAAGGGGGTAACATAGACACGAAAGGGGGTGCAGAGAGACATAAGGGGGACCAGAAAGACTGAAAAGAGGCAGAGAGATGAAGGGGGTAATATAGACACGAAAGGGGGGGCAGAGAGATATAAGGGGGGATCAGAAGTACTGATGAGGGCCAGAGAGATGAAGGGAGGACGGGACATAGAAATGGAAGGGGCTGCAGAGAGATGAAGGGGGGGACAGAAATACTGAAGGGGAGGTGACACCACTGCCCCCTGAGGAAGATTGTGAAACGTGTCGGGGCTCCTCCTTGACACTGTGGGTACTGCCATATGGCTACTGGTATGACATTCTAATCTCTTGGTAGACTCACCTTAATCGGGATAATGTCTTGACTGTTTGTTAATACTAGAGGGACTCATTGTCTATATGACTGACTAAAACCCCCTTTTTATGGACATGAGTTGTTTTCTGCACTGACTTATGAAATGAACTATGCACTTTATATCCCTTGAACATGTATTGTGATTGAACTGTGTGATTTCTTATATAGTTCTGTTGCCTGTGGTTATAACTGTGCCCCTAGTGTCATTGTCTCCTTACACTACTTGATACCTGCTCCCCTTTTTTATGCACAAACAATGTTTGGATCCCCTGTTTGATGTGATGAACTGTATTAGGGCCCTTTCACATCAGCGTTTTTTGAAATTTGCGGCAGATGCGGTGAAAAAAACGCATCTGCCGCAATTACCGCATACAGGCTCCACTTGCGGCGCGGTTGCGGTAATTGCCATGCAAAGTATAGGCGTACTTGCGGCAGGTGCGGCAAGTGCGGTTTTGCACTTGTGGCAGGTGCAGCAGCGAAAAAAAAACGCTGATGTGAAAGGGCCCTTAAACCTTTATATTTTTGCATGAGAACTTTGGTATCCTTCCATTTGTTAAAAAGGTACACTGAACACTTATTTTCATTGTATGAATAGGTAAAAGTGTTGTACCAAGTATCCATGAGATCTTTACTTCCCTACTTCATTCTAGCTATTTCTAGTATATATATATATATATATATATATATATATATACAAGATAAAGAACTGCAGCACTCTTCTTTGTGAAACAACCGCCCTTATTCGGCCATCAGGTGGGGGGTGACAACGTTTCGGGATCCAGTCCCTTTCTCTAGCCTAGAGAAAGGGACAGGATCCCAAAACGTTGTCACCCCCCACCTGATGGCCGAATAAAGGTGGTTGTTTCACAAAGAAGAGTGCTGCAGTTCTTTATCTTGTATACTTATACAGCAAGGAGGAGAGGAGCTGTGACTGCTGAGCACCAAGGGGAGCTGTGCTGCACCAATATACTAATCTATATATCTGTTATATAAAACCCGAAGGCCACTTCCGGAGGAGGCCACGCCCACTTCCGTGATGGTCGTCGCCCAGGCTCATCCAGTGCACTGTAGCCAGCCTGCCCCCCGGCTACAGTCACCGACACACGGAACGTTCCGATCTCGGAAGTTCCGTGTGCCCTCCTGCCACTCCCCTCCACCCTCTGCCCTCCAGCCAGTACCTACATACCGGGGGGGGGCAGGGGGGCCCATTGCCCGCCACCTCGGAGGCCCACACACACCCTGGGGGTACCCGTGCTCCCTGCCGTGTGCCTGGAGAGGAGGGAGGGCGGGACTTCCTCTCCTGCAGCTCTGCCCGCCCCTCCTCTCCTACACCCGACGTCCGGCCACCGGTAAGTCTGCAGCCATACAGGCTGCTCTGCCCTCCAACCTGTGTGCCCCCTCTGCCCTCTGCGTCCTCTGCCCCCTCTGTGTCCTCTGCCCCCTGTCCTCTGCCCCCTGTCCTCTGCCCCCTGTCCTGTGTCCTCTGCCCCCTGTCCTTTGCCCCCTGTCCTGTGTCCTCTGCCCCCTGTCCCCCTGTCCTCTGCCCCCTGTCCTCTGCCCCCTGTCCTCTGTGTCCTCTGCCCCCTGTCCTCTGTGTCCTCTGCCCCCTGTCCTCTGCGTCCTCTGCCCCCTGTCCTCTGCGTCCTCTGCCCCCTGTCCTCTGCGTCCTCTGCCCCCTGTCCTCTGCGTCCTCTGCCCCCTGTCCTCTGCGTCCTCTGCCCCCTGTCCTCTGCGTCCTCTGCCCCCTGTCCTCTGCGTCCTCTGCCCCCTTTCCTCTGCGTCCTCTGCCCCCTGTCCTCTGCCCCCTCTGTGTCCTCTGCCCCCTCTCCTCTGCCCCCTCTGTGTCCTCTGCCCCCTCTCCTCTGCCCCCTCTGTGTCCTCTGCCCCCTGTCCTCTGCCCCTCTGTGTCCTCTGCCCCCTCTGTGTCCTCTGCCCCCTCTGTGTCCTCTGCCCCCTGTCCTCTGCCCCCTGTCCTCTGCCCCCTGTCCTCTGCCCCCTCTGTGTCCTCTGCCCCCTCTGTGTCCTCTGCCCCCTCTGTGTCCTCTGCCCCCTCTGTGTCCTCTGCCCCCTGTCCCCTGTCCTCTGCCCAGCCGCCTCTGCCCCCTGTCCCCTGCCCCGTGTCCCCTGCCCCCTGTCCCCTGCCCCGTGTCTCCTGCCCCCTGTCCTCTGCCCAGCCGCCTCTGCCCCCTGTCCTCTGCCCAGCCGCCTCTGCCCCCTGTCCTCTGCCCAGCCGCCTCTGCCCCCTGTCCTCTGCCCAGCCGCCTCTGCCCCCTGTCCTCTGCCCAGCCGCCTCTGCCCCCTGTCCTCTGCCCAGCCGCCTCTGCCCCTGTCCTCTGCCCCCTGTCCTCTGCCCCCTGTCCTCTGCCCCCTGTCCTCTGCCCCCTGTCCTCTGCCCCCTGTCCTCTGCCCCCTGTCCTTTGCGTCCTCTGCCCCCTGTCCTCTGCCCCCTGTCCTCTGTGTCCTCTGCCCCCTGTCCTCTGCGTCCTCTGCCCCCTCTCCTCTGCCCCCTGTCCTCTGCCCCCTGTCCTCTGCCCCCTGTCCTCTGCGTCCTCTGCCCCCTGTCCTCTGCCCCCTGTCCTCTGCCCAGCCGCCTCTGCCCCCTGTCCTCTGCCCAGCCGCCTCTGCCTCCTGTCCTCTGCCCAGCCGCCTCTGCCCCCTGTCCTCTGCCCAGCCACCTCTGCCCCCTGTCCTCTGCCCCCTGTCCTCTGCCCCCTGTCCTCTGCCCCCTGTCCTCTGCCCCCTGTCCTCTCTGTCCTCTGCCCCCTGTCCTCTGCGTCCTCTGCCCCCTGTCCTCTGCGTCCTCTGCCCCCTGTCCTTTGCGTCCTCTGCCCCCTGTCCTCTGCCCCCTGTCCTCTGTGTCCTCTGCCCCCTGTCCTCTGCGTCCTCTGCCCCCTCTCCTCTGCCCCCTGTCCTCTGCCCCCTGTCCTCTGCCCCCTGTCCTCTGTGTCCTCTGCCCCCTCTCCTCTGCCCCCTGTCCTCTGCCCCCTGTCCTCTGCGTCCTGTCCTCTGCGTCCTCTGCCCCCTGTCCTCTGCCCCCTGTCCTCTGCCCAGCCGCCTCTGCCCCTGTCCTCTGCCCAGCCGCCTCTGCCCCCTGTCCTCTGCCCAGCCGCCTCTGCCCTCTGCCCAGCCGCCTCTGCCCCCTGTCCTCTGCCCAGCCGCCTCTGCCCAGCCGCCTCTGCCCCCTGTCCTCTGCCCCTGTCCTCTGCCCAGCCGCCTCTGCCCCCTGTCCTCTGCACAGCCGCCTCTGCCCCCTGTCCTCTGCCCAGCCGCCTCTGCCCCCTGTCCTCTGCACAGCCGCCTCTGCCCAGCTGCCTCTGCCCCCTCTCCTCTGCCCACGCCGCTGCGCTGACCACTCTGCCCACGCCGCTGCGCTGACCACTCTGCCCACGCCGCTGCGCTGACCAATCTCACCGCACTCACTGCTAACCACTGAGCCACCGCACTCACTGCTAACCACTGAGCCACCGCACTCACTGCTAACCACTGAGCCACCGCACTCACTGCTAACCACTGAGCCACCGCACTCACTGCTAACCACTGAGCCACCGCACTCACTGCTAACCACTGAGCCACCATATACTCTGCTACCCACAGAGCCGCCTGTATACACACAATTCATTTCACCGCACTCCCGTAACTATTAGTAAATAAACTATATATGGATTCTAGACTACCCGATTCTTTAGAATCGGGCCACCATCTAGTATATATATATTCCGTATATACTCGTGTATAAGCCGAGTTTTTCAGCCCAAAAATTGGGCTGAAAAGTCCCCCCCTCGGCTTATACATGGGTCAATACGGTACTTGGTCGCCCCCAAATGCTGGCACTCGCCCCCCTCTGTTGTAAGGGCCCCCCCGCTGCTTAACTTACCATTCCCGGTCTTCTGCACCGTCGGTCTTCTGTGCTCCGTCCTCCATGCTCCCGTCCGGCTGCATCCGGGATCCCCGGCCGTCGCAGTAACGATGACGTCATCGTGCGACGGCCGGGGACCCCGGATGCAGCCAGACGGGAGCATGGAGGACGGAGCACAGAAGACCGGCGCGGTGCAGAAGACCGGGGATGGTAAGTTAAGCAGCGGGGGGAAGCCTTACAACACAGGGGGGGGGGCGAGTGCCAGCATTTGGGGGCCTGTATACCACTGGGGCTGCTAAATACCACTGGGGCTGCTGTATACCTCACCACTGGGGCTGCTGTATACCTCACCACTGGGGCTGCTGTATACCTCACCACTGGGGCTGCTGTATACCTCTGTGGCTGCAATATACCCCTGGGGCTGCTATATACCCCTGGGGCTGCTGTATACCACACCACTGGGGCTGCTGTATACCTCTGGGTCTGCTATATACCTCTGGGGCTGCTATATACCACTGGGGCTGCTATATACCACTGGGGCTGCTATATACCACTGGGTTTGCTGTATACCACACCACTGGGGCTGCTATATACCACTGGGGCTGCTATATACCACTGGGGCTACTATATACCACTGAGGCTGCTGTATACCACACCACTGGGGCTGCTGTATACCACTGGGGCTGCTATATACTACTGGGGCTGCTATATACCACTGGGGCTGCTGTATACCACTGGGGCTGCTGTATACCTCTGGGGCTGCTATATACCTCAGGGGCTGCTATATACCTCAGGGGCTGCTGTATACCTCTGGGCTGCTATATACCACTGGGGCTGCTATATACCACTGGGGCTGCTGTATACCACACCACTGGGGCTGCTATATACCACTGGGGCTGCTATATACCACTGGGGCTGCTATATACCACTGGGGCTGCTATATATCACTGAGGCTGCTGTATACCACACCACTGGGGCTGCTGTATACCACTGGGGCATACCACTGGGGCTGCTATATACTACTGGGGCTGCTATATACCACTGGGGCTGCTGTATACCACGGGGGATGATGTATACCACTGGGGCTGCTATATACCACTGGGGCTGCTGTATACCACACCACTGGGGCTGATGTATATACTGCTGGGGCCTGAATATAACACTGGGGAGGCTGCTGTATACTACCACTGGGGAGGCCTGTATACCACTGGGGGGGCCTGTATACCACACTACTGGGGGCTGTATACCTGTGCTGGGGTCCACCCTCGGCTTATACACGAGTGAATAGGTTTTCCCAGGTTTTGGGGGCAAAAGTAGGGGGGTCGGCTTATACACGGGTCGGCTTATACACGAGTATATACGGTATATATATATATTCCCAATAGATATATATAATCTGTTTATACAACACATACATACTGATGAGCAAAAGGGGTAACAATGTTTTGACCTTTTGATGTTCAACTTTCACACCCTATATCTTACCATCCACTACAGTTTGAGCGTGAGACAGTTGTAGTATTGTAATATTGTAATTTGTGAAAATGTTGTAATATATACAGTATATATATGTACACAAGACAAAAAAGTAGTTACAGCACTCCAGTAGTAGATGATGACAACTTCAAGCCTTTATTGTGGCCTTGGGTACATGATGGCTACATTTCGGGCTCACACGCTCTCTGTCCAGCAGTCACTAGCTGGTAAACCCAGGTTTTTTATACATCATCTCAAATTAAAACCATTAAGGGTACCTTTACACGTCGCAACATTGCATGCAATTTCACTTGCAACTTACTGGTTGCAGTGAAATCATGGACACATTGTTCTATCTTGTTGCTGTGTACAAATGTAACAATGTGTCCATGATTTCACTGCAACCAGTAAGTTGCAAGTGAAATTGCATGCAATGTTGCGACTTGTAAAGGTACCCTCACAGTACCCTAACACATCCATTATCAAAATATCCACAAATATGACAACATACACTATGCATATCAATCTATTTACCATCTCCATATATGCTTTTACAAAGTGTGATATTTAGTTGAGCCTTTTATAGTAATAACACGTTCAAGACGGGCTGTAAATTATTACTTTTATTTAATTAGAAGTCCTCCTGCACACATGTAAATTGTTCTAACTAATGATGTATGTTAATAACCCTACACATATCAATACCTAACCACCGCTCATTGTCATGGCGTTCCCGGCGTCCCGGAAGTTGTAATGCACAGTGCCTGTTTCCTGTTGTCATCAGTCACATTAGCAATGGGGGCGGAGCTACTCGCAATGTCTGTGTCTCTGCACCTGTGCACAAGGCTCATTCCCACAGATGCCAACCAGCCAACCACAGGCAGGACTATGCGCTCAGTGTATATTGATCTTAATCCCAGCATCTTGGATTATAAAGTGCTTATGTGCATATTATGTTAAACGTGCAATACATTAAAATATGTGAGACTTATAAGAGGCATTTTTTATATGAAGACATTGGTATTAGGGTGCTTTTCTAGGTCTCCACAAGGCCCCCGCTGATACAGTCACACATGCCCTGGGTTCACAAGAAGCACTCATTCATTTCAGAGACATCTTGTTCACCTATACCCCATTAAGGCTTCTCAGTAACACCTGTGTCCCCTTATGGTCTGGTCAGGGTTTTCACAAGATAATTAGGCAAGGGTCACATTTGGGAAAATTTCTTTCTTAGGCCACATGCACACGTTGAGTATTTGATGAGTTTTTTACCTCAGGATTTGTAGACAAAACCAGGAGTGGAGCAATCAGAGGAAAAGTCTAATAGAACCAACTGCACCACTTCAGTATTTAATCATCCACTCCTGGTTTTGGGTACAAATCCTGAGGTAAAAATTCATCAAATACTGAACGTGTACACGTGGCCTTATGGGTGCGATGTCAGGGCAGAATAGATTTAGTTGAAATAAGTTAGGAAAGAGCCTTCTCAATTATAAGGATTAGTATGGCGGGAGCAGCAAAATAGAGCCTGTTTCTCCTGATTAAAGGAATTAAACCAGGAATATATGAAGTAGGCTCACCAGCATAGATGTGGGAGGTACCACAGTAACAGCGGTGAGCTATAAGGACCCAGTAGTTGCTTTTTTATAGCCAATAAAGAGTAACTGTGGTAAGGGGATGATGGAGACACCAATCCAAAATGGCGCCCTAGATCTTCCCCCTGAGGGCTCAGAGCTTCAAACGGTGTGCTGAAGCGAAATCACCTTCAATCTGGCTCCAAAGTGGCTCAAAATAATCCTGGAAAGTTCATCTACCACCCCAGTTGCTGTGTGAGAGAAATTTAGCCTTTAAAAAGGCAAATATCTCTGTTGCTTATCTGAGGGCACAGGAGCTCCAAGATCTGATTACCTCACATAGCAGGCCACGACCCTTCTCCTCCTATCCTCAGGCTGGAGACGTTAAGAAAAATAATACTAAATCTCTTGGGCATAGATTGTAATGGTGTTTAGACATTCAGTTTAGACATAACTTATCATTCTGAAGGTAGATGATAGAAGCTCATGTCATTTTTGTTATTTGTTATTTGTTTTGTTTTATTTATTGCTCATTGCAGTACTCTTAGAAGTAAGATTGTCAACTCATATAATCTAATAATAGACTTGTATTATAATGCATTTGTATGATTGGACAAATCAACTGTAACGTCTATAATTTGTAATCTGTGATTTTCTTTTCTTTCAAAAATTCAATAAAAAGATTTGAATAGGGTCACATTTGGGACCTTGCATCCTTTGGTAGGATGTGTTATAGGATGCTGTTTTTTCCCATGCCTTTTCTATGGCATTTTTTCCTTTTTTTTTTAGCGCTAGTGTTAACGCATACGTTAACGCATGGTACATATTTGCAACATGCCTTAACCTCCCTGGCGGTATGATTATTTCAGGAATTTTGTGCTAAAAGCGGTACCATTTTTTTGCATGGAAATTTGGTGTTATGTACTGTCGGCCTGCAATTCTTAGTAATTACCTGATCAAAGAAGACTCTAGTAGACCTCTCAGATGTGATAAAGTTTGAAACATAAAATCATGAATTATAATTAAATAAATAATATAATTTTATTCAATAATCAATAATCTTATACCTGGCGGTATGATTATGTCTGGAATTTTGTACTAAGGGTACTTTCACACTAGCGTTTTTTTAAAATTGCAGCAGATGCGGTGAAAAAAAACAATCTGCCGTGATTGCCACATAACCGCTGCACTTGCGGCGCGGTTGCGGTAATCGCCATAGTAAGTATAGGGGGACTTGCGGCAGGTGCGGCAAGAGTGGTTTTGCACTTGCGGCAGGTGCGGCTGCGAAAAAAAACCGCGGTCAGCCGCGTTTTTTTTTCGCGGCCGCACCTGCCACAAGTGCAAAACCGCACTTGCCGCATCTGCCGCAAGTCCCCCTATACTTACTATGGCGATTACCGCAACCGGGCCGCAAATGCGGTGGCTATGCGGCAATCGCGGCAGATGCGGTTTTTTCACCGCATCTGCCGCAACCGCGGGTAAGCCCGAGCTTGACTCGGGGTTACCGCTTCTGGCAGTGAATGTTAACCCCGAGTCAGGCTCGGGAATACCGCTAGGAAGGTTAACGCATGCCTTTCCCATAGATTCCCACGTTAAAAAACGCATGCGTTTTTGCAAACGCACCCAAAATGCTGCTTACCGCTTACTTGCTCTTTGGCAATGCGTTTTTTGCATGGGAGCCTATGGAAGCGCCAACGCTAGCATTTATTCACATTTCAAGATGGAAAATACGCTAGCTTTTAACGCTTCCATGATGCAAATGTGACCCTAGCCTTACTGCAGCTATAACCTTTCTTAGACCTTTCTTAGACCTTTCTATAGCTCCACCAGTTTTTTAGGACAACTAAACTTGTCTTGAAAAAATCTTGAAAAAAATTGTTGCTTACGTGTTTCTTTATTAAAAGTGAATTACAAAGTCATAATGTGGCGCCCCGCAACGAGTGCGTCACAAGAGGGTATTGCAGCCATAAATGCAGCCGCAATATTCTCTGACCCAGCAATGATTCGGTTAACTTAGAAATCCAACCCTGCATGCATCACCTAGATCAGAGGGCCAATCCTAGGTCCTGGTGGGCGGAGTGCTAGGGTAGTGTGTAGGAGAACAGACACATAGTCTACACAAGAGTCTAGAACAGGGCTAGAACAGTGTCGAGAACTTGGAGAGGAGCGGGGGCTCCACACCCTGTGCAGCCCCCGGGCCGTCACCGGTCGGGTGTCAGCACCTGAGGCCTTACCAACCGGGAATGGGCATTATTCACACGGGTTCCCAAAAGACTCCCGTGTCCACAACTCACAGCCGGTTCACTGGTACCGAAGCTGGCAGCAGTTCACCTCTGCTACGCGAACCAGAAGCGTGGAGGAGCAGCTTTACAGGAGCACCCCACCACCAGCCAACTTCCAGTCGTCTAACCAGCGGTGTACCCACTGAGGGATCCAAGGCTCCCCAAAACATCCAGAACGTACATCATGGATAGGGCATTGAAGTAGCCTCCCCGTACCCGATCTGGTATTCCTGGGCGACACTGGCAACCACTTAGTTAGAATGTTGGAACACTGCGGATTTCTAAGGGACACCATCACTGTTGAGTCCACCCGGTCTACTACCCGTAAGCTGTATACCATGCACTGCCTGCTGGTTACAGTAAAGACCCGTTGCAGAGACTTTCTGTGTCCGTGCTTCCTTATGAACTGTCCGTCCGCACTACAAGGTAACCGCAGCTGCCGCACAACATCTTAAGCAGCTCCAGCCTCCGGGGATCACCGCTCAGCCTGTGGGGAGCGTTCCATCTTGCTGCTGTCCATCCCCCGGAGGTTCCGCAGTGTCGATAACGATTACCGAACTACTCATAGGTGGCGTCACGAATAAATTAAAAAACAATTTAATCTGTTCCCTACAAGACGTCTTCAAACCCTTTTGATCTGCACTACACCGGGCCCCACTACCGGCAGGCGCAGTCCACCCGTGACAAGGAGGGAAGAAGCATCGCCTGTCTAAACCGGAGTCCCGGCCACGGTGAGTCAGAAAGGAATACTACACATGTATGTTATTTATATTAAAATTAATATTAGTGTCATTACGAGTTAAATATATGAAACATGTGCTGACTTACGTTCATCATATAAGCATCCAATGGAAACAAGTCATTACTTCTAACACTTCTGTGCGCCTAAAGCTTCCAATTCTTCCAATACTCTTAAATTCTGAAAGAAAATGAGGACAAGTGCACAATTAGTGGATGCTAATAACATTTTTTCATAGCAAAATTAACTAAACAAACACCAATTAGTGAAAGGTGACTGATGGCAACAGGAAACAGACACATTACAACTTCCGGGACGCCGGGAACACCATGACAAAGACCGGTAGTAATGTATTGGTACGTGTAGCGTTGTTAACATAAGTCATTAGCGAAAACAATTTACATGTGTGCAGGAGGACTTCTAATTAACTAAAAGTAATAATTTACAGCCCGTCTTGAACATGTTATTACTATAAAAGGCTGAACTAAATATTACACTTTGTAAATGCACATATGGAGATGGTAAATAGATTGATATGCATAGTGTATATTGTCATATTTCTGGATATTTCGATAATGGATGTGTTAATGGTTTTAATTTGAGATGATGTGTAAAAAACTTGGGTTTACCAGTTAGTGACTGCTGGACAGAGAGCGTGTGAGCCCGAAACATAGCCATCTTGTACCCAAGGCCACAATAAAGGATTGAAGTTGTCATCTACTACTGGAGTGCTGTAACTACTTTTTTGCCTTGTATGAATAAGGACGAGTACTGAAGATTGCTTGGTTGAATTGCACCAAATATAGCAGTGTTGCTCTTTTTTTTTGCATATATATATATATCTACTATATAATTGCCGTAGGCACTTCCGTGTCGGACCCTGCAAAAGACCGTGGCTTTGTCACTCTGTGACGTCACCACGTGCGAGAAATGGCCGCGAAGCGGCCATTGCGAGTCGCTGGCCGAAAATCGAACCAGAGGCTCGGCCACAAAGTTAGCGATTTACAGCTCATGTAGCGCGAGCAATGGCCGCGAGGCCATTGCGAGTCGCTGCCTGAGCCGCGATTCTGAGCGCTGTCAGCCCCTCGCCGCTGTCAGCACACACCCCCAACCCCTGTCACCACACACCCCCCATATGTCCTCACCCCCCCCATATGTCCGCACCCCATATGTCCGCCATCACAATACTCAGTCCGCAAAAAAACGCATCTGCCGCGTTTGCCGCATAATCGTTACACTTGCGGCGCGGTTGCGGTAATCCCCATAGAAGGTACAGGGGGACTTGCGGCAGGTGCGGCAAGTGCGGTTTTGCACTTGCGGCAGGTGCGGCCGCGAAAAAAAACGCGGCTGACTGCGGTTTTTTTCGCGGCCGCACTTGCCGCAAGTGCAAAACCGCACTTGCCGCACCTGCCGCAAGTCCCCCTATACTTTCTATGGGGATTACCGCTACCGCGCCGCAAGTGTAACGGTTATGCGGCAAACGCGGCAGATGCGTTTTTTTCACCGCATCTGCCGCGAATTGATATATTCATAATTATATATATATATATATATAGATATATATATATAGATATAGATATATAGATATATAGATATAGATTAATATATATATATATATATATATAGATGTCATATTATATATATGTATATGATTAGTAAATATATATATATATTTTATATTAATATATATATATATATATATATATATAATTATATATATATATATATATATATATATATATATAATTATATATATATAATATATATATATATATATATATATATATATATATATATATATATACACATTATAATAAATTGTAATATATAATATACATAATTTATTTAAGTTAATAATATATATAATATATTTTTTTGATATATTTTTATGATATTATTTATATATAAAAATATATTGTATATATTGGTATTAAATAGATTATTGATCTATATGTTACACAATTATATAAATATTTTTCAGCCTTATATTAAATTTTTGTCTGAAATTATGTCAGTGGCTGAATATTTAATCTATATTATCTCTTTATAATTCTTTTGTGTTCTAAGACCCTTACAACATAATAGTTCAATTTTCCTTAAATGATATCAACCATACAAATATATGTAGTTGGTGTAAAGATGTCATTGGAATAATTGGATTATTATTTGAAAATGTTAAAAAAAATTTAAAAATATTCTAGACACCCGATGCATTTGCATCGGGCTCACAGCTAGTATAATATATATATATGTATTTAGTGCAATATTCCCAATAGGTATATTCAATCTGTTTATGCAAATCATACATTATTGAAACCCTGTATTTAGAAACAAACAGTATGATTTAGATCAAAATAAGGTAACAATAGACCGCTTTTTTTGTTTCACCCTGACGGGACCCTAGTACCCATTTTAAAGATCCAAAAGTCTCCCCTGCTGAACAATGTACGCCAGTGATCACCACCCTTTCATTAAGCAATACTTATATTAACATACATGACTTTGCAGTTTTTCAACCAAAATGTGCTGCACTGTTTTTCATTTACTTTCCATACGCACCCTTTCATTAAGTCTAAGTTGTCCTTCTCCTATACGTTAGCAAAGCAATGCCTAACTCATCCCTGACAGTTATGGGTTAAGCAGTTTCCAGTAAGTGGGCCATGCTTGAGGGTAATGCAAGTTCCATTTCTTCAGACTGATTAACATATCCTTTAAAGTAGAAGCATCAGGAGGAGATTAGCAAGAAAAAGAAAACTCTTTAAAAGCTTGATTACATCTCCTATGTTCAGTAATCTCTTTAAGAGTGTGCGAATGTAAGATTGTCCAGCACTGGAATTCTCATTTTCTACCATACAAATTGCAGGAGAAAAGGACATATGGGGAACTCTTCAGTTTATAAATAAACCTCTCAGGATACAGCAATTGTATCACAAAATTGGCAATTATTTTATCCATTATGGCAAATATAATATTTTCTCAGCTCAAATAGTAGATAAATACTAGAAGGCAATATATAGCATATGGTCATACAAATCTAATATATCGACTGCAAATTGTCACCTTCATACTTTTCAATTTTTTTTGTCTCTGTATTTGATTGTGATGGTTGTTAAATATTTATTATATGTTTCTTTTCCCCACTGCTCTATTGTTATTGTTGGTGAGGGGAATTAAAACTCTGAATCTGAGATTTAAGGAACTCTGTAAGCACAGAATGACTGTTCAAGCCAAGCACAGGTGCTCGGTGCATTATGGCACGGCCAATAATTTAAGTGCATCTTCCCACCTACTTGTTATCCCTCCATCTCTACCTCCTCTTCTTTGATTGACAGCTCTGGCTTTATCGGGCCAGAGAATGGAGAAGATAAATAGACAACAAGCATGTGAGAAGGTGCACTTAAAGGGAATCTGTCAGCTCATTTTTATCCCCAAACTTAACACTACCTGTCCCTTCACCTTCCTAGCACATCCCTAACCACCCCTTTCTGACTTAAAACTGACCTATAAAGGTTGTAAAAAATGAGTTTGATACTGACATATCCATATGGTAATTAGTCTTCTAGACTACATATGTAGTTTGCCTGGGTGTTCTCCATGCCTGCATTCTCCCCCACTTGATGCTGGAAACACGTTCTGGTGGGGGTGATAATTCAATCAGGAGGGCGGTCCCTATTCAGAATTCACGGTTATACTTCTGGGTATAGCAGCTGTGATGGTGCCGCTCCCCACGAGTGGAGCGGTTCTCCAGGGCAACCGTTAAAATTTATGGCGGTGGTAGGCTGGTGGGGTGCAGGACTGAGGGCACAGAATAACCGACAGACACAGAGTTCTCAGTCTCCTTTACCTTTACTGAAGCAGTTGAAGCCAGAGTACAGTCCACAGGTGTTGTAGGGGAATACAGGAAAAAAACTATGGATCTCCTCACCCAGTGAGTTCTGAGGCCTCCCTGCTGCGTTCCTCTTCATTAGACTCTGCTGCTGCCTGTAGCTAGCTGCGGCCCTCTCTTCTTGCTGACAAGTCTCTCACACACATGGCAGACATCTCGAACCCTTCTTTGGCACCTCTCCTCTGACTGAGCTCCTGGGCTCTAATGCGCTGCTGTGCCTTCAGATAATTGGTGTGACCAGGAGACTTGGAATCTCCCATCCTCTGGTATTTGCTGCTGGGTCTGGAATTCCTCACAACCTTGGACTCCAGTGTTTGTTCCTGGCACTCTGGCCTGGGGTGAGCCCATCACTGGTTTCACTCCCAGGCCCTTTCCTCGACTTCCTCAGGTCTTTGCCGATGGGTCCCTCATGCTCAATCCTGTCCTGGGATGAGCCTGACACTGCTCCAGTCTCCAGGACATCTGTCCTGTTTTCCCTCTCGGAATTTCTGACTAACTTCCCCTCCAGACCAGAATTTATAGGGAAGCTCCCCTGAAACCGGGTTCCCCCTTTAGGCCTGGAGTCAGGAAAAGTGTTGCATGCTGTGGGCTTACCTGATGTGAAGACCCCTGCTTGCTTCCAGGCATGACATCACCCCCTGGAGGGAGATAATGCCATTTTGGCATCCGGACTCTGGGGTGCCACACTAATCTCACAATATTCTTCTTCTTCTAAATGTATGTTCTACTCCTGGTTTTGAATGAGAAATACCTGCAAAATACTGATCAAAGTAAACATATGTGAAAGATGTTGCACAAAGCACACTGCTCCTCATCTTCCAAGTAAAACTGTTAGCAACAGATGGACCACAGACCAGTTTTCTTGAAGGGAAGAGTCTCAAGAGAGCACCAGGTCAGGTAATGATTGTGGTTCAGGAGAAAAATATAAAAGCTCAGAGCATGAGGGGAGCGACAGAGTTGTCATCAAAACAGAGAAGAGAGCAGACCTACAGACAGGAGAGCAGATCATACATCGCCTGGTTTGTAAATCAAGTGAGCCCATTGATGTACCTAGAAGATTGATAATGTGCCCCCCCCAAGTGAAACCCTTGGTTCTGAATCTGAGTTCGAGCCATGGAACCTCACTAGTTAAGACCCAAAGTTCCGACTACGTGTTCAAGCCACAGACTTTGCCAATGAAGACTCAAAGTCCCAACTTGGAGGTCAAGCAGCAGACAACCTCATTCAAGACCCAGAGTCCCAACCATGAAACTGAGGGTGGGGGAGAGAGGGCCCATGTTCATGGACGACTCGAGTGAGCCAGGCAGTTGCTTTCTGCTTGGCCGTGTGGTACCTGGAGATGTAAAGGGTATAATGTAATTTAACTGTACCTTTAGTAGATTGTTTTGCAAACAATTTACTGTTAGTTAACTGAGCCTTACAACTTGATAATCGATGCTAGATAGTGACACGTACAACCCAGTCAAACACAGCATTTTAGCTTGGTGAATTACATACGTGTTAGAAAAGTATAAATTGTCTACATAGCTGTAATAGGTGTTCTCATATAAACGAATGTGTCTGCACTGCTCCTCTGACAATTAGCTATTCTGTGATGTATTGCATTGTTTGTCGATTCCCTTGTACTCAGCTGAAATTTCCCTTTGTTTAGTAATAAATCTCTTTTGCAAGTCAGCACTGTGTTGTCCTTCTCTGTGTGGTTGCATCCTCAAACGTCTTATTACACTGGCACATAGTGAAGTGAGTTACCTCAATAGGGTCTATCCGGATTGGGTACACATTGTTATGGTGGAATGATGTGTATTAGTGATGAGCGAGCATGTTCGCTGGTACTCGGTGCTCGCCCCAGCATCTGAGTACTCGAGATGCTTTGAGCTCACCGAGTACTGGAGAGATACTCGGGCTCATGCTTGGGTCCAATTCCCTGCATGTTGGCGCACTTTACGGAGGCAGCCCACATGCAGGGATTGGCTGCCTCACACTGTAATGCCACAGCCATGTTGGTTGTGGCATTATACAGTGATTGGCTAACCGCACAGCGTCATCAGGTCTACATCAGACCTGACCAGCGGCTGGCAAACAGCTGATCTGACAGCAGTTCAAATTTCCAGTGCCGAGACCAATAGGTGATGTCGGCACGGGAGATTTAAATAGCTGTCAGACCAGCTGTGTCTAAATTTCCCGCGCGGACACCACCCGTAGATCAGTGGCGCCCATTGCTAGGATATCAGCTGCTGCCACCAATGGGAGATCAACGGCTCCCACCACCGGGAGATCAACGGCACTCGCCGCTGATCTCCTGGTGGTGTCCGCGTAGGAAATTTAAACACAACTGGTCTGACAGCTGTTTAAATTTCCCATGCCGACACCGCCGGGTGATCAGCGGTGCCAGCCGCTGGGAGATCAGCAGCACCCGTCGCTGGGAGATGAGCAGTGGTTGCTGCTGATCTCCCAGCAGTGGGCACCGCTTATTTCTCAGTGGTGGAAGTCGCTGATTTCCCGGCGAAGGGCGCCGCAGATCTCCTGGCGGTGTCCACGCGAGAAATTTAAACACAGCTGGTCTGACAGCTGTTTAAATCTCCGGCGACGAAATCACCTATTGGTGTCAGTGTGGGAGATTTAAATAGCTGTCAGATCAGCTGTCCCCCGCACCAACACCGCGGCGGCGGTAGCCGCTGATCTGCCGGCAGTGTCTGGCTGATTGTTTAATCCAGCTGTGCAGGAAAAAGCATGCTTTCTACCGTGGTAGTTCCCGATCAGCTAATGCTGTCAGGTGACAGCATCAGCTGATTACCGACAGGTCCTGGCAGCGATCGGACGCGTCCCGGGAGTCTGCGGACAGGTGAGTGTTTTGTTTTTTTTCTGAGACCATTTGGATTTCACTTTAGCAACGATTGTACAGACAGCTAGCAGCTGCCCCACATACGCTGCTGAAGTGAAAGTTTTAGGCTTTCTGCAGCGCGTCAGCTGTGTCACCGGCAAAATGCTCGGGTTTCCTCTTAGGTTAACATTGGAGCATCTCGATATGCTCAACACGAGCTTCAAGCACCCGAGCATTTTACTGCTCGCTAGGGATGGGCGAATCTACTCGCTAGGACTCGGTACTCGGCGAGTAGTAAGGGACTCGCAGGACTCGGTACTCTGCGAGTTTCCCAGTGATTACTCGCACGAGTCCAATGCAAATCAATATCAATCCTACTTTTTTCAGAAACGCTGACAAAACTAGGATTGCCATTGTTTGCATTAGACTCGGCTACTGTGCCAGTGATAGCAGGGAAACTCGCAAAGTAACTGCTGTTTCTTTGCGAGCCGAGTCCAGCTGTCTGCTCTGTGCAGCTCCAGGGTCCTAGAGCCCGCCTGCTCACAGAGATGATGTAGCAGAGCTGAGATTGTTCTCAGTCTGCTCATTCCCTGTGCATAGACATCTATCTCTATGCACAGGGGATGTAGCAGAGAGGACATCGCGTTTTGGACTACGTCGGACGGAAGAGGATTTTTTTAATTAAAGATGGAGTCCCTAATGGCTTTTTTTTGTATTTCAAATAAAAAATTTTCTCTGTGTTTTTTTAACCCTTTATTGGAGATTCTTAGTGGCTGGGTCAAACGTGGCCTGACATTAAGAATCTCGGGCTTAATACCAGCTTGTATAACAAAGCTGGTATTAACCCCTTTATTACCCAGCGTGCCACCGCCACCAGGGCCGCTGGAAGAGCGGGGTTCAGCGCCAGAGGATGGCGCTTCAATGAACGCGCCATCTTCTGGGGCGGCTGCGGGCTGCAATTTGCAGCGGGGGGTGCCCAGAAAGCTTGGGCATCCCTGCGCTGCGGATTCCAGCCCCCAGCTGCTTAGCTGTACCTGGCTAGACATAGAAATTGCGTGGAGCCCCACGCATTTTTTTTTTATTATTTCATGAATTTCAGAGTCTCAGAGTCAGAGTCAGAATCTCAGAATTTCATGAAATAATTAAAAAAAAATGCGTGGGGCTCCGCGCAATTTCTATGTCTAGCCAGGTACAGCTAAGCAGCTGGGGGCTGGAATCCGCAGCGCAGGGATGCCCAAGCTTTCTGGGCACCCCCCGCTGCAAATTGAAGCCCGCAGCCGCCCCAGAAGATGGCGCGTTCATTGAAGCGCCATCCTCTGGCGCTGAACCCCGCTCTTCCAGCGGCCCTGGTAGCGGTGGCACGCTGGGTAATAAAGAGGTTAGGGCCAGCTTTGTATTATCAGCTGGCCCTAAGCCCGAAATTTATGGCGGTCACGCCAATATTAGACATGACCGCCATGAATTTCTATTAAATTGTTTTAAAAAAAACACAACACAAAGAAAATTTTTTATTAGAAATAAAAAAAAAAGCCATTAGGGACTCCATCTTTAATTAAAAAAATCCTCTTCCGTCCGACGCAGTCCAAAACGCGATGTCTTCTCTGCTACATCCCCTGTGTATAGATATAGATGTCTATGCACAGGGAATGAGCAGACTGAGAACAATCTCAGCTCTGCTACATCATCTCTGTGCACAGACATTCATGTCTGTACACAGGGAATGAGCAGACTGAGAACAATCTCAGCTCTGCTACATCAGGCAGCAGGCGGGCTCTAGGACCCTGGAGCTGGCAGCCAGCACAGAGGAGAAAGCAGGACTCTTATCTGTGCGAGTTTCATAGCGATTACTTACAAAGTAAACGAGTCCAATGCAAATAAATGACAAAACTAGGATTGCTTCAGGCTGAAGCTTCCGAGACACATCTGCGATTTGTAAATCTCACACTACTCGCTATTACTCGCTTCCCCATTCATTAACATTGGACTCGCTAGACTCGCAACGAGTAGCGAGTCCTGGGCTCGGACTCGCTAGAGTCAAGCGATTCCGAGTAATTTAGGATTCGCCCATCACTACTGCTCGCCCATCACTAACGTTTATGCTTTTTTGATAAAAAAAGAATGTCAACTAAATACGGTATATTTTTAATATGTGTCACTACTATTTATTTAATGACTGCAGGATATCTATTCATTGTGTTTTATTCTACGGTATGTTTGTCTGTTAATGTCCACAGTGGTGATTTTTGTTTTTTCTCACACTTTAATGAAACTTCCTTACAATGGTCCCTGCTGATTCTCCTGGATCTCTCTGCTGCATTCGATACTGTGGATCACCAGCTCCTTCTCTCTATGCTCTGCTCTATTGGACTAAAGGACACCGCTTTCTCCTGGATTTCCTCCAGCCTCTCTGGCCGCTCCTTCACTGTATCCTTCACCTATTCTTCTTCCTCTCCTTTTCCCCTTACTTTAGGAGTTCCTCAGAATTCAGTGCTGGGCCCTCTCCTTTTCATCTTCCTCAAGGCTCAGTTCTAGGCCCTCTCCTCTTCGCTCTATATACAGCCCCTATTGGACAAACCATCAGCAGATTTAGATTCCAGTTCATCTCTATGCTTATGATACCCAATTATACACCTGTTCTCCTGACATCACCCCCAAATTAATACAAAATTCCAGGGATTATCTGTCTGCTGTCTACAACAATATGTCATCCCTCCATCTGAAACTGAATTTCTCCAAAAATGAACTTCTTCCCTCTACTGACCTACCTACAAAGGGTGAAGTATTGAACACATCTCCAATTTTCTAAGTAAATATATTTAATTAGGGGGAGAAAGAGAAGCTGGTGGTGATTCGATGTGGGGCTCGTATGATGTCATTATGTCATGTGAGCCCTGAGCTACTGAGCTACGGTTACCAACAGCTCTGGAACGGCAACAGAACAGGATGTGAATACAGGGTTTATTATTTTACCTGGAGGAAACAAGTCAATTCAAAAGGGGTTGTCCTAATAGTGGATAACCAGTAGCATAACTTCAAGCTCATGGGCCCTGATGTGAAAACTCCAGTGGGGCCCCCAATTATTGCAAATCTTTAATGGCAATAGTCTTTATCTATGGGCCAAAGGGACTTTTGGGGCCCCCTAGGCTCCAGGGACCGGGTGCGATTGCAACCCCTACACCTATTGTAGTTACGCCCCTGTGGATCACCCATATAACATATTTCTTAAGGTGCTATTTACTCGTATTTCTCACCAGATGTTGGTAATATCCCATCCAATCAACACAGGCACCGCATTTATTCGCTAATTCCTTCAAGAATATTTTCTGCATGGGCTGTGATAAGCTGTGAAATGGATACAGGACACCAGGTCTGTAAATACTCTTGCTATACATCTCTTCTTCTACTTTTATGCCACCAAAAGACTCTGAATTTCCTTGGCACTATCTACTAGTGCCACACTTAAATAACACGGGTTCTCAAAGCGCCAGAACCTCAATTTCGTGCCAGATTCTAACCTGAACTGTAAAGAATTACTCCATGATATATCTCTCTGTTCTGCTGAAGTAAAGCAGCTGTTATCCCCTGTTGTGTGTGGTCATTCTATTAGCTGTGGATGCTGCGTGAGGGTGGATAGCAGTGATTAGAAAGCGCCCCATAACCAGGGCATTACATAGTCTTTTACTTCCTCGCCTGCCCAGGAGCTGTGGTATATCCGACCTGTTCTTGCATGGTCGGACACATCCATTACACAGCAGCACATTTATAAGAATATCTCGGGACAGGAAAAAATTTTTTTAACACATCTGAATATGGAACTTATTTTTATCCTAAGATCTATAAATTAAAATGTACAATTGTTTGTGACACAATCCCTTTGAGTGACAGATAATACATTTCTATATCAATACGTAAGCTTGTAAGCTTGAGAATCGATACAGGACTCCAGTTTTACAGCGCAGTTAATTACCAAGCAAGTGATTGCCGTTGCAGAGGACGTATGGACATTATGTTTGGTGCAATTGTTCTACTACATGCAGCAATATGTTTATACACTGAGAAATTAACCAGACTGTGACATTAACAAGGCTGATTGGGGTATAACAGTCAAGTAATGCTTTCTTCATTTCACATAGCTGGAATGTGCAGCCGCGATCTGCAAGTGCCTATTCATAATTACTGTCAAATGCAATCAACCATTGTTGCTATGAGTGTTTCTCCCAGGCTCTCCCCCAGCCATATGTAGATCTTCTGAACTGCAAAGTATGCCAATACATCCAGCCTCGTGTCCTAATCTCGCTTTGACCGACTATGTGCAAAACTTTACTGTCCTATTTTTTTAACTTGTTGCCATGGTTACTTTTAGCCAGCAAGATTGATGGGGGAGTAAAGAACCGAATGCACTAATCTAAAACATACTTCTAGAAAGCGTCTGGAACAAAGCAAACTATACAATTTGCTATTGAAATGTTATTGTTGCTTCAGTTACTAAGACCTTATGGACATATGATATTACACATCTTTGTGGCGTGGGTCTATACTACATTGCCGTAACCTGCTCTCGGCCCACTGTATATTATTTCTAAGGGAGTATGTGATGCGCCCCAGGGCAGTGGGGTACTCCAAACGGGACTGCTGTGTTTCTGGTGGGGTCACAGGGGTCGAGACCCGACTCCGTGATCCTGGGTTCTGTGTTAAAGAGTCCTTGGGGAAAATTATAAAGATTATTCGTGACATCACCTGCGGTTTGTGGCTTTGGGTAGCCACTGCTGCTGCAGAACCTCTGGGGATGATGAATGGGCAGCTGGTATGGATTGGCTCTCCACAGGTGGAACGGATCCCCAGGGCAGTGGATGTTGAAGGGTGTGCGGTGCAGGATGGAGGGTGCACATTAACCAATAATTTTGTTGGTTCCTCAAATCCTTTACTGGCAATACCGATTCTGAGGCCTCCCTGCTGTGCTTACTCCTGTGGGTCACTGCTGCTGCTGCTTGAATCTGAGCTGCGGCCCTCTCTCTCCCTCTCTCCTGGGTGTGCCAGCATGACAGGCAGCTCGAGTCCTTTATTAGCCTCACTTCATGGGCGGCTACTCCTGGGCTCTTGGCACTGCTTTGCCTACAGTTACTTGATGTGGATGGGGAACTTGGAATTCCTCACCCCCCCCCCGTATTGGCTGTCAGGATGTTAGGCCCCACACAGCCTCGGACTCTGGTGTCAGTCTCTTGGTGCTTACTCCTCTGGGGTGAGCTTGACACTGCTCTGCTCCCCAGGCTCTCCTTGTCATCCTCAGACCCTTGCCTTAGGTCCCTCAGCTAGGCTTAGCTATCCTGGGATGAGATTAGCACTGCTCCAGTCCACAGTTCCTCATTACTGCTCTGTACTGAACTGACTAACTCCACCCCAGACCAGAATTTATAGGGGAGCAGCTCTAAACCCGAGTTTTAGATCTTCCCTTTCAGGCCTGGAGGCAGAAAGGTGTTATGTGCTTTGGTTTTGTCTGGTGTGGATTCCCTCTGTTACTCTCAGGTATGACACTACCCCCAGGGAAAGATAATGACATTGTGGCATCTGAACTCTGGGATGCCACATATGCATTGCCTCACAGTGACAGTGTAGAACAACACATGGAGCCTAAAATATAAAAAGCCTCATGATGCACAGATTGAGTATTTGGTGAGTTTTTTACCACAGTTTTTGTATCCAAAACCAGGAGTGGTGATAAATACAGAAGTGGTGAGTGTTTCTATTATACTTTTCCTCTGATTGTCACAATGGTTTTGGCTAGAAATTCTGAGCAAAAAACTCACCAAATACTCAGTGTGTGCACATGGTCTTACAAATACTGAGGTAAAAAACTCTCCAAATACTCAGCGTTGTGCACATGGCCTTACAAATACTGAAGTAAAAAGTTAACAAACACTCAACATGTGAATGTGGTCTTAGATGGTATTGAAAAGTGATGGTTTTTCCATGCAGATCTGTGCTCAGTAAATCCACATCAGAATGTAGCACTGTGCTGAATATTTCTACTCAGAAATACATGTTTACCTTACGTCAGTTTTCAGTACAAATTTGACGCCCCATAGCCATCAAACTAATGTCGAGTACGCTCAGTGATATTGATGGCTTTAGACAGTGTAATACATATGAGGGCCATCGAATCTCCCCTGATAGCTGATGACAAGGAAGATAAAAACCCAGAATCTCCAGTTTGGAATTGCAGTTCTTTTGTTCTTCCTGAGAAAAGCCTCTGCAGAGTAGTCTGACAGCGGCTCTCTCACAAAAATATAGAATCATTAGCTTTCCTGTGTACTGTAAAGATAGGTCCCTTTATGCTGAATTAACGTCTTTCAAGGGATAAATCTGCAGAGAAATCTGCTACAGATCCACAGCTGAACTTTTTGGACATGTACATTTTGCTGAATATTTGCAGCCGATTTATGGTGATGTCCGCCAGTGGATTTTTCTAACTTGTAAATCCATCCTTGGGGAATCTGTTTATTGTAACACCCTTTGTATCGCTGTATTCACTGGCCCATTGAGTGCATCTTGTCATCTACTTGATTTCTGTTTATCACTGCCCTTCTTCTCCTTAATTGTAATGATGTCCACCGGTGGATTTGTGTTGATGTCCACCGGTGGATTTTTCTAACTTGTGAATCCACCCTTAGGAAATCTGTTTAAAGTAGCACCCCTTGTATTGCTGTTGAGTGCACCTTCTCATCTACTTGATTTCCATCTATCTCTGCCCTCCTCTTTCTTGATTGACAGCTCTGGGTGCTCAGGAGCCATATATTGTTATAATAATAAGAAAAACGAAAAATGGGAAGGTGCACTGAACTGCTCGGCCATGACGAGTGTGCACCGAGCACTTGTGCTAGGTTTGAAAAACCATTTTGTTTTGACTGACTCCTTTAAGGGTGGATTGAAAAATTGCATACTTGCTGCTCTTAAGGGCTCGTTACACACAACGATATCGCTGACGATATCGCTGCAACGTCACTGTTTTTGTAATGTCGCAGCAATGTCGAAACAACATCGTTGTGTGTGACATGTATCAACAATCAATTTTAAGTTGTTGATTGTTGATCATAGATTTATGGCCAGGACCATAAATCTGTCATTGGTCGTCCACTGGTCAGCATGCATCGGGGCATGTGACAGGGGCCAAACAACCAGCAATAGGTGGAGCAGGCTGGTAACCATGGTAAACAGCGGGTATCTAGGCAGTGCGCAGCGCCTAGTTACCCAATGTATACCCTGGTTACCAGCCTTCTCCGCTTACAGGCTGGTATCTAAGGTACACAGCGGGTAACTAGGGACAGCGCTGTCCTGCCTGTGTGACAGCTCACCAGCGATCAGTTCACGATATGACAGCGATCCACATCGTTGGCCGGATCGCTGCCACATTGCAGCATGTAACGGGGCATTTACTCATAGGCTGGAATCACACTGTCCGTGTGATATGCGAGTCTCTCGGATGAGTGTAGAATCATTAACCCTGAACAGCCTCCCCTCCCTGGATGGGGATTGTTGAGCTGCATAGAAATACAACCAGCTAATGCTTCCATCCAGACAGGGAGAGGCTATTCCAGGTGACTGATCCAAGACTTGTCCGACTGCCTCGCATGTCACACGGACAGCGTTATTCCAGCCTTAGGGTGGAAACGCATTATGCAAGACTCATGTGAGATACTTGCATGAGTCTTACATAACTCACCCAGAACAGCCGCTGGCTCTCTGGATAGGAGCACAACAGCTGAGTGTATTTCTGTGGAGCTGACCCGCTACCATTTAGAGAGGCCGTTCTTGGTGAGTCATGTGAGTATCTTGCATGAGTCTGGCATTGTGGGTTTCCACCCTAAGGGGTCCGTTACATGCTACGATATCATTAACGCTATCGTTTGTATGTCACGGCTTTTGTGGGCGGGGCAGCGACGTTGTAACAACGTTGTTGCGTGTGACATGTAGATACGAACAGCAATAATTTGGCTGATCTTTGATCGCCGGTTTATGAATTGGACCATAAATCAGTCGTTGGTCGTCCGTTCAACCTGCAGCATTGGCGTGTGGGACACCTTGATAATGATGATGTTTACAACTTCGCCTATTCAGAACTGAGGAACATAGGCATCCAAACGACTGCTAATATCGTTCGCTTGTCGCGGAATCGTTGCTGCGTCGTTCACAATATCTGTACGTGTGACACCTCACCAGCGATCATTGAACGTCGCTTAAGTGATCCAGGTGAAATCAGATCGTTGGTCGGATCACTGAGACATTGAAGCGTGTAACAGGCCCTTTACACTTTTACTCTTCTGAGGCCGGCTTCAGACTGCGTGTCTGATCCGATCCGTAGCTGTCCGCTTGAAGCAGACAGCCGCGGACCGGATCAGCACACAGGACGGGGGGCTATTATGCCCTCCGATCCTGTGTGCAGCCGCACGCAGCTGAACCAGCTGACAGGTCAGGACCGCGGCGCCCGCGGTCCTCACCTATTAGCAGCTGCACACAGGATCGGAGGGCATAATAGCCCCCCGTCCTGTGTGCTGATCCGGTCCGCGGCTGTCTGCTTCAAGCGGACAGCTACGGATCGGATCAGACACGCAGTCTGAAGCCGGCCTGAGAGTTTACTCTTAACTATTTAATTAATAGATTATCACAAATGCATTTGGATCGGTCCCGTCTCACACAACGATATCGCTAACGATATTGTTGAAATGTCACGGGTTTCCAGTCATTCAAAGGATGTTGTAACAACGTTATTCAGTGTGACATGTACATCTGTGGCGCCCCACATGGTCAGGCATCACACCGGGGTATTGCACTCGTAAAAGTGGTGTAATCTTCCCCAGCTGCAAGTGGATACTAGGCTGGTGGGTGGGACCCATTCCTGCACTCCCACATGAGAATAGTAGTGGGAGGTTACCCGGGAGGGATCTAGCACCTCTGGGGAGAGTGAAGAAGAGTTAGGAGTTGGAGAGGGGTCGAGGAGAAGTGTGGAGCGAGTCGGGAGGTCTAACAGGACAGCTTCAGGCTGATTCTGAGGGAAGATGAAAGGGGATCCTGAGGGGATCCTGAGAGAGGGTGCTTGACGTGTGAGTCTGGGCCCGAGAGAGAAAGGGGGAACCCTAGCGTGGAGCGACCATACTCCAGGGAATTCCTCAGTCCACCACGGGAACACCGGACCCAAGGAAACAGCCAGAATCTACCTCGGAAGTCGTCAACCGGCTGCTGCGGTGTGTTCCCCGGCTGCGGCACCCTGCCAGACGGAGCGGTCTGCCTGCTTCTTCACTTCGAGCGAGGGGAGCCCCAAGACTACCTTCATGGACTAATTGGGTATAGACTCATCCTAAGCGGGGAAGAAAGGACACGGGTTCATCAACTAAGGCATACCACAGGTACCACCATACCACCTGGCACCCACTTGCAGCCACCCTTAGAGCTACCTGTTTCTTTAACAACTTTTGCTGAACTGTGAACTTATATGCTGAGGACTGTTTACAGTAAAGTACCCGGGAGAGTGACTTTGCCTCTGTGTCTTTGTGCTACAGAATTCAACCTGTTTTCTTACAGGAACACTGCCAGGGAGAACCAGCTCCACCTGTAGGGAGCTTTGCTATCCTTGCCACAATACTATCGCCCTCCAGAGGACTGTGGTGGCGCTTGTGATACCTCACCAGGTACTACTGGTGGCGTCGTGTGACAATAACTCTTTTCCCCTGTACATAACCCCTCTATTAAAGTGTCACCCAAGCCACGGGCTCAGGCACCACCACCCGTGACATCCCTGTGAACCCCTCCGAGCCTGATACCCGAGTACCCCAGGGCCTGGGGCTCGACACATCCAATCAACAAATCGGCCAGATCGTTCATCGGAGGTTTGTGAACCGAACCTTAAACCAAACGATGAGAGTTCATCCAACCTGCAGCATCGGTGTGTGTGACATCTCAATAATGATGTCGTTACCGACCTCGCCTATTCAGAACCAAAGGACGTAGGTGATCAAATGACTGCAAGTATTGTTCGCTTGTTGCGGAATCGTTGCTGCATCGTTAAAGATATCTTCACGTGTCACATTTCACTAGCGATCATTGAACGTCGTTCAAGTGATCTAGGTCAAGTCGGATCGTTGATCATATCGTTCAACCATTGAAGCGTGAGACGGGGCCTTAAGACTACAATAAAGACCAGGCTGCAACATTATAGACATTTTTCAGGGAATATAAATGATCTCAGAATAGTAAAAAAAAATAACAGAAGTGATACTGACCCTCACAGATCCCCTGCAGCCAGATGTGTACTGTCCTATCTCAACAGATCAGAAATGGCAGTAGATAAAAGCCTTTAGGGCAAAGGTCTTCACCCTTTTGTAGGTCATCATGAGTCAGTTAAAAAAACTCGAGATAATATGAAGCCGTGCTGCATATTAAAATGGAAAATCCTATTAAAGATATGACTTAGTGATATGGGCTTTACCCTAGTGTTAACAGCCACTGATATGATTTCCACCCTATTGCCAAGTTCTAGTAATGCTATGATGACATCCCTGGTGCACAATATTATCAGCAGCTGTTAACTACTAGGGAGCCATATGGGGGTGTCCCGAGCAATTAGATAGGGTTTACTGTTTAAGGACATTGTAGAAATCTATGATGAATTGAATGGTAGAACATTTTTGTTATTTATGTAATGTTCTGTGATAGGGAAGCAGGTGACATACTCTAGGGCTTATCCCATGTTTCCAAACCAGCAGCTAAGCTAAGATTCAGGCAGATGGCATAGGGTCATGAGAGCTACAGCAGTCATATGCCAACCTACTATATTACTGCATATAGTCTTCTGCCAAACTCAGCCAGTGTGCTGCTGCTGTTCCTAGAGCAGTACAATAGTGTTATCTGCTCTGCATAGCAATCGGTATTGATATGGGATTTAATGCACTCACCATGTGTAAACAAGAACATTGGTGCATGCCAACACACGATTGTCAATTGGTGCCAAAAACATCATGGTAAGAGTAAAAAGTAACATTAATTAAGCATGATCAATTTAAATATACAGTGAAGGAAATAATTATTTGATCCCTTGCTGATTTTGTAAGTTTGCCCACTGACAAAGACATGGACAATCTAGGACAATCTATCATTTTAAGGGTAGGTTCATTTTATCAGTGAAAGATAGAATATCAAAAATAAAATCCAGGAAATCTCATTGTCTAAATTATATAAATGTATTTGCATTTTGCAGAGAGAAATAAGCATTTGATCCCCTACCAATCATTAGGAGTTCAGACTCCTACAGACCAGTCAGAAGCTCCTAATCAACTCATTATCTGCATTAAAGACAGCTGTCTTAGGGTGCTTTCACATCAGTGTTTTTCGTAAAACGCTGATGTGAAAGGGCCCTTACATTGTCACCTGTATAAAAGACTCCTGTCCACACACTCAATTAATCAGTCAGATTAAGACATCTGACTCACCGTAAGCCGGGTTCTCAGGTCTCAGGCACTGGCTGTGGTCACGGTTCTGGGCCTGAGGCTGGGGAGGCCCAGTGGTCAATACAAAGGTTAAAGATATGATGATTTCTGTTTCGTGACGCCACTTGTAGGGGTCCGGTGATGGGACCGGCACTGCTTTGGCCTCCGGGGTGATGTGCAGCAGCTAGATGGATCTGCTCCCTACAGGATGAGCGGGAGTCCCCGG
>JARQOC010000003.1:790953295-790987358 GCA_033576535.1 Allobates femoralis | reverse complement strand
CAGGCCCAGTCGCAGACTTTGATCGTTATGCACCTGATGGTGACTCTGTTCAATGGTGGAGCATCTAGGAGTGCACAAAAGGAACCTCCCAAAATAACTGCTACCGTGATGGTTTCAGCAGTGCCAGGGAGATTTGACAATACCTTCAACATTACTGAAGAGCTTCCCTTTATCCTGATGCCTCCCGGCCATTCCAAGAGTGCTCGTGATTATGCTCATACAGCACCTGACAGTGCATTGTACTGTGTGGAACAGAGTCACATGTCACCATGAAACCACCTGGCTTCTTTCCCCCCCAAAAACCACCATAAACAATGTTTACACTGATCACACAGAACGTTGTTGTTTTACAGCCCTTCAGAGCTCATCTTTCATTTCCTTAACTTTTCTAGAAAAAAATGAAAGTCCTTGCACCAATCTGGCTTCCATCACTAATATTATATTTATGATCTATCCTATTCATTTGAATAGTGGCAGATCTGCAGAACCTGGCAGTGGCCACAACACAGTTGAGGTAGCTGTGCTCTTTGGCTTTGCAAATGCTAACACCTGGCCACTGCTGGTACAGAGAACAGCTGATTGGTGTATATGATGCGTATCGGACCCCCTATCGATCTGATCTTGCCGACCTTAAGGCTGCTTCACACGCTAGGATCTCGTTAGCAATATTGTTGAAACGTCACGGATTTGTGATCGTTCAAACGATATTGTTAGTGCATCGTTACGTGTAAACGAACGATGTAGGAAGGAAAAATCATTAGAACGGTCATCAAAAGTTTGAGATCCGGACCTCAAATCTATCGTTCGTCGTCCAATTAACGTCATGGGAAGAAGCAACATCGTTCAGTGTGACACCTTTTTGAACGATGTCGCTCATATTTCTCCTATTCCTTTCGCTTTGTAAAATCGTTCAAACGATCTTCTCCAAATAGCTGGAGTGTTGCCAAATTTAAGATTGTTAACGATATCCTTGCGTGTGACAACGCACTAACGATGTCGGAAGGATCGCGGTCACGTCACATAGCTAACGATATCGTTCACCTATATCCTAGTGTGTGAAGCGACCTTTAGGATAGGTCAGCACTGCAAAAGTTTTGGAGCATCCCATTAGCTAATGCAAGAGAAAAATAAGTAATAAATTAGCTTCCAGTTCTTATTACTGAGAATTATAGTTTAATTACCGTAGTTGCTAAACTTTTCTTTTGCCATAGTTTATTAAATGTGTAGAGCAGTGGTTATTAAACGGGGTTCAATCGAACCCCAGGGGTATGGTGTGTCAGTCTCAGGGTTTCAGCGGAGCCTCCGCCACAGAGGTCAAGACACTCCCGACGGCTGCATGTAGATTTATCACTAATGGTACCTTTACACGCCGCGACGGCAGGCTGGATACATCCCGCTACAGGCTACAAATGTAGCTTGTAGCGCCAATGTAGCCCGTCGTAGCGGCGTCTGAAGACGTGACGCTACAGCCGGCAACAGATACATCTGTTTCCTAGGTCTGCTCGAAAACTGATGGCTACAAAGCCGATTGTAGCGAGCTGTATCGGCGTGTAAAGAGGCAACGGAAGGGAACTCTGGACACCCGGGGCTGTAGCTGCAATGTAGCTAAGGCGTGTCCCAGGCTCTGGGATACCGCGCCCCATCACCGATCATTGGAGGAAGCTCCTGCATGACGATTGGTAGTCGCTGCCTAGGGCGGCATATTTAAGGAGCTGACCAGTCACACTACACAATCGCTCGAGCGTGCTGTATTTCTCAGCCTCCTGCGATGCCTGGCCAATCATGATGATATTGCGCTGTCCTATCAGCGTACGGACGGCTCGTAATCCACGATTGTGGCACGCCTATGTGCTGTCCCTGCTGTACCAGGTCCGCCCATAGTAGCTTATTGTAGCGCTGTGTAAACGTGGTACGCTAAGCTACAGCTGGCTACTTCACACACCCGGCGATGTAGCTAGCTACAGATGTAGCGTGGCGTAGCGCACCTTATGGCGGCGTGTAAAGAGGGTGCATTGACCGTTTGTAGCCGTTTGAGTGTGCTCGTGCACGTGAAGTAGCGGGATGTATCCAGCCTGCCGTCGCGGCGTGTAAAGGTACCATAAGGGGTTCGGTGAATGTGCATATGAAACTGGTGGATTGGGTACCTCAAACAAGGTTAAGAACCACTGGTGTAGAGCCTTTTGCAGCCTAGGGTGGAAAGCGACTCTTGTGTCATGACTTTTCATAGTAACATAGTAACATAGTAACATACTTTTTAAGGTTGAAGGAACACTTTAAGTCCATCTAGTTCAACCCATAGCCTAACATGTTGATCCAGAGGAAGGCAAAAAAAAACCATGTGGCAACACTAAGCTCCACATTGGGGGAAAAAATTCCTTCCTGACTCCAGGTACGGCAATCAGACTAGTTCCCTGGATCAGCGCCCTATCAAAGAATCTAGTATATATAACTGGTAATATTATAGTTTTCAAGAAAGGCATCCAGGCCCTTCTTAAATGTTAGTAGTGACTCACTCATTACAACATCATGTGGCAGAGAGTTCCATAGTCTCACTGCTCTTACAGTAAAGAATCCGCGTCTGTGATTATGATTAAACCTTCTTTCCTCCAGACGTAGAGGATGCCCCCTCCGGCCTAAGAGTAAAGAGATCATTAGAAAGGTCTCTGTACTGTCCCCTCATATATTTATACATTATTATAAGATCACCCCTAAGCCTTCGTTTTTCCAAGCTAAATAACCCCAAGTTTAATAACCTGTCTTGGTATTGCAGACCCCTTGGTCCTCTAATGACCTTTGTCGCTCTTCTCTGGACCCGCTCTAGTTCAGCTATTACTTTCTTATACACCGGAGACCAGAATTGTACACAGTATTCTAAGTGTGGTCGCACTAGTGACTTGTATAGAGGTAAAATTATGTTCTCCTCATGAGCATCTATGCCTCTTTTAATGCATCCCATTATTTTATTTGCCTTTGCAGCAGCTGCCTGACACATGCCACTAAATGTGAGTTTGTCATCTACCCATACACCCAGGTCTTTTTCAGTGACAGTTTTGCCCAGTGTTTTACAATTAAGCACATAATTATACCTTTTGTTTCCTCTGCCCAAGTGCATGACTTTACATTTATCCCCATTAAAGCTTATTTGCCATTTAGCAGCTCAAGCTTCTAGTTTACATAAATCCTCCTGTAATATAAAATTGTCCTCCTCTGTATTGATTACCCTGCAGAGTTTAGTGTCATCCGCAAATATTGAGATTCTACTCTGTATGCCCCCTACAAGGCCATTAATAAATATATTAAATAGAAGCGGGCCCAACACTGACCCCTGTGGTACCCCACTGTTAACTGTGACCCATTCTGAGTGTGTTCCATTAATAACCACCCTTTGTTTCCTATCACTAAGCCAGTTCTTAACCCACTTACACATATTTTCCCCTATCCCCATTGCCCTCATTTTATGTATCAACCTTTTGAAAAGTCCATATACACCACATCCACTGCATTTCCTTGGTCCAGTCCAGAACTTATTCATAGAAGCTTATTAGATTAGTTTGACAGGAACGGTCCCTCGTAAAATCATGTTGATAATGGGTCATGAGGTTATTTTTCTTCAGATACTCCAGTATAGCATCTCTTAGAAAACCCTCTAGGATTTTACCCACAGTAGAGGTTAAGCTTACTGGCCTATAATTTCCAAGTTCAGTTTTTGTCCCCTTTTTGAATATTGGCACCACATTTGCTATACGCCAGTCCTGTGGTACAGACCCTGTTATTATGGAATCTTTATATATTAAAAATAATGGTTTATCTATGACAGTATTTAATTCCTGCAGCACTCTGGGGTGTATCCCATCCGGCCCGGGGATTTGTCAATTTTAGTGATTTTTAGACGATGCCGTACTTCCTCTTAGGTTAAGCAGGTGACATTTAATTGAGAATTTTTGTTATCATTGATCATACTGTCTGTCATGGGATTTTCTTGTGTAAATACTGTTGAAAAAAAGTCATTTAGCATATTGGCTTTTTCCTCATCCTCATCCACCATTTCACCCAGATTATTTTTAAAGGGGCCAACACCATCAATTTTTAGTTTCTTACTATTTATGTAGTTAAAAAATATTTTGGGATTATTTTTACTTTCTCTGGCAATGAGTCTCTCTGTCTCAATCTTTGCTGCCTTGATTTGCTTTTTACAAATGTTATTTAATTTTCTGTATTTATTTAATGCCTCATCACTACCTACTTGCTTTAATTCCCTAAATGCTTTCTTTTTGTCACATATTGCACCTCTTACTGCTTTATTTAGCCATAGTGGTTTCCTCCTATTTCTAGCATGCTTATTCCCATAGGGCAGGGGTGGGGAACTCCAGTCCTCGAGGGCCGCAATCAGTGCAGGTTTTCAGGATTTCCTTAGTTTTTGCACAGGTGATAACATAATCACTTGCACTGGTGAGGATTCCAATCCCTGTGCAAAACTAAGGAAATCATGAAAACCTGCACAGACTGCGGCCCTCGAGGACTGGAGTTCCCCACCCCTGCCATAGGGTATATATTGTGCACAGGTCCTATTCAGGATGCTAATAAACATCTCCCATTTGTGTTGTGTACAGGACATCGTCCCAGTTTATTGCACTAAGATCATCTCTCAACCGTTGGAAATTTGCCTTCCTGAAGTTTAGTGTCCTTGTAGCCCCTCTACTACACGTCTTAGTAAAGGATACTTGAAAGCTTATTAAGTTATGATCACTATTACCCAAGTCACCTCCAACCCGTATATTTGATATGCGGTCCGGCCTGTTGGTTAATATTAGGTCCAGCAGTGCCCCCCTTCTTGTTGGGTCCTGAACCAGTTGTGAAAGGTAATTGTCTCTCATAGTTTTCAAAAACGTATTACCCTTGCTGGAACTGCAGGTTTCTGATCCCCAATGTATTTCAGGGTAGTTGAAGTCCCCCACAATAATAACTTCTCCCTGAGTCGCTGCTTCATCTATTTGCTTTATGAGGATATTCTCCTCCACTTCCACTTTTCACATTGCTTTGTCTCTGGTAATGGAGTTAAAGTCATTTTCACCAAGGACCACATCAGCATTATGCAGATGTCTGAGCACTGATTGCAATCCACAAACTGGCCAGGGCCTATGAAAAAGTTTGCCCTGAGTAGTGGTATTATCAAAGAACTGTCCATGGGTATTAGGGATATCCAAGAGCAGTTCCTGAGTTGTAGGGCTATCCAAGAGCTTCCAGTGGGGGTCCGGCTATCCAAGAACTGTCCCTGGGTAGTAGGTCTATACGAAAGCTGCCTCTAGTTAGAGGAGCTATAAGATAGCTGGCCCTAGATGGTATGTCTAAGAGTGCTTTTCTTGGGTAGTAGAGCTATAAGAGAGCTGTGCCTAGAAAGTAGGGCTAAGAGCGCTTTTCTTGGGTAGTAAAGCTATAAAAGAGCTGTCCCTGAGTATAAAGGCTAAGAGAACTCCCCATGGACAGTAGGGTTGTAAAACAGCTGTTTCTGGACAGTAGGGCTAACAGTGCTTTACTTGGGTAGTAAGTCTAAGATGTTAAGTACTGGCTTTTTATGCTCTGAATCAAAGATGGAACCTGCTCCCTATGCTTTTGCCACCCCCTCAGTTCAAATATAGCACCTTCTTTTTGTACCAATGTATGCTCAGATTCAAAGATGTCACCAACTCCCTGTGCTGACCCAACCCACTGCTAAGCGCTGGCTGTATCTTCGTAAAATGCACCCAGTATATAGTGGAAGGAGTAGTGCCAGCACATGGGACAGGTGCCATCTTGGATTTGGAGCTTTGGTGCACATAACTACACTGCTCTTTAAAAGAAATTCACAGGCAGTGAATGCTAGTGGCCTGGCTCTCCCTACGAGGAAAGTACAGAGTTGATATTCTGTGTCTTGACCTCACTGGCCACATAAAAAGATGTGGTGAGCCAAATTCAGCCCGCAGGTCTGGATGCAATGCAACTCCTGGTCTATGGGGTTGCATTGTAACTTGCAACCCATTGAGACTGGAATTTGATTATTGTAAAAATCCAATACTGTTGGTTTTTTTTCTGAGTTGTAAGATTATTATTATGTATTTATATAGCACTATTAATTTCATGGTGCTGTACATGAGAAGGGATTACATACAAAATTATAGAAATACTGTAGTTTACAGTTAACAAATTAACAATGACAGACTGTGGGCTTACATTCTAATGGATATTGGGGAGGAGACAGTAGGTCAGGGGTGCAGTAAATCATGTGGTGGTGAGGCGGCAGCTCCCGGTGATGGTGAGGTGGCCGCTCTGGTGGTGGTGAGGTGGAAGCTCCACTGATGGTGAGGCGGCAGCGTGGTCATTGCAGATTGTAAGCTTTCCTGAAGAGATGGGTTTTCAGGTTCTGTCTGAAGGATCCAAGCGTGATAGATAACTGTACATGATGGGGCGCATAATTACAAAGGATGGGGGATATTCAGGAGAAATCTTGGAGGCAATTGGGCGAGCAACAAATAAGTGTGGATGAGAGGAGATCTTGGGAGGATGTACAGTACTTGACTTATACTAATGCCTAACAGACTAAAATGCAAGTTGTGTAGTAAAAATGTATGTAAAGCGCTACGGAATTAATAGCGCTATACTAGTGAATGAATATTATTATATATATTATTTGTGACTCACATGAGACATGTCTGAAATATTACTGTTGTTTAACACCAAAATTGAAAGCTAAAAACTGTGACTCAACAGCAAGTTGTAGAGAATCATGCAACTTGTCTTAAAATATCTGTCATGTGACCAATGCATCATGTAGCCCTGTAGCCTGAAACTAAGCGCACAGACACAGTATGCGACATGCATGCAAGTATCTCATATGCATCTGGTATAACTCACTTGGCCCCTGCCTCTCTGAATAGGAGCACATCGGCTGATTGTTTTACTGTGCAGCACCATGCTCCTGACCAGAGAGTCAGCGGTCGGGCCGGGTGAGTCATGTGAGATGTGTGTGAGCATCTTGCATGCAGCTCGCATAACTGTGTCTCTACCCTTAGTATGACATTTGCAAAAAGCTCAGCCTTGTTGGATCAATAGCTGTAGGTCACAAGTTAAAGGCAATTTTGCCTCTATAGACCTGAATCTAAAGGTACCGTTACACGTCCGACCATTTCGTTGGCAATTTCCGAATTGGGCGATGTGGAAACCACATCGCATGTGCGTCATGGCGTGTGACTGGGTGATTCTACGGCGAGAAAAGGCCGGTGGAGCGTCGCCTGATTGCCCTGCTCTGCAGTGAAATCAGGCGATAACTACCAGGCGATCTCAGCGCTTCGTGGCGTGTGACAGGGCGATAGCGATGTAGAAAGCGAGCTCAAACAATCCTTAATCAATTCCGGAGGCGTGCCTGAGCGTGCTGTTTTCCACGCCCCGTCTGCAGTGATTGGTGGCAGCTCCTGCTCTCCCATTGGCTGGCCGTGACAAAGGCACCATATTTAATGATCTGTGCGTTCTTCACCAGACTAATCTTCTTCTTAAGAAGTGTCAGGAAAGGCATTAAAACTACGAGCGACATGGAGTAGCGCATAAGAGTGATACTGCGTGTATGATGTTGGGACATCCTGACTGAATGAATAATCCTCAGATAATGACGATTGGTGTATGGAAACATACTATTGCTGGTGGGTGAAATGTGATAAACTACATGTCGACCATACACAAATCACAAAGGATATGTGGGCCCAAATGAAATAGTAACACATGTATGTCTTCCAGTTGTTACACACGTCCGTCACCCTGCGGTTCATTCTTGATGTATTGAGGAGACGCCATGGCGTTCCTGAAAGGCTCAACACTCTGTTACGCCTTGAGTTTTCCGGGCCCTCAAGTCTCCTAGGTGTAACCAGCGTGCGCACTGACATCATGTCCTTGTTTGACGTTGGGCCCTGCATTCCAGGTACTCTCCCTTCCCCTGCAGTGGTAGCGATGGCGTCAGGACAGAGAGCTGCAGCATGGGGCAAGCCAGAGCTTCTGATTCTCCTAAATATGTTGGACAGCTGGGATTATTGATGCCATCATCGCCACCAGCACCCACGTCTACACAAGTAGGCCATCCTGCGTAAAGTAAAGAGGGTCTGCTGAGGAGACCGGGTGTGGAGCACAACACACAACAGATCCAGAAGAAGGTGGCGGAACTTAAATACAAGTGTCCAGGGCGCATTGCCAACCTCAGGGCCCGTATTAGGAGTCTGCGTGGTGAGTATTTGTGCTACACACATACTTCATCCGAACAACAATCAAGGCTGTGGCACCACATGGAAGTGTAGCCTGTCACATAGGTAGCCTGAGTACCTGATGTTGTGGCTTCATCACTCTGCATTAGCAGGGTGTGCAAAATGCCACATGAAGGTGCAAACCACACTACTATGCGTTGCCATTGTTGATGTCCACATTGCCGTAATATCACTATATAAACACACATGGCTGGATAATACGGCTGAAGTCAATATGTACATCATATAATGGCCACCATGACACATACAGTCAATATCTGCATGCTGTGTAACATATAGGCTGTCACACCATGTAGTTGGGAATGCCAATACATCCATGACACAGAACATAAATGTATACTGGCACATGAGCAGTACAGCACCTGTTCCCTGTGTGGTCATATGCATCTCTACATTAGCCTTGATGTGTATGGATGGGTCAGTATTGTTGTCAACAAATGTAACACTGTGTTGTTATGGCCAATCTGGCATCATTTAGCCACTGCAGCCAGAGCATAGCTGTGCACATGCAACAATAATGCCCCAATTGTGTGGCAAAGTCTCTGTCATGGCCACCACTATATGCATGTGTGCACTGCATGCCCACAAAACTGTGTTTTTACCCACGGCCCTGTACATATGTGCTCAGTCAGCTCAAATTACTATGGCCAAACCTACTAACATATACATATTGACTGCAGTCATTTCTGGCACCCATACAAATGTCATTTTTGTTGTAATACTGTATGTGTTGTTAATGGTGTACATTTGTTCCTAAATGCAATGTTTAATCTAACAGAGGATGATGACAGCTCTGAAGGCCAGCCATCAGCAGCGGCAACCCCACTAGGCCACAGACGAAATGACATGCCAGCACCACCATCTGGAAGCCCACCGCCACCTTCTCCTGGAAGGGCTGCCTCTTCACCTGATGGGAGTCCCGCCTCTGGAGCACCTCACAGCCCCCCCCCCTATGCACCTGGTAGCCCAGCCTCTGCTGTGTACAGCCCACCCACCAGCCCACCTGGAAGGGCGTCAACGTCCCCACCCGCGGGCCCAGCACCCACACACGGCCGGATGCACACACCCTCACCTCCTGACACCCCTCCACCCAAAGTACCCAGCCCACTTGGCAGCCCTGTTGTGGAATGGTCCCCACAGGGTGATAGTGAGCCTGGTGGAGGTGGCCATGACGGTACGTGTTGTCCATATTAAACAAGCTTGATGTTCTGATTGTGCCCTGTCACACCCGCAGATAACGTGTTTGTTTTTGTGTCATCCTTTTGCTAAATGCAGATGCCACACCAGCTGTGCCCATGTTGCCAGGGACTCCTCAACCCCTGCCGAAAGGAAACTGGCAGGTGATGTCCCTAATCGTAAGTTTTGTAACACATATACATAACATTGGTCAACAGAGAAGGACATGTTACCAGTGGCGCAACGATCGCAGTCACAGCAGTCGCAGCTGAGACCAGACCTGTAGGGGGGCCCGCGCCTCCAGCCATCCCCCACGACCGCGATCGCAGCTCCTGCTTCACATGAATGTGCATCCCCGAGGACACACATCCATGTGACAGCGCAGCACCGACACTCCGTGTGTCAGAGGAGAGGAGGTGAAGGGAGGGAAGCCTCCTGCTTCCTGCTGCTGCTCCCGCCCCTCCTCACCTCAGATCTTCCGCCTTCCTGCCCTGAGCTGTGCGCTCCACTGAGGAGCGCATACAGCAGGCGGCACCTCCTCCTCCATGGGCATGGGAGAAAGCAGGTGAGAGGGGGGCCTGGGACACAGCAGGTGAGAGGTGGGCCTGGGAGACAGCAGGTGAGAGGGGGGCCTGGGACACAGCAGGTGAGAGGGAGGCCTGGGACACAGTAAGTACTGTTGTTCACATGTCCCTTGTACGAGGGCTGAGTGTGTATTATGTTGAGACAAGGTTGTTATAAAGAAAAACAACAGTCTTTGTGAGCACCACACCACCTCCAGGTGTGTGCAGTACATACTCCGAATGTTTGACATTGTTGTGCTGTGTAGGACCAAGTGTATACATTTGGACACAATGGATGATGCATCCTCATCATTGTCCCTCCATTTTATAGGCTCAATTCTGGAATGTGGACCCAAGTTGCGTCAGTGCTGTAGTTTTGCCAACATCCACACTGATCCGGATTTTCTCCTGACTTGCACACACACAATGTACCGTATATACTCGTGTATAAGCCGAGTTTTTCAGCCCAAAATTTGGGCTGAAAAGTCCCCCCCTCGGCTTATACACGGGTCTATACGGTACTGTGGCTGTGTGGTGGGGGCTGTGGAGGCTGGAGGAGGCGGGGGGAGGCTGCTGTATGAGCGGCCCCGTCACGTGGGGCCGCTCATTAAATATGCACTGCTTCCCCCTGTCAATCAGCGGCAGGGGGAAGCAGTGCATATAGCCCCCCAAAAGCTGGCACTGTCCCCTCTTGTAAGGCCCCCCCCCCGCTGCTTATACATTACCATTCCGGTGTTCTGATCGGCGCCGCTCCTCGGTGCGTCTTCATCCTCCCGTCCGCGCTGGCTGCATCCAGGTTCTCCGGCTGATATGACGTCATCGCTGCGACAGCCGGAGAACCCGGATGCAGCCAGCGCGGACGGGAGGATGAAGACGCACCGAGGAGCGGGCGCCGATCAGAACACCGGAATGGTAATGTATAAGCAGCGGGCGGGCAGGCGGGGGGGGGGCCTTACAAGGGGGGACAGTGCCAGCTTTTGGGGGCTGCTAGGTACCCCCTGGGGGCTGTTGGTACCCCCTGGGGGCTGTTGGTACCCCCAGGGGGCTGTTGGTACCCCCAGGAGGCTGTTGGTACCCCCAGGGGGCTGCTGGGTACCCCCAGGGGGCTGTTGGTACCCCCAGGGGGCTGTTGGTACCCCCTGGGGGCTGTTGGTACCCCCTGGGGACTGTTGGTACCCCCAGGGGGCTGCTGGGTACCCCCAGGGGGCTGTTGGTACCCCCAGGGGGCTGCTGGGTACCCCCTGGGGGCTGTTGGTACCCCCAGGGGGCTGTTGGTACCCCCAGGGGGCTGTTGGTACCCCCAGGGGGCTGTTGGTACCCCCAGGGGGCTGTTGGTACCCCCAGGGGGCTGCTGGGTACCCCCAGGGGGCTGTTGGTACCCCCAGGGGCCTGCTGGTACCCCCAGGGGGCTGCTGGGTACCCCCTGGGGGCTGTTGGTACCCCCTGGGGGCTGTTGGTACCCCCTGGGGCTGTTGGTACCCCCAGGGGCCTGCTGGTACCCCCAGGGGGCTGCTGGGTACCCCCTGGGGGCTGTTGGTACCCCCTGGGGGCTGTTGGTACCCCCAGGGGGCTGTTGGTACCCCCAGGCGGCTGCTGGGTACCCCCTGGGGGCTGTTGGTACCCCCAGGGGGCTGTTGGTACCCCCAGGGGGCTGTTGGTACCCCCTGGGGGCTGTTGGTACCCCCTGGGGACTGTTGGTACCCCCAGGGGGCTGCTGGGTACCCCCAGGGGGCTGTTGGTACCCCCAGGGGGCTGCTGGGTACCCCCTGGGGGCTGTTGGTACCCCCTGGGGGCTGTTGGTACCCCCTGGGGCTGTTGGTACCCCCAGGAGGCTGTTGGTACCCCCAGGGGGCTGCTGGGTACCCCCTGGGGGGTGTTGGTACCCCCAGGGGGCTGTTGGTACCCCCAGGGGGCTGTTGGTACCCCCAGGGGGCTGCTGGGTACCCCCAGGGGCTGTTGGTACCCCCTGGGGGCTGTTGGTACCCCCAGGGGCCTGCTGGTACCCCCAGGGGGCTGCTGGGTACCCCCTGGGGGCTGTTGGTACCCCCTGGGGGCTGTTGGTACCCCCAGGGGGCTGTTGGTACCCCCAGGCGGCTGCTGGGTACCCCCTGGGGGCTGTTGGTACCCCCAGGGGGCTGTTGGTACCCCCAGGGGGCTGTTGGTACCCCCAGGGGGCTGTTGGTACCCCCAGGGGGCTGTTGGTACCCCCTGGGGACTGTTGGTACCCCCAGGGGGCTGCTGGGTACCCCCAGGGGGCTGTTGGTACCCCCAGGGGGCTGCTGGGTACCCCCTGGGGCTGTTGGTACCCCCAGGGGGCTGTTGGTACCCCCAGGGGGCTGTTGGTACCCCCAGGGGGCTGCTGGGTACCCCCAGGGGGCTGTTGGTACCCCCTGGGGGCTGTTGGTACCCCCAGGGGCCTGCTGGTACCCCCAGGGGGCTGCTGGGTACCCCCTGGGGCTGTTGGTACCCCCTGGGGGCTGTTGGTACCCCCAGGGGGCTGTTGGTACCCCCAGGCGGCTGCTGGGTACCCCCTGGGGGCTGTTGGTACCCCCAGGGGGCTGTTGGTACCCCCAGGGGGCTGCTGGGTACCCCCAGGGGGCTGCTGGGTACCCCCTGGGGGCTGCTATATGTACCCCTGGGGGCCTGCTGTATACCACTGGGGCTGCTGTATACTACCACTGGGGCTGCTGGGCTCCTGTATACTACCACTGGGGCTGTTGGGGCTCCTGCATACTACCACTGGGGCTGCTGGGGCTCCTGTATACTACCACTGGGGCTGCTGGGGAATCTGTATACTACCACTGGGGCTGCTGGGGAATCTGTATACTACCACTGGCGCTGCTGGGGAATCTGTATACTACCACTGGGGCTGCTGGGGAATCTGTATACTACCACTGGGGCTGCTGGGGAATCTGTATACTACCACTGGGGCTGCTGGGGAATCTGTATACTACCACTGGGGCTGCTGGGGAATCTGTATACTACCACTGGGGCTGCTGTATACTACCACTGGGGAGGCCTGTATACCACACTGCTGGGGGCTGTATACCTGTGCTGGGGTCCACCCTCGGCTTATACACGAGTCAATAGGTTTTTCCAGATTTTTGGGGCAAAAGTAGGGGGGTCGGCTTATACACGGGTCGGCTTATACACGAGTATATACGGTATGTTTTGTGCTTCTGGTGACAGCTTCAGTGTGTCTGGAGGGTTGGTAATGTGTGACGGATAGTATCCTACATTTTCATGAGGACGTGTTTTTTTTGTGGTCATGTTTAATCCTGCAGTGTCTCATGAAGGCTTGAGGTGGCTATGTTCCTAGACCATGCATGTGTTACGTGTTGTTAAATACGTTTTGGGGGGGACACAAATGAGAATTCAGGGCCCATCTAGTTTGGTTTATTTAAGTTTGCTTGACTACCTACAGATGTTGTGCTTAAATATGGCATTGTTATTTTAATGAATGTTTGTTGGGGATATCCATGTGTACAATGCGGAAGGTGATGGTGCTAACAGACTATTTTAGTCTGTATGTTCCGAGATGTTACTACTGTATGAAGTCAGAATGTAGCACATTTGAGATGGTGATGTGGTGGGGATGGGAGGCATGTTGTAGTTGGCTTTATGGCTTGGTGGTGTGTAGGAAAGTAGTTATTGTTGGGTTTTGGTGTGTGTGGACATGTTTGTTGTGTCTGACAATATCTTTTTTCATTTCACAGGGGTTGGTTTGTCAGCTTTTCATGGATAGTGGACAGAGGCTTATCATTGCTCTAGCATTGTTGGAGAAGGACTTTTGACTGGAGGATAGAGCTGAGAGATTGCGGGCTCGTAGACCACGGTGTTTGGTGTCGTGAGTGGCTTCTGCAAAGGGACAACCTGAGCCACATGCGGTTGGTCCGTCAGCTGGAGGACAGGAATCCGCATGACTTCTGGAACTATCTCTGTATGTCTGAGGACTCCTTCAAGTTCCTGTTAGAACGCATTCACCCATGGATAGCCCGTCAGGACACTGTGATGCGTAGAGCTGTGCCACCTCAGGAGCGTTTGGCTGTGACTCTGCGCTTCCTGGCAACAGGTCGTTCGATGACGGACCTGCAATACTCTGCAGCAGTCTCACAGCCACTGCTGAGCCGCCTCATACCCGAGACGTGTGAGGCCATCTGGAGTTATCTGCAGCCATCCTACATGCGCTTCCCAACAACCACTATAGAATGGATTAACGTTGCCAGTGGTTTTGAGGAACGCTGGCAATTTACAAACTGCGGTTGGGCATTGGATGGTAAGAACATGAGGATCACACAACCCCCCAACTCAGGGTCCTTTTATTACAACTATAAAGAGTATTTTAGCATGGTCCTCCTGTCCCTCGTAGATGCTCACTATGAGTTACTCTACATGGATGTTAGCATGAATGGGCGTGTCTCAAATGGGGGTGTGTTTGGACACAGCTCCTTTGGGCAAGACCTGAGGAGAGGTGCTCTCACCCTGCCCTCAAATGAGGTCACAAACGGCAATCTCAACTTCACGTTTGTGGGGAATGAAGCATTTCCACTCCTTGCTCACCTACTACGCCCGTATCTCCAGAGGACTGCTGCTTCTGAACAACGAATTTTCAATTACCAGTTATCCTGGGCACGTCGTGTGGTTGAAAATGCGTTCGGGATTATGGCCAATAGATTCCGCGTGTTTCATACGCCTTTGAATATAAAACTGGAATTTATAGATATAGCAGTGCTGGCATTCTGTGTGCTGCATAACTTCCTGCGTCGTAGGGATACTACATCATACACGCAGGCCAGTTATGTGGATTTAGTGGACTCCACAACAGGGGATGTCCGTCCCGGGACGTGACGTGCAACCGACCCAGGCATGGCTCCACTCCAGCCGTTGAGCCAGGGTCTGAGTCAGCAGGATGCCAGGAGCCGCAGAGACAGCTACTGCTCCTACTTCAATAACCCTGGGGCAGTGGCCTGGCAGCAAGAACAACTGTAAGGTGGCTGGGGTAGTCAGGCACCACCAGCAGGAGGAGGGTAGAGTCACCAGTGTGGCAGCACCAGGAGGTGTGTGTTGTGTTGGTTTGTAATATGTTTCAATGTTTCCTTTTATTTTGGTGGTTGTATTTTTAAGTAGAAAAAATATTACTAGCAATTGTTTATTTTTGGGTTCTTATGGCCATGGTTTGAGTTGACATCTGTATTCTTTGTGTGATGTGAACACTTGTTGTTTTGTTATGTATGTTGTAACTACAGGGCAGTTGCACATAGCATTATGCTGTGCACAAAGGTATGTGAGGCCACAATGGTCTTTATGGGTCCATGCTGCATTGTGTGCACATACCCTGTACACCGCTCCAGCCCTTGTACACACACTGTATGCTGTCACTGTGTCTCCCTGTCCATATTATATGGATTCACACATGGGTATGTGTCCACACACAGACAATTGTATAGTGTTGGTTGTGTATGTTGGTAGACATCAGTATCCGCACACACACATGTCTGCACACACATAGTTGCACCTGTACCAACACTATCCATGCACATATGTCCATACTGTTTTTTTGCTTACCTACGTCAAGCCATTCCTAGTGTCAGCCACAGAGCAAAACACGAGCCGTCCTGTGTGGCACTTTGGCAATGCCAAAGTGTTTTGCAGGAGCCGCAACACATGACACTGGCGTGGATTAGTCAAAAGGGCAAATGCGTCATGTAGTGGGCAGGCTTCCTGACAAGGATGACCAATTTTTAACGCAGTTGTTTAGGCCAATCGGAGTGGTAGGGGTGCGGTGTAACACACTCTGGCATGCCTATTTCCTCGCCGTGGCCAAACCTACGCCCACATCGCTGATGGGGTGGTGGCAATGTGAGAAGGGGAGATCGCATACGGTCTTGGTCAGGCGATTTCCGGAATGCAGGATCGCCAGGGATCGCACGCGAAATCGCTATGTGTGACATCTCTGAAGCGATGTGAAAAAATTGACCGGAATGTGCATTTCGGCGATATGGCGGCGTGCGACCGTACTTTAAGGCTCATGTATATTTCTACCTCTCAGCGCCCTGTTTGCAAGGGTATGTGCACTTGACGTCTTTTAAAGTCAGGCAAACACGCAAAGTATTTCAGAAGAAGATGCTTCATTTTTTTGCTGAAGCATCTTTGTGTCATTTTTGGGGTAATTTCCTAGGCATGTTTCCAATGGTTTTGGCTGCCGGCAGTTTTTTCCATGGTTTTTGTGAAGTCATTTTCAAGACTATTTTTTTTTACTTCATTGAATAATGAAGAAACCACTAACATTTTTTAAAGCTAAAACAGGCAGTCCAAAAAGCATTTTCTGAGCTTTCCTATTGACTAGTATTGTACTTGACAAAGTGTCTTCCAAGTGAAAAACGGCAGAAGAATTGTAGAGGTCAGTTTTTTTTAACTCTTTGGCTTTCTTGGAGACTCAAAGCAGTTAAAACTTTTTTCAAGAGCCTGAACATATGCACAGCAAGCCAATTTTACATACAATTGCTTATTTCTATATGCAAAAGGAGAAAAAGGTTCTGCACCCCAGGATTGAATACAACCACGCCTGCAATTTTAACCAGATTAAGTACAAATGGCTGATCAGACAGGTGTTTTGGTCACAACCCCGCTTGTGATGCTCTGCCAGAAATCAAGTCCATAACAATTTGAAATCCATACAGAAGAATACAGCAGCACTCACTAGTAAGAGCCAAAAAAGCATCGTGATTGAGAGTGAAACGGCGGTTGTCCTCATCCTGACGCCTGGACTCACATCGCCTTGTCTCTTAATGGATCAATAAACATGAAGATTTTATACTCCTCCCAGTGAGTGCTGCTATATTCTTCTATATGGATTTGGAATTGGTTATTTCTATTCTCTAGAACAGTTTTTCTTAGGTTTTTCAGGTGGTATCCATTGCGGAATCCAACACAAAAATACATTGCTTGCACATAACCCAATATGACCTTTTATTTGGAGTTTTATTTTTACAGCAAAATAACACCTCTAATAATTGTTTGACACCATGTAGCCCTAGCATTTATTCTTCCATTGACTACCAAAAAATCATTTGACCAATGTATGTGCAGCAACCAATAAATGGCAAGGCAACAAATGTCCGCGTAGACTTGTCAGTTGTGTGAGCATCCGGCCTTCGGCTGTAAAGTGCCGTTCTTTTACATCGTGTACATTGTTGGGTTTCCTCGTTGAAATGACTGTTTATGAAATGGATTGTTGGCATATAAAAAGACATTTTTTTCCTTACAGTCCTATTCATTGAGCAGAGCGGGTCACGGTTCCCTTAGTTATGCCTGACCTGACAAAACCTTGCTCATTCTTTTCATTGTACGCTGTAAAATGGGCGATTCCTGCCTACGCACCCGCCTCACACTGTCTGCAACTGATCTGATCAGATTCCAGCAAGAGACTGAATTCTGGGCTAAAAGAACAGCTCTCTTCTATATATACCATGGAAGCAAATCATGCTTTTCTCCTTTCTTTCTCCTGATTGACATTGAACCGCCTAACTTCAAGGTTTCTCCTAATAATGTATGAATGACAAACTTAATTAGATGTAATCAGAACAATACCGTTTCTATTGTAAATGCCAATTAGTTATATAATTAAATTATATTAATTATGTTCTTTTTATATAAATCCCACAAATCAGACGAGCAAGCCCTTTCATCATATTCCAGCTTAGCCGAGCTATGCCCACCTCTCGCTGATTCTTATCCATTCTCGTTTCATATCTCAAGAACCACAAATCCATCTCTAATTAGGTTTAAAGTCAAAACTTCTCAAAGAATATAAAAGAAAATTAGAGAAATAAAGACTTTTGGGATTAGACTGCCTGGCATGCTTATCTTTAAAGTGCTTAATTATATGATGTGGCTTTGATAGGGACTTGTCGTTTTCAGCGCTGCTTTATTTAACCACATCTAAGAGCCATTTTTCCCTTTTTTTATTTCTCTTCTAGGAACTTTTGGATCACGCTGCGCATCAGGCGCCCTGTAATATATGGCACCTGAAGGCTGAAGCAAGCCCACACTGGATAAAAGAAGAAATAGAAAAGGTAGTGTGTATATATTTACTTTTTCATTCTTAGGGCTCATACATCAGATTTTATTAGTCTACGTTTAGTGATGAGAGAGTATACTCATTACTATTTACTACTTGCACAGATAGTACGGTATTCGGGCTACCTAGTACTCTGTGAGTTTTGGGATTTTACCCGTGATATTCGAGTAAGCTGACTGATTTTCAGCCAATAAACATGCTGGGGTTGCTTGCAAGTCATATTCATCTTTGATAATGGCGTTACTGTGATTGTCAGGTGCTGTATAACCAAATTAAAAAAAGACGCTCTAACCAAATAGCAATGAGGGCTGGGGGGGGCTATAAAAAGGCAGAGATGGATGAGAACATGCTCAAACTGCATGGGACAGTATGCAGCACAATGTAGACTATGTCTGCATACTGTTCTGCCATACAGCTGTCTGCTCTAGTGACGATAGATACAGTGGGGAAAAAAAGTATTTAGTCAGCCACCAATTGTGTAAGTTCTCCTACTGAAAAGGATGAGGTCGACCTGTAATTGACATCATAGGTGACCTCAACTATGAGAGACAAAATGAGAAGGCAATCCTGAAAATCACATTGTCTGATTCGGAAAGAATTTTCTTTTTCAAATTTTGGTGGAAAATAAGTATTTGGTCAATAACAAACATTCATCTCAGTACTTTGTTATGTATCCTTTGTTGGCAATGACAGAGGTGAAACGTTTTCTGTAAGTCTTCACTAGGTTGGCACACACTGTTACTGGTATGTTGGCATTTCTCCATGCAGATCTCCTCTAGAGCAGTGATGTTTTGGGGCTGTCGATGGATAACACGGACTTTCAATTCCCTCCAAAGGTTTTCTATAGGGTTTAGATCTGGAGACTGTTCTAGGCCACGCCAGGACCTTAAAATGCTTATTACAAAGCTACTTTCTCATTGCCCTGGTGGAGTACTTGGGATCATTGTCATGCTGAAAGACCCAGCCACATTTCATCTTCAATGCTCTTGCTGATGGAAGGAGGTTTGCACTCAAAATTTTATGATACATGGCCCCATTCATTCTTTCATGTATACGGATCAGTCGTCCTGGTCCTTTGGCAGACAAACAGCCCCAAAGCATGATATTGCCACCCCCATGCTTCATAGTAGGTATGTTGTTCTTTGGATGCAACTCAGCATTCTTTCTCCAAACACGACGAGTTGAGTTTCTACCAAACAGTTCTACTTTGGTTTCATCTGACCATATGACATACTCACAATACTCTTCTGGATCATCCAAATGCTCTTTAGCAAACTTCAGATGGGCCCAGACATGTAATGGCTTAAACAGGGGGACACATCTGGCACTGCGGATCTGAGTCCCTAGCGACGTAGTGTGTTACCGATGGTAGCCTGTGTAACATTGGTCCCAGCTCTCTGCAGGTTATTCACTAAGGTCCCGTTTGTGGTTCTGGGATTTTTTTCTCACCTTTCTGGAAATCATTTTGACCCCACGGGGTGAGATCTTGCCCCAAATCCAGGGAGCTTGTCAGTGGTCTTGTATGTCTTCCTTTTTCTAATTAGTGCTCCCACAGTTGATTTCTTCACACCAAGCTGCTGCCTATTACAGATTCAGTCTTCTCAGCCTGGTGCAGGGCTACAATTTTGTTTCTGGTGTCCTTCGACAGCTCTTTGGTCTCCACCATAGTGGAGTTTGGAGTGTGACTGTTTGAGGCTGTGGACAGGTGTCTTTTATACTGATAACAAGTTCAAACATGTGCCACTACTACAGGTAATGAGTGGAGGACAGAGGAGCCTCTTAAAGAAGAAGTTACAGGTCTGTGAGAGCCAGAAATCTTGCTTGTTTGTAGGTGACCAAATACTTATTTTCCATCAAAATTTGAAAAAAAAAATTATTTCCAAATCAGACAATGTGATTTTCAGGATTTGTTTTCTCATTTTGTCTCTCCTAGTTGAGGTCACCTATGATGTCAATTATAGGCCTCTCTCATCTTTTTAAGTGGGAGAACTTGCAAAATTGGTGGCTGGCTAAATACTTTTTCTCCCCACTGAATATAGATAGTAGAATAGGTAGATCGGACTTGCCAGACTCCCGCTGCTGCTTCCAGTGCCAACCATCAAGCTTCCTGCAAATTCACTGCACTTACCAACAAACAGCCAATCACAAACGCTCACATTCTGTGAGAACCTCTATGATTGGCTGTTGCAGTCAGAGTGCATTTCCACAATCTGGACGGTGATTGTGCTTGGTTGCCATACACAATGATTGGCTGTTGCAGTCAGAGTGCATTTCCACAATCTGGACGGTGATTGTGCTTGGTTGCCATACACATTAGTTTATTTCAACCAACCTGGCATCCTAGGGTGTTAATTAAATAAATAAATAAATAATTAAAAACGCATGGGGCTTCAAAGTATTTTTAAGTCTAGCCCAGTGAAAGCAGACAGCTGCGAGCTACCACTCTCAACTGCCTAATTTTACCTTGGCTGGAAAAAAATTTGTAGTGGTGATGGCATTCTGGGCAATAAGGAGTTAACACTAGCTTTGTATTGCCAGCTGGTATTAAGCCCTGAGATTCTTAATGTCAGGCCAAGTTAGATCCGGTCTTTAAGAACCTCAAATAAATACCGTATATACTCGTGTATAAGCCGACCCGTGTATAAGCCGACCCCCCTACTTTTGCCCCCAAAACCTGGGAAAACCTATTGACTCGTGTATAAGCCGAGGGTGGACCCCAGCACAGGTATACAGCCCCCAGCAGTGTGGTATACAGCAGCCTCCCCAGTGGTAGTATACAGCAGCAGCCCCAGTGGTATATACAGTAGCAGCCCCAGTGGTAGTATACAGCAGCCCCAGAGGTATATACAGCAGCCCCAGTGGTAGTATACAGCAGCAGCCCCAGTGGTTATATACAGCAGCAACCCCAGTGGTATATACAGCAGCAGCCCCAGTGGTAGTATACAGCAGCCCCAGAGGTAGTATACAGCAGCCCCATAGGTAGTATACAGCAGCCCCAGTGGTAGTATACAGCAGCCCTAGTGGTAGTATACAGCAGCCCCAGAGGTAGTATACAGCATCCCCAGAGGTAGTATACAGCAGCCCCAGTGGTAGTATACAGCAGCCCCAGCAGTATATACAGCAGCTCTGGGGGTATACAGCAGCCCTGGGGGTATACAGCAGCCCCCAGGGGTAATACAGCAACCCCCAGGGGGTAATACAGCGGCCCCCAGGGGGGATACAGTAGCCCCCAGGGGGGATACAGCGGCCCCCAGGGGGATTACAGCAGCCCCCAGGGGGGATTACAGCAGCCCCCAGGGGGGATTACAGCGGCCTCCAGGGGGTATACAGCGGCCCCCAGGGGGGATTACAGCAGCCCCCAGGGGGAATTATAGCAGCCCCCAGGGGGATTGCAGCAGCCCCCAGGGGGTATACAGCGGCCCCCAGGGGGATTACAGCAGCCCCCAGGGGGGATTACAGCAGCCCCCAGGGGGTTTACAGCTGCCCCCAAATGCTGGCACTCGCCCCCCTTGTAAGGGCCCCCCCCTGCTGCTTATCTTACCATCCCGGTCTTCTCCACAGCACCGCTCCTTGGTGCTCCGTTCTCCATGCTCCGTCCTCGCTGCATCCGGGATCCCCGGCCGTCGCACGATGACGTCATACGCCTGCGACGGCCGGGGATCCCGGATGTAGCCGGACGGGAGCATGAAGAACAGAGCACCGAGGAGCGGCGCTGTGCAGAAGACCGGGATGGTAAGATAAGCAGCGGGGGGGGGCCCTTACAAGGGGGGCGAGTGCCAGCATTTGGGGGCATATATGCACTGTTTCCCCCTGCCGCTGATTGACAGGGGGAAGCAGTGCATATATAATGAGCGGCCCCACGTGACGGGGCCGCTCATACAACAGCCTCCCCCCGCCTCCTCCAGCCTGAGTTACCGTATTGACCCGTGTATAAGCCGAGGGGGAGACTTTTCAGCCCAAATTTTGGGCTGAAAAACTCGGCTTATACACGAGTATACACGGTAGTAAAAAAGACACAGCACAGAGAAAAATTATTTTATTAAAAGAAACAAAACACAGAGACACTTACACGCTCCATCTTTATTACTCCCTCCCCACCCTCGTACCCTTCCACGATCCTCGTCTTCTCTTTCCCTTGACAGACTCCACTCTGTTACAGCAGAGTTCATGGGGAGGAAAAACACATCCACTTACCATGATCTCTGAACACTGAATGACAGCACTGAGACTTGTGGTATAGTAAGCGGTGAGGTTATCGTTGCCATAGCAACAGTGGTTACAATGGCAATGGTGACATCACCCCTTAATACAGTATATGACAGCGCTGAGACTGGCGCTATAGTAAAGCGGTAAATCGCAAGTCTCAGCGCTGTCATATAGTAAGCAATGAGCAACTGCTGTTGCTATAGCAACAATGACCTCACTATTTACTATACCGCAGGTCTCAGCACTGTCATATAGTAAGCGGTGAGGTCACTGTTGCCATAGCAACTGCTATAAGTGCTGAGACCTGTGCTATAGTAAAGCGTTAAAGCGCAGGTCTCATTGCTGTCATATAGTAAGCGGTGAGGTCACTGTTGCTATTGTAACTGCTAATAGCTATGCCAACGGTGACCTCACTGCTTACTATATGACAGCACCGAGACCTGTGCTTTACCGTTTTATTATAGTGCAGGTCTCAACGCTGTCATATAGTAACTGGTGAAGTCACAGTTACCATAGTAACCTCTTTTGCTTTGGCAACAGTGACCTCACCGCTTTCTATGTGACAGCGCTGACACCTGCACTTTACCACTTTACTATAGCGCAGGACTTAGCGCTGTCCTATGGTAAGCAGTAAGGTCACCCTTGCCATAGTAACCACTGTTGCTATGGCAATGGTGACGTCACCACTTACTATATGAGAGCGCTTAGACCTGCACTACAGTAAAGCGGTAAAGCACAGGTCTCAGCTCTGGCATATAGTAAACGGTGAGGTCAATGTTGCCATAGTAACTGCTGTCACTAACGGCCTGAGAGATAAAATATGACTTAAATAGGTATAAGAGGCTTCCCCTTGTGTGGTTGTGAGAGTCACAAACTCTATAAAGGCATATCACGGCTGCTGCAGTCCCCAGCATGGTGCATATAGAGTAGGGAGGATGAAGGGTTAAAAAACATGCTGCCGTATTCTACGTGACATCAAAGGATGAATATAATATTGATTTATTAGTCATCGCATTTCAGGCCTCCCAGGCCCCTTCCTCAGGACAAATGAATATCATAATGCCATGTTTCTGGGAGCCTTGAAATACATTGACTAAAAAATCAATATTATATTCACCCTTTGATGTCTCGTGGAATACGGCAGCACAGTTTTTAACCCTTCATCTTCCCTACTTTAATTTTCTGATATAATGACCTTTGAGTTTTCATTGGCTGTAAGCCATAATCATCAACATTAACATAAATAAACACTTGAAATAGATCACTCTGCTCACAATGACTTGATATAATATATGCATTTCACTTTTTGTATTGAATTACTGAAATAAATTAACTAATGATATTCTCATTCATTGAGATTTACTTTTATGAGCCATGCAATGCTCCTTTGGGAAATTACGGTAAATATGCAAATTGCCTCTTCAGCAAGAAAGAGGATTGAACTTCAGTGCCACCTATTTGAAGTAGTAATCCTAAAAGTCAATATCAACCCTTTAATGAGCAACATTATATGACTAAGGATAAAAGCCAAACCAGAATCTTAATTTGCAGACATGATGTTTCTGAGTATTGCCCCTCGTCAGTGCAAAGTATGAGATAATAAAGTATCACTTTCAAGCTATGAATGCTCTTCATCTTTAATCCAGAACTTCATGCCACATACATTAATTAATAAACAACACTTAGGCCAGCTTCACACTGCAGCAAGATCCGATCCGGGGCTGTCAGGGGTGAACCTGACAGCCCTGGACCGGATCTGGACACAGAACCGGAGGGCCAATTATGCAGCCACGGCTGCTGATAATTCAAGTTCGCTGCTAGCATGGAGCGAGCCGTGGTCCTGAACTGTCAGCAGGGGACAGCTCTGTGGTGCTGAAGTTCAGCGCCGAGTGGCGTCCGGCTCCCAGAGGTGGCTCCGGTGCGATCTGGCGCCATAGACCCCCATGTTAGGGGGCACCGGATCACACCGGACTGGGAGGATTCGGGAGTATCCGGGAGGATCAGCTTTTTTCCTCTGCATGCAGCATTTTTGTGTCCAGGAGAAAAATCTGAATCCTCCCGGATTCTCCCGGACAGATGGAAGCCAGATGGTTCACCCCTGACAGCCCCGGATCGGATTTCACCGTGGTGTGAAGTCGGCCTTAGTCGCCATTCAGGGGCATTTTTATAGGAATTTACGCAAAATGTAATAAGAATAAAAGATTATATTTCTATATGTTATATTTTTACCACGAAAATGTTGGTAATATTAATAGTAATTTTACTGGAAAATGAGAAACTTTGTAATGTATCTTATCAGAGAACTCTGATTCTTGCTCCACAAGAAATGATCATTTATTTTCAAAATTCTCAATTCCTTGATAAAATCTGTATCCAATAAAAATGTGTCTATGCAGAGGGTAGGAGGAAAGAGCTAGACAGAGGGAGGAGCTGGAAGAAGAGGGAGGGGCTAGATGAAGAGGGAGGAGCAAGATGCAGAGTAGGAGGTGCATGAAGAGGGAGGAGCTACATGCACAGGGAGGAGCTAGATGCAGAGGTAAGAGCTGGATGCAGAGGGAGGAGCTAGAGGAAGAGGGAGGAGCTAGAGGAAGAGGGAGGAGCTAGATGCAGAGGTAAGAGCTGGATGAAGAGGGAGGAGCTATATGCAGAGGTAAGTGCTGGATGAAGAGGGAGGAGCTAGAGGAAGAGGGAGGAGCTAGATGCAGAGGTAAAAGCTGGATGAAGATGGAGGAGCTGGAGGCAGAGGGAAGACCTGGATGAAGAGGGAGGAGCTAGAGGCACAGGGAGGAGCTGGATGGAGAGGGAGGAGCTAGATGCACAGGAAGGAGCTGGATGAAAAGGGAGGAGCTAGAGGCAGAGGGAGGAGTGGGATGAAGAGGGAGGAGCTAGATGCAGAGATAGAAGCTGGATGAAAAGGGAGGAACTAGAAGCAGAGTTAGGAGCTTAAAAAAGAGGGAGGAGCTAGAGGCAGAGTTAGGAGCTTAAAAAAGAGGGAGGAGCTAGAGGCAGAGGGAGGAGTTAGAGGCAGAGGGAGGAGCTGGATGAAGAGGGAGCAGCTAGAGGCAGAGGGAGCAGCTAAAGGCAGAGGGAGGAGTTAGAGACAGATGGAGGAGCTAGTGGCAGAGAGAGGAGCTAGAGGTAGAGTGAGGAGCTAGAGGCAGAGGGAGGAGCTAGGGACAGAGCTCCTCCCTCCTTCTCAGCCTACATAGAATCATGTAAGCACTAACTGTCTTGTCCTCTCTCAGTAATGTAACAATATGTCTTCACTGAATACAGATTTTACCTTTGAATTGAGAATTTTGGAAATGAAAGATCAGTCCAGGAGGAGAAAGAGCTGATTTCTTTGATAAGATATTACGCTTCTTATTCATTTTAATTGGCTTATGAAATTAAAATGACAGTTACTTTTTATCTTGGTAACTATTTTTCTTTTTTAGTTAATGAGTTCAAGATCAGGCTAATTATCGCCCCACCCATTCATCCCCATTCACAATTTCTGGGGGGTTTATACATGCAATCTTGAATGGTTGTACTTCTATCCTCTATGAAGCTGGGGGAGCAGGATTACCTCCTATCTCTGTATGCTGTGCATGTAAGTCATCATAGCAGCTGGTCTCTGCCCATTCTGGAGCTGAGTTCTAGGAAAATGGACAATTAGAAATAGAGCCTTAGGCTATGTGCCCACTGTGCATATTTGCTGCTTTTTTCCTGCGTTTTCTGCACCAAAAACACAGCACCCTCACTTTTGTAATGAAATGTGATTTTACAAAACCTGTATCAAACGATGTGCATTTTGGGTGCTGCATTTTTGGTGCAGAAGTCGCCTACATTTTTTAATGTCCCTGCAATGAATTTGCCCGTTTTTGGGCTGTGTTCTCCCCATAGACTCCATTCTAACCCCCAGAAAAAAGCACCACAAACGGATTGGTATTCCCACTGTCCATCTGTGCTGCTTTTTTCCTGCGATTTCCAAAACTAAAAACACCTATACTCACCAACCCCAAGCAATCCCATTTTTTTTCCCAGTCATGTCTTCATTCCGGGCATTAGAAGAAGTCACTGAAAGACCTGTGGTTGGATGAAAGCTATAGGTCTTTTAATCACTCCCGATGGCTGGAATGAAAATATCATCAGTCACCATGGGTTTACCGGAGGGTGAGAAAGTGTCTTTGTGTCTGTCTTTGTCTTTTTGTGTCCCCTAAATTGTGCTGCGTTTTTGTGGTGCGTTTGTATGTGCACAATCACAGTATAAGCACATTAGGTTTGTGCAGCTTTGGCTGCATTTGTGCACATATAAACACAGCACAAAAACGCAGCACAAAAAAGAAGCACAGTGGGCACTTATCCTTAGAGGGAACAACTCATGGAAAAATGCAGGATGCAAGTCCTTAAGTCCTAGATAGGCTAGAAATAGGGCTAGGGGTTCGCTCACACTGGAATATAAAGACGACGAGTGCAATGTAAGAAAAAAAGAGACTGCACTCAGACCCATGTTATTCATTGAGGCAGTGCAGATATGCAATTTTATTCATAGCTGTGTTCGGCTCGAGGAAAAAATTGCAGCAAGTTGCCCTTGGATGTGTAAATCGGACAAGGCTCACCTGCTCAAGTCCATGGGTGCAAGAGAAATAATGGATGGCACACAGACCATCCTAGTGTCATGCATTTTTTTTATGAATACATACCATTCTGTAGCATATAACACTGTAACTGTTCCTATACATTATTGTTGAATAATAGCTGCTGGGAAAAAACATATTGTGTACAGAATGACATACATTCACTATAATGGGGTACTTACTTGCTTTTCCAGTCACTGAGGTAGCAAAAGGAAACTGTTCTCCATTTCAAAGTTAATTTGTTTTTTTTTATTTCTCCATAAACCAACATAAGAAAGTATGAGCCTTTGATCGACTATACCGCAACGTCATCACTGTCCACATAAAGTCCATTACAGGTAGTAAACTGACAGATGGTTTCCAAACCATATTCCTTACTGGAGGTTAGGGCAGCGTTCTCACCCTAAGCTCATTCAGCTGCTTCCAATAACCTCACGGAGGTTGAGATACACTCCCCTCTCGGTAGAGTCTTGGCCAATCTTAGTGGAGTACTCAGAGTCCATTCACAGTCTTCAGTCAGTGGACACACAGTTTACAGACCATCTCATTCCTCACTGTAGGCTTGGGCTGCATTCACACATTGACCTCCTGTCCGCCGCTCCCAAGTCCACGCTCAGAGGTCATCTTGAGTCCTGATTGGTTGCAGTCCCTCTGTCTCTGGACCTCCACTCTCAGCATAGACAGACAGTTTACAGGCTGTTGTCTGCACAGATGTCTGGGCAGTGTTAACACACTGAACCTTCAGCAGCTCCCAGCAGCCTCACTCAGAGAGGCACAGACAGCACCTCTCGGGGAGACTGCGTCTCACACATGGCTGCCTGACTCGCTGCTGCACACTCTCTCTCTGCATGTCCTGTACCCCTGCAGGACCTGGCAGACTGACAATGTGACCCATAATAAGTCACCTGAAATACTCCCTAACACAATCACAGGTGGGGTGGGGTGGTGTGTTCAATCACACACACACACATACGTGCATGCATAAACCCTTTTGTGTTGTGCAATGCTGAAAGTCTTAGGGAAACATTTACATCGCAATAGACCTCCGCATGTGCGATATATACCGGCCATTCACAACATGGCTTGTCGCCATTTATCATGAAGACTGTCGAGAAAAAAAATCGCACAGTTGCATAGCATTCACACGATGTATGGAATGACATACTGTACACATGACACTCGTCCAACTTTTTGCATGAAAATCAGACCGATTTTTGTGTAAGCCAGTGTGAGCGAACCCCAATACTTATCTACACAGCATATAGACTATTCTGAAAACTCACCTAAAATGACAGGTATGCTTTACTAAAGCACCCTGTTGCTGTTTTACCATTTTTGTTTGCTCAACATAAATGCTGATCCTGTTACATTTGAACGCATGTTAGTTTATGGATGGATACAGTGACATAACTGTAGAGTGTCAGTCTTATATGACATGACCCTACTAATATTGCAATGCTTTTTCTAGGGGCATCTGTGTGGTTAAGTTTTTTCTCTTTTAAAGCTCATTGCAAAGTGTGCTGTTTGCTGACTAGCTTACATTTCACATAAAGCTCATCAGGAAAGAGGATTCTTTTGTAGCAAAACAAAGCATCATTGTGGTACTATTGTATCCTAGTATTGGATGACCTGCCCAACTCTTCTCTACTTTCAGGAAAACTGGACGAGGGGCAAGCTGCACTGTCCATACTGCAGAACACGACTCGGGGCCTTTAACTTTGTTGACAGCACCAAATGCTCCTGTGGCAGGCTCGCAGTCATACATCTTTGCAAAAGCAAAATTGATGTGGACATTACTGTGAAAAAACTGTGCCAGGCTTCATCTGCTTCTAAATGTTATACACATTTTGACAAGAAGTTTAGACAAGGGATGGCAGAACATCAAAGCAGAAATTGGATCATGGACAGATTTATGACTGTCCCTGGAACATTAGTGGATGCATTGTGCCTTGAAGTGTCCGAATATGTCAAGCCAAGGGGTACAAAACTCTCCATCACCTTCAATGTGAAGAATGATAACTCAGCGTTACGGGAACAAAAGGTAAATTTTAGTCGAAATGTGCTTCATAGGAAATCAAACAGTTTGGACCTGGACACAACAGAGAAACTACCTGTAAAATTTTATATAAATACAAAAGAGACCGTCAACATAAAGCAAAGACCATCAGATGTTTCGTTATTGAGCTCAGTCGGAGCTGGTAATACTACTAATAACGACTCTCATACTTTTGACATTTTACCAATATCTGCAAAGCCGAGATCTGGAGATCCTGAAACACTTCACAACAGAGCAAGTCCCGGTGTTTCAAGTCTTGAAGAAAGCACCAGCCTGTCATCATCTGAAATGCCTGTTATTCCTCTAGGACCATCACCCGGTGGTGTGGGTGTCCTTACCCCAATGCAGGTGTCCACTCCAGTTATGGAGACACCACTCCCATACTCAGCTCCTGTTAGTCAAAGCTTAAACAAGAGAAACATTAACAGATTGAAGAAGCTCAGAAGAAAGCAAAAGAAGCGAGAGAAGTGGTTACTTGGGCAGAAACAGGTGAGAACAGTCTAATCAATGAATAAACCAGATTGTTTCTGCACATAGGGATGTACCAGATTAAGGTCTCTTTGGTTGCCCGTGTAATAAATGTACAGCTTGAGTATGTCTGGATGACAGCCAGTCATACATAGTAGTTAGGGGTAGTCCCATATTTAAAAGCTATCCCCTTTCAAAAAGATTGATAATACATGAAGATTGATGGAGGTTATACCGCTGAGACCACTCATGTGTGCCACCATAACATCTATCCTCTAAGGAGGCTGCAGGAGATTACCAAGTCCAGTGTTCACCTTTTTCAAGCAGTCCTTGAGTGCTGGATGAGAGACCAATGCCAGACAAAACTCTTAGGCTGGAAACACACTGTCTGTGTGATATACGAGTCACTCGGACGAGTGTCAGATCATTAACCCTGAACGACCTCTCCCTGTCAGCAACTCTACACTCCCGTCCTGACAGGGAGAGGTCGTTCAGGGTTGATGATCCGACACTCGTCCGAGTGACTCCTATATCACACGGACAGTGTGTTTCCAGCCTTACACACCAGTTCACTATTTTGCCTCCCAGAGGGGGTTCTCAAGTGGGAAACGTCTTCTATGACATCTGTGGCCTTCAAATGTTCTAGTTAGGGTAGATTGAGACATACAAGAGACATGGTCTGTGCATACATGAGGATGTTAAGTTCAGGCGGGAGTCTCAGGGCTAGTTCACTCATCTCGGTCTGTAACTGGACCATGCTTCATGGGCAACTGAATGGGCTGTAAACAGGGCCGTGGAGTCAGTAAGCCAAACACATGACTCCGACTTCTCAATTTCCCTGAATCCAGCTGAATCCAGCAACCCCACCAAAATGGGCTGCGACTCCACAATCAGGGCTGTGAAGTCAATAAGCCAAACGTTCGACTCCTTTCCTGAATCCAACTCCACCAAAATGGACAACGACTCCGACTAGACAACTCTGACTCCACAACTCCAACGCCACAGCCCTGGCTGTAAATATGAAAAATAAGGTGAAAGTATAACTGATAATGAGGCATCTGACCGATGGGGGCATTCACTTGCTTATGGCTACACGTAGGGTTGTGTCCGTATCTGTTCTGTTTATATGCAGGGTTATATAATACACTACAGACATATATAGACCGGCTTCTGTCTACTGTGCATAATACCTTTATTATACTGTGTGTCTATAGAGATAGACGTTTAATAAAGGAGCTGTACAGACTGTTTCCCGACATATGCAGGGTTACCAACTAGAAAAAACACGTACAGCCAACTGTCTTCAAGAACACAGTATAGGACAATAAGAAATCATTATGATTATGATTGATACATGTCTAAGGCCATAAATGCTATAAGGAAGTCATAATCACTGTAAATTGTAAAAGTCTTAAAATCTGTATCAGGCGTCCGCTTAAAAAAAATATGTGGAAACATGACTTTTTTTACGTACATGAAATTAAAGGTGCTCTATACAGTCCAAAAATTTCTAGATGGTCGGCAACACTGTGCATAGGTTAGAGAAAGGGAAAGAACCACTTTTAGGCAAAAATACTTTTTTATTGCATTTATACCAGAAAACTAAGGGTAAATATGATTATAAATGTACACCGTAGTGTGTAAAGGTTTTTGCACATTGTTCTTGCAGTCTACACAGTGTACATCAAGGTGATTTTACTTCTTAGGGTACCTTTACACGCCGCTACTGGAGGATGGATACAACCAGCTACTTCACGTGCACGAGCACGCACAAACGGTTACAAACGGGAAACGCACCACCTTTGCACGCCGCCACAAGGTGCACTACGCTACGCTACATCTACAGCTAGATACATCGCCGGTGTCTCAAGTAGCCATCTGTAGCTCATCTTAGCTCATTTACACACCGCTACAACCAGCTAATATGGGCGTACCTGGTGCAGCAGGGACAGCACATAGGCGTGCTATAATTGTGGATTACGAGACGTCCGTACGCTGATAGGACAAAGCAAGAATATCATGATTGGGCAGGCATCGCAGGAGGCTGTTTAATACATGACGCTCGAGCAATTGTGTAGTGTGACTGGTCAGCTCCTTAAATATGCCTCCCTAGGCAGCGACTACCAATCGTAACGCAGGAGCTTCTTCCAATGATCGCTGAAGGGGCGTGGTATCCCGGAGGCTGTGTCACGCCCCAGCTACATACCAGATACATCGCCTGGTGTATAGACATCCCTTCTGTAGCTTCTTTACACGCCGATACAGCTCGCTACAATCGGCTTTGTAGCCATCTGTTTTCGAGCAGTGCTCGGAAACAGATGTATCTGTTGCCGGCTGCCTCCTACCGTCTTCACACGCCGCTACTACGAGCTATATTGACGCTACAAGCTACATTTGTAGCCTGTAGCGGGTTGTATCCATCCTCCAGTAGCGGCGTGTAAAGGTACCCTAAGGGGTACTACTGGAGGATGGATACAACCCGCTACAGGCTACAAATGTAGCTTGTAGCGTCAATATAGCTCGTAGTAGCGGCGTGTGAAGACGGATAAATCTGATAAAACTGCTGAATAGGCATATGTCGTCCATAAACTTCCATGTTTGAACAAACGTTTTGTTACAGAATGCCTCTGTATGGAATAAAGTAGTTGAGTTCACTGGCAACAGCCGGACTAATGGTCTACCTGCCCAACTGTTGCCTATAGAACACTGTTTTCATGGTTTTGCCACCCATTGGCTGACTATGGATACATTTGGGTCATGTGCCAGGAGCTTTCCTGTCCATTTTAACACTCAAAATGTAGTGTGGGTGCAGAGCAAGGCTGGAGTCACACTGGCCAAGTGATTGGCGTAAGTCTCGCAATGCTCAGTACAGCCACCAGCAGGGATGAACAAAGCATACGGTAACCAGATTGCTCCAGATTACACATCCTGAGCAATCCGGTTACCACATGCGGTGATAAAGATTCATTTTTTTAAAAAATGTGTCTGAAGGCACTTACGATTACCACATCCAGATCTGGCTGCGGTAACCGCAATTGGCCTTCCTAATGTGACCCTAGCCTTGGGCCACTGCCAGGGGTGCTCAAATGTTTACATGACAATGTTTTTGCATTTACTGAACATGCAGTTACTCACATTTTGGTTTATCTGTTTCCTCTACAAGCAAGCTGCAGAGTTTGGCTGGCTTCACATTAGCGTTTGTGTCTGCATGCTGATGGCATGCAGACACAAACGCTGTCAAAAGCAGGGACACTTTGATGTGTCCGCAGCGGATAATGTCCGCCTGCGGACACATCACTAGGGAGCCCGGCAGCCAATCGGCGCTGTCCGGGGGCGGGCCGGGGGCGGAGATCAGCGCCGGAGATCTCCGCCCCCCCCGGCCGCCGGTAAGCTCCGGGACATGTCGGCGGGGAGAACAGCTGATGTGAGAGCTGTTTGAATCTTCCCGCGCCGACACTGAGAGGAGATGTCGGCGCGGGAAGATTCAAACAGCTCTCAGATCAGCTGTTCTCCCCGCCGACATCGCTAGGAGATTACAGGCGGCGGGGAGAAGGAGGACAGCAGAGCCTCAGCTGATCTCCCGGTGGCCGTCGGTGAGCTCCTGTGACATCACCGGCGGCCACCGGGAGATTTTTCAATGGGTCCGCAGCGTTCTCCTGCGGTGTCATGCAGAGGACACTGCGGACCCATTGAAGACAATGCATTTTTTGTACGCTTGGGGACGCTTGCTGATTGTCCAAGGTCCCCAAACGCACAAAAAAACCCAACTGGCTGCGTCCCGGGTGCGGATGCTGGACACCGGAAGCAGCAGATATCGTCCGCATCCGCACCCGAACGCAGCAAACGCAGGCACCATGCGTTCCTATGTTAAACATAGGAACGCAGTGCGCATGCGTTTGACTGCGTATGGGAACGCAGCAATACGCTGCCTTCCCATACGCAAATGTGAAGCCAGCCTTTGTGAGTTTATTATGTGGGATAACGAATATTTCAGTATAATGGGCATTCAATATAGCAACAAATTGCATAAAGGGAAACAAGACAAAAAGAGTTTCCCACTGTAATTATTCATTACGGAGTCGTCATACATTGCAAATTTTCATTGACTTTGTTTGCTAAACAGCGTCAGGCTGCTGTGAGGGGCTTATCACCACCAGCCCCTGCTCATATCTAAGATGTTTTACCTAGGTGCCGTCATAGGTTGACATTTATTTATTGTATATACTTTTTAATGAGGATTTTTGCAGGAGAATAGGAGTGGGAGTACGGAAAGGATTTCAGTGCCAGCAGGTGACATTTTTATTTTTTAAATAAAACAAATAGAATACAATTTATAAAGAATAATTATAAAAGTATACAAAAAGAATTCATGATAATACTGTACATGTATATTTAAAGGATTTTTCTTGGGATATTATTTAATGTCTTTTTAAATGTAATCCTCACAGTGACCCTGCGGCATTTCACAGGTCTGAGTGCTGTAAACCACGCAGCAATGCTCAGACTTTTACACTGTGCTACGTGTCTTCAAAAGTTGCCAGGTTCAATTATGAAATGAGCCATTCCTTAATGATTTTGACCTCCTGAATTCAAGTCTGACAATGTAAAGGTTT
>JARQOC010000003.1:790878730-790953195 GCA_033576535.1 Allobates femoralis | reverse complement strand
TCTTGATCAGGCAAATTCAGCAGCAACAGGAGCATCAGCAGCGCCAACAGGAGCATCAGCAGCGCCAACAGGAGCATCAGCAGCGACAGTTGGATCTTCTGACGGAGGCAATCCGTGCAAAGCCAGCGGCTCCATCCCCAGGTCAAGGAGATGACAGCAGCGTCCGGAAGGCGGTAAGGCGTGCCATGCAAAAGATGACCCCGGGGGATGATGTGGAAGCTTTCCTGGCGGTATTTGAGAGGGTTGCAGAGCGGGAGAAACTGCCGCCAGAGCAGTGGGCTGAAATGTTGGCGCCTTACTTAACCGGAGAGTCCCAAAAAGCCTACCTAGACCTCTGCACAGAGGACGCCATGGACTATGGGACTCTGAAAGGTGAGATCCTTGCCAGAATGGGGGTTAATACGTATGTAAGGGCTCAACGGGTAAGCCAGTGGTCCTTTGAGGAGGGTAAACCCGTCCGGTCTCAGGCCTATGACTTGTTGCACCTGGTAAAGAAGTGGCTGCAGCCTGAAAGCCTGAGCCCCGCACAAATGATAGAGAGGGTGGTTGTTGACCGGTTTGTGCGCACTCTGCCTGTCTCCATCCAACAGTGGGTGGGACAAGGTGACCCGGGTACCCTAGATCAGGTAGTGAGTGTGGTGGAGCGGCATGTGGCTACACAAGACTTGATTCGGGACTCTGGGACACTGCGTGCAGCACGGCGGACCGCATCCACCAAACCGGCAATTAGGGACCCCCAACCCGGGCCTCTGCTGGGTTCAACCCCACCACAGGCAGAGAATGTGCACCGCCCAGAAGTGAGACGGAAACCCGGGTCTCCTAAGCGGGGCACAGTAAATAATTTTTTCCCCGCCATAAGGTGTTGGCGATGCCAGGAGTCAGGACACGCAATGGCGCAGTGTCCCCTCAACACGGAGTCCATGGACTGTGGGTATACCCGCCGGATGTCCATGTTCGCCCAATCTGCCAGGGCAGGACGCTATGGGACTGGGCGTAAAAGGAGTGTTTTGTGCCAGGTTCGGCTCAATGGATATGACGCTATGGCCCTGTTGGACTCAGGGAGTGGTGTGACCCTTGTGTGTGCCTCCTTGGCCTCTAGATCCCAACCCACCGGCCGTACGGTGCGAGTGCTTGGGGTCCATGGGGACCACCGTAGGTATCCAACAAAGAGGGTCACTATCACTACCCTGTCCGGACGGGTTCGACATGAAGTGGGGGTGGTGAAGACACTGCCTTTCGATATGATTTTGGGGAGGGATTTTCCTCTGTTCTGGACTCTGTGGGAGAGGCAAACTAATCCTCAGGTAGTGAATGGTCCAGGCCCTGAGCCCAAAGATCCCGACTCTGGGACACCTGCCATAGGGGTCACCACTATAGGGAAAGAGTGTAATCCCGATAGGTGTTCCCTAGAGGTAAAGGCAGGAGGTTTCAGAGCGTACAACCCCCGCATACAGGTGCAGAAGCGCCAACCACAACGTCCCAAGACCCGTAGATGTACTCATGGTACAGACAGTGACTCCACTGTGGACTTAGGGCTACGGGACTCAGATGACCTGCCCAATCGTGTAGCAGACGACATAGCGTCAGGACTCCACATAGCTAAAAGGATAGGTGGACCGCGCTACCACACTGGCCGATGGGGGAGGGGGAGACCTCCCACAGATATGCCTTTGAGACATAGAGTGACTGGGTCCGATTGGTCTTGGTACACAAGGAAACAGTTGGTGCCGGTACGGGACCGCGTGTCAGACGCGGACGGCCCTGGTCGACTGTCCCCTCGACCGGTGGGCTCCGAGGACGGGGAGCCCCTGTCTCGAGGCCCCGGATCGTGGGCTGGTGTTCCGCCCCACGGGCTTGAACAGAGGGGGGAGGTATGTGGTGATGCGACCCCGATGTGTCCCCTGACCGGTGCACAGCACATGGGGGATTGTATCTTTTGCTCTGTGGCAGCACTCACAGGGTTAACAGAAGTGAGATCTGAGCTAAGTGCTGATGGAAAGCACTCAGCCCACCTGTGATGGGATAGGAGATGATATGAGCTGCCCTGGGCTGAGGAGTGGGATCAGAACAGGAGGATCTGCTGTGTGAAGCTAACAGCAGCCTGGGAGCTCTCTCAGAGAGGACTGTGCAGAGAGAGAGTGGTTGTGTGCTGATAACACAGCCTAGCAGTGAGGACCTGGCCCTCACCAGTGGAGCCGGCCAGGACAGAGCCTGTCCTAGGTACAGAGGTACTGTGTGTGTTGGGTGAACAGAGTTGTACCAGCTGTGCCCCCAGTACCTGGAGGTCTGTAATATACCTGAACTGTACCATTAAACTGTGTGTTGTGTGAACAGTTGCCTGAGTCACTGCCTTCCGTCGTGCCGATCCTAACCGCTACCTTACACTACAAATACATGTGGGAGGTGACTTGCCATGCACATATTGGGCTTGCATAGGACGCCATTCACACTGATACATATGATGTTGAGTGTCTGATAGCTACCCACTGTCTGATAGCTACCCACCGGTCCTGCCACCAGACCAAATGGGCCGCCCAGTACGATGTCTCCGCACTACTGGATGAATGGCGCCCCATGGGACCCAGCCACACCCCGCAAAAATGATAAAGTGCAAAAAGTTTTTTATAATAGACAAAAAACCTTTTATATGGGGTATTGGTTCATGTATTGGCCAAGACACTTAAGCTCGTAAATCACGTCACGTATTCCCATTGTCCTTACAGTCCTAACAAGGTGTCCAAAGATGGCAGCTGCCTGAGTAAGTGCACATGAGCGCCGGGTACATATATGCACACTTACTCAGGTAGTGATGTGTCAGCGGCGGCGGCTGTGGGTGGCAGTTTTGGGAGGTGTTAGTTGTGGGCAGCTGTGGCACCATTGGCATTACTGTGCAATGTGCCAATACGACCAGTGAGCATCATATTTGCACACTCATCACTTGGTTGTGCAAATATGGCAGAGGCACATGATAGCAGGATATCTGGAGGCCAGAAGTGACAGACGGGGCAGCGCACCTATGTAACTGGGCCCCTCTGTGCTCTCTCTGCCCCATATTTGCTGTCTCTGGTCCCCTGTGCACTCGTTACTCCCCCTGTGCACTCTCTCTGCCCCCCATGTGCTCCCCCTTTCCCATGTGCACTCTCTCTGTCCCCCTGTGTGCTCTCTCTGCCCCTCTGTTCGCTCTCTGGGCAGTGTGTTATGTCACGCCGCGGCTGAGAGCATATTTGAAGTTAAAGAGGCCGGAAGTTCAAGGCCATTACACGGGCTGGAACTGAGAGAATGGGCATGACCAAGTGCCAAAATTGATGGGCGTGAGCTCACATGTAGAGGGCATGACTGCCCTGATGTGGTGAGTGTGTCTTTAGTTTTCATAAAGTAAAGAAATAACCATTATTTGTTAAATCTATGCAGTTGTAGAGTTGTTTGGAATAGAAGCAGGGGTCTGGGGTAAGACTCCCCAGATGGAAGGAGTCTCCTACTACTTAATACTTTATTAATATGGCCATGTAATCTTACAAGTTATGGATTACTACCTGTTTTACTGTTACCAGAAATGCATCACCAGAACCACCTTTAATTAAAACTTTCTTTAGTACAGAAATACATCACTAGAACCCTTATCAGTACAGAAGTACAGCATCACAACCCCAATCAGTACAGAAATACATAATCAGAACCAATATCAATACATGAATAAATCACTAGAACCCCCATCAGTACAGAAATGCATCACCAGTATCACCATAGTAATGAAAGACATCATCAGAATCACCATTAATGCAAAAATACATACACAAAACCAGAACCATGATCAGTGCATGAATACAGCGCCAGAACCAGAATCAGTAGAGCAGCACCATGCTTACTACAGTGGTCAATCTTAATGTCAGGTCAGCCCCATAAACAATTGTATCACATGAAACTAAATAAAGACCCTCATTTATAATCTGCAATTTGTGTTTACTTGTTATCTTTGTCTAATATTTAAATTTGTTTGGCGATCTGAAACATTAAAAGGTATCTTTACTTGCCGCAACCACGGCTGGGAATCCTGACGGCGATATGTCGCCCTAGAACAATCGTCGTCAAATTGCCTCCTAGTTGCGGCGTATAATTGGGGGAAATTGGCGGCTCTGAAATCAGCAACCAGGCGACAGGCGATTTATCGCCGCCAAATTCCCCAATTACATGCCGAAACAGGGAGGCAATTTGACAGCGATAGTTCCAGGGCGACATATTGCCGTCAGGATTCCCAGCCGCAGTTGCGGCGTGTAAAGGTACCTTAAGTGTGACAAATATGCAAAAGAACAAGAAATCGGGAAGGGGGCAAACACTATTTCATACAATTGTATGGCAAATGCTCAGCGTTACGGTATCAGCAGGATAAGTGGTTTGTGCAGGTTGGGAATAGATGGGAACTGGGCTGGAAATGTGAGAAGTCAAATGTGTCTGTGATGTAGTATCTGTAGACGAGTTATGGCTGGAAAAAGCCATCATGTCGGTCTGTGCCAAATGTAAAACACTGGAAAAGTGAACGACTGTGTAAGAAAAAACATCAGAGGTAAGTCACCATATTTAACTATACTGTAATCTCTTATATGTTCTGCAGGACTGGTATCTACCACTATATAGTCACAGTGTTGGTCTTTGAAGAGAGATTTTTTTAGTAACAGCACAGCTATCTGCTGAGGTTCTCCTACATCCACTATTGGGGTGCACCACTATAGTTGTAATCAGGGTTACCTGGTTAGGAGCCCACTCAGAAATTTTGCCCACCCCTGAGCTGAACCCATTATCAATCAAAAGGGAGGAATCTGGGCACTAGAGGGCTAGATTTAATTTTAGGCTGGTCTCAGCTCCCTGCAGTCAGGTGTTGCACAAGTCCAAACAGAGCTTTAGTCAAATATTTAGAAGAGGAGACGGCACTCACCATTAATAGAAGGTTTCTTTAATCCATTACTTTGTTAGAAAGTGTAGGTTACATACGTTTAACAAAGTAATGGATTAAAGAAACCTTCTATTAATGGTGAGTGCTGTCTCCTCTTCTAAATATTTGAACCCATAGTTATGCCTCCGCAACACGCTCTCTATTACCGGCTCAGATCAGTAGTAATGAGCTTGCAACAGAACAGAGTGCACGGTTAGTGCACATTGCCAGAATAACTGGCATCACTTATGGGGTGGTGCTGCACGCCATGTACCATGACAACGCACACTTACATTGCACTCTGCCCTATTGCCAGATTGTTACGGCTGATCTGATCCAGCAAAAGAGATTGTGCTCTCATTGTGCACGTCACACAGTGCATAGCTCTCAAGAACTAACTCAGCACCTGAAATCAGCATCACTGAAGACTAGTGACTCGCCGATGTTTGGGTTCAGCGAAGTCACACAGACATTTTTAAAGTTCGGGGTCCGAAAGTGGCTTGAACTTGAGTCCGAACCCCGAACTCAGAAAGTAAAGTTATCAGATGGGGGCTAGGAAGCTGTAAAAGAAACAAGATAATTATTAATACCAGCTTTGTATTGGTAGCTGGCACTAAGCCCAAAATTCATAGTGTCAGGCCAATATTAGACCCACTCCTATGAATTTCTAGTAAGCAGTAAAAAATCACAACACTGAAAAAAACATTTAAAAATAAAACAGAAGACAACTCTGTTTCCCATCTTTAATTAACATAAAAAACCCTCCCTACGGCATAATCCAAAGGGAGCATTTTCAGCTCTGCTGCAAATCTCTGTGAGCAGACGCCCTTTCTCTGTGACAGCATCTGTGATTGGCTGTTGGGCCAGTCTGCAGTGAATATCCAGGAAGTTAATGAGAAGCATGAGAAGTAAGCGCAACAGGGCGGTGGAACGCGGTAATTATAATGCTGTTTAATAACTATTTTCTTTATTTTTACAGTTCCCCTGACCCCCGAACTCAAACCCAAACTGTAATCACGGACTTCCCAGGAAAGTCTGTGTTCGAGACCTGTGCCCGAACACTAGGTGTTGGGTACGGACCCCAAACTTTACAGTCCGGGTTTGCCCATCACTATTGAAGACTCTTGTTTCAGGGAGGGAGCAGAGGCTGTGGCAGTGACCGCAGCCCCTGCGCCCTGATGATGCTTGGTTTGAGTATTCCAGCATGCACTGGGATTCTCAAACAAAGCATCATCAGAAACGAAGTAGGAATAAATATACAATAGCAGTTAGATAGTGTAGTTAGGGAATGGTAGGGAGATGTGAGTGTAAGTATATTTGAAATTAGTTTAAATTACAGCACTAAATAGGGATTTAAATGAATATTTTTTGGCCTTTGGACCATCTCTTTAATGCATCTACACTGAACAATTATTTAGAAAGGTTCAGGCATAATATTTCTGTTGGGATAACCTGGGAGTGCTTCTTTAAAGGGGTTAACCACTACTAAGACTAGTAGGACTAGTAGTGGACAACCCCTTTAACTTTCATGCTGATTTGTATCTACTAGTGCTATAGTGTCCAGCCGATGTTGTTATTATGTTGAACTTCCTCACTCACCTGACATTGTTTTGCCATACAGCATGGTATTAGCCATTTATAATCATTCTTGACACAAAGTAAGTGTTATAATTGAAAAATAAAGTTAGGTGTTCATAAATATGTGCTGTCAAGCAGCAATCTATAGCCACCATTACTTGAGTCTCATCCCGGGTGCACTGTTATGGTGCTATTCTGCTATACTGTGAAGATGGTTACAAATTGAAACCATTTAAAATGGCTGTGGCTATAAAATCATATTTCTAAAATATTATCATTTCAATATAAAACATTTACAGAGGATACAAGACTTGCAGGTTCAGAAGGTGAAGTGTCTCCAGAGTTTAGAAAGTGGAATATGAGAATAAATCATTTAATGTGAAACTGCTGTAATGAGACAAGTCCATTATATTCATCCATAAGAAGTTAGCAATGTGCCTACAAGCATCATTTAAAGAGGAGACCTGTCACCTTCCCTGGTGCTTTCCAAACTGAAAGCACCTCTGAATGTAGAGTGTCTGCTGCATTCAGGGAAGGAGTCTAGCATGTCTCTATTCCCCTGTAAGTTGTAAAAAACCACTTTAGAAAGTGTAGAGATAATGAGTCTGGACGGACTTACTGAGCATGGAGTCATCGCTGTTCCTGGGTGTCCTCCCCGCCTCCTTTCTCCCTGTGCTGCCTCCAGCCCTCCCTGTGCCACCTCCTTTATGTGTGTGCCTCTACTCTCCTAGCCTGCTCATGCGCTTCTGTGTCTGAAGTCACGCAGGCGCAGAGTGAGGAATGGTTTGGAGCGGGTCGCGGCGGCTGAAACGCCTCCTGCCAGTGATGTCAGTGGCGGAGCCCGCCCTGCTCCAGATTATGCTATATTCATACAGCGGGGCAGGCTCCGGCGCTGACGTCAATGGCAGGAGGCGTTTCAGACACTGGGACCCGCTCCAAACCATTCCTCGCTCTGCACCTCCATCACTTCAGACACAGAGGCACATGAGCAGGCTAGGAGGGTAGAGACACACACATAAAGGAGGTGGCACAGGGAGGGCTGGAGGCAGCACAGAGAGAAAGGAGGCGGGGAGGACACCCAGGAACAGCGATGACTCTATACTCAGTAAGTCCCTCCGGACTTGTTATCTTTACACTTTCTAAAGTGTTTTTTTTACAATGTACGGGGGGTAGAGACATGGGAGACCCCTTCCCTGAATGCAGCAGACACGCTGCATTCAGTGGTGCTTTCAGTTTGGAAAGCACCAGGGGCGTTACAGGTCCTCTTTAAAGGGAATCTGTCACCAGGTTTTGGACACCTAATCTTAGAGCAGAATAATGTAGAGACAGAGATCCTGATTACAGAGAGGTGTCACTTACTAGGCTGCTGTAGTTTTCACAAAACCACTTTTTTAAGCGATGTTCTACATGAGATTTCCCAAAATCACATTCACACTTTGTAGAGAGAATTTAATGTGTAAATTGATTGATGCTGATGCTGTCAATTTGAAATGTGTGGCATATCAATTGAAAAGGTGAAATGTGTAGTATAGTTGAAATCAGAAGTTTATATACACTATATAGAGAGACACATATGCATGTATGTGTTTATCACTCTCTGACATGAAATCAGAATAAACCTTTCCCGTTTTATTTCAATTAGGATTATCATAATTATTTATATTTGCCAAATGCCAGAATAATGAGAGAGAAATAATGTTTTAAGAATTTTTATCATTTTCTGCAAAGTTATAAGTTTACATACACTAAAATTACTATACCTTTAAACAATTTGGAAATGGAGTCCGTGGAGCCTCGATTAAGAGTCTCAAACAGTGGTTATGGTGGTCTCCGCAAGGATTCCACCCCAGGGTTAGGTCCTTCCCTGGAGGGATATCTGACTAGACCCGTGTTTGAGACTCTTAATCAAGGCTCCACGGACTCCATTTGCATATTCAAGTCTCCAGGGGGCAAGGCATCATGGATTTCACTGTGTTTGAGCGCTTTAGCCGGCTGCCCGCAGTGTTTTCCTTGGCTGGTCTCCCTGAGATCAGTGAGTGCTTTGTGATTTAAACAATTTGGGACAGCTCATATGATAAGGTTATGGGTTTGGAAACTTCTGATAGGTCTATTGGCAACTTTGAGTTAATTAGAGACATACCTGTGGAAGTATTTTAATGCACACCTGAAACACATTGCTTCTTTGTGTAGTATCATGGAAAAGTCTAAAAAAAATCAGGAAGAGAATTGTGGATTTGCACAAGTCTGGTTCATCCTTGGGTGCAATTTCCAGACCTTGGGTGCAATTTTCCTGAAGGTGTCTCATTCATCTGTACAAACAATTATACGCAAGTACAAACAAGACAGGAATGTCCAGCCATCATACCACTCAGGAAGCAGACGGGTTCTGTGTCAAAGGGATGAATGTGCTTTGGTCTGACATGTATAAATCATCCCAAGAACAAAAGCAAAAGATCTTGTGAAGAAGATGGCGGAAGATGATACAATTGTGTTATTATCCACAGTAAAAAGAGTACTGTCTCAACATGGATGTCACGCCACCATAGGAAGAGCTGACTAGTGGACCCACTAGATCATGGAGATACCGTGGAGGCTGATACCCGAAATGAGCTGGACAAGAGAATCAGATAGTGAACAGGGTTTATTTGGTACAATAAAGGATAGATCCCCAAGTGAAGTCCACAGGGCCAGAGCACCAGGGTGCACAAGAAGGGTTACCCCTATACAGGGATTCCTCCAGGCGCAACCAATGAACCAGTTAAACTTGTGTATCCGACCCAAGGCAGAACAGGACACGGAAACCAGGGAACCGGAGGAGAAGACAGGGAAGGAGCTTGGTGCAGCTGACAGGGTCCAAAAGGTAGCCAGGGACCAGCGAGAGTGGTACAGGTCTGCAGGTAAACAGACAGGAGGGATCCGACACTGAAATCAAGAGAAGGCACGTTAGGAACTAAGAGGGAAAACTGCATGCACTGCTAGGGACCTGAGCTGGAAACTTACACTAACTACGAAGTTGCCCAGGCACCTCTCATAGGAAGTGGGAGCCATAAATACCCACCAGCCCCTCAGCGATTGGCTGAGAGGTGGTGTCAGAAAAAGGGCGTACTGTAAAATTTGCAAAGAGCAGCACGCGCCCTATGCGCGTTCCCCAGGAAAACCAGGAAGTGAGGAGGTAGGAGAAGGATTCCGGGGAGTTAATGCAAACGGAGCAGGCAGCGTGGGAGCGTGGACCTGGTAAGTATGTCTGCGATGCCCAGGTGGGTGTCGGCAGCCAGCTGGGACCCGATCCCCCTGCACCCTGAGGACGGGTCCCGCTGGCTGCAGGGTGACAATGGACTGAAAGGCTATATGAAAAATGTAGGGTTGGGTGGCACTAATGAGTGATCAACATGTCACACACTAAGGGTAATTGAACCAAGTATAGAGAAAAAGTAGTGTGTATGAATGACAGTGATCAGAAACACATCCACCAATCAGGAAAAAGAAAAAGAAAGAGAGAAGAAACAAGGAAAATTTCATGAAGATGTGAAGACTCATAAACATAAACAATGTGGAAACTTTTTTACATATTGCACATCGTGCATCAGTTCACTTCTATTAGAGACCTGTTTCTAAATTTCATTTATTGTGTAATATCTTCTTTTACAGGGTCTCCTTTGTTGAATGCCCTATGTATAATATGAAATCTCTGTAATTTCTGGCATTTCTATTTAACACATCTGTCCTCCTCTATATACAGGGCCATTTGTTTCTGAGCCATAGGTTACATCTGTCACATTGCCTATATTCCCTATTTTATATTCCATATTCCATATTCCCTATTCCATCCTGGGGTTTGACCGGCCGGTCAGTTGTTCCCTGTATGGTTATTATTAACCGACAGGGTTACACCTATTCCCTGTGTTCTTTTGATATTGAATGAAATATATATAAAAAACCTGTGAGTCAGTGTTTATATAGATCCATTCCTTCCATCTTTATGTGTTCCCCCTGCTTTTGTTTCTATCAGTAACTATGGCGACTAGCGTCGGCACGCAGCAATGGACGTCGCTCCATACTGCGCGGCCGCGCGTCGCTGATTGACAGCTAGTGCAACCACCCGCCTCTTCCTTTCAGCGTCACGTCGCTTCCGGTCCGGCGAACACGGACCATACAAGGCACGGATGCAGGTGCAGCTGCTTGCTAATCTGCACTCAGGTATATAATGTTCCTATTCTTTGTCTGTCACAGCTTCCCCCAGGATGAAGCTGTTACATTGAGCGGCGATACGCGTCGGTCCTGCCGCTGTGTGCCCTCACTTGCCCTCGTTCTGCTCGGTGACTATCTGGTTTGTTTATGTTTCATTTTCAGGTGGCTGTTTCAAGCTCCATATTAATATACTGGATATTTCTTATGCTATTTTTCCAGGTATTTTCCTCTGGATGTTTCTCTTATTCCCTTGTTTGATCTTAGGGTTTAATAACTAATCAGGCTCTTTTTCAATACTGAGCATTGCATCCATTTAGAAGTATCTGAGCTTTCATTTCATGTCACCAGGGCATTGAACTATTGAATTATTGATGTATTGAAGGATTTATTCCATCTCTTTTGCTTCTGCAACAGATTGATTATTGTGTCATTCAAATATTGCATTGGGCACACAGCTCTTGTGTGATGGTGCTTTACCCACCACATTTTTAAATGGTTTTAATTCTTGCATATTACATGTTGTCTGCACGATTGTCTGCTTTTTGTGTCTTTATAATAAAAATTGAATATTTTGGATAATCACTTTGTGATTGGTGGATGTGTTTCTGATCACTGTCATTCATACACACTACTTTTTCTCTATACTTGAATGGACTGAAAGGCCATTCTGCCAGAAAGAAGCCATTACTGCAAAAGAAACATTAAAAAGCCAGATTATTTTTTGCAAATGCACACAACAACTAAAACCTACAGTTTTGGAAACATGTCCTGTGGTCTGACAAAAAATTTAACTGTTTGGCTATAATGACCAGTCATTATGTTTGGAGGAAAAAGGGAGAAGCTTGGAAGTCTAAGAACACCATCTCAACTGTGTAACACATGTGCACCATGTGGGATTATTTTGCTGCAGCAGGGACTGGTGCACTTAACAAAATAGATGGTATCATAAGGAAAGAAGATTATGTAGCAATACTGAAGCAACATCTCAAGACATCAGCCAGGACGTTAAAGGGTGGGCGGAAATGGGTAATGACCTGAAGAATACTGCCAAACTAGTTACAAACTGGCTTAAGGATAGCAAAGTCAATGTTTTGAAGTGGCCATCACAAAACTCTGATTTCAATCCTATTGAAAATGTATGGGCAAAGCTGAAAAGACAGGTGCGAACAAGGCGACCTACAAACATGGCTTAGTTATACCAGTTCTGTCAGGAGGAATGGGCCCAAATTCCTACCAAGTATAGTGAGAAGATTGTGGAAGAATATCCAAAACGTTTGACCCAAGTCATACAGTTCAATGGCAATGGTACCAAATACTAATGAAATGTATGTAAACTTGTCTTTGCCGAAAGTAATAAAAATGCCTTAAAACATTCTCTCCTTCATTATTCTGGCATTTGACCAATATAAATAATTATGATTATCCTAATTGACCTAAATGGAAAAGGTTTATTCTGATTTCATGTCAGATAGAGAGAAAAACATGTATATGTGTTCTTTTATATAGTGCATGTAAATGTCTGGTTTCAATTGTAAGTCTTTTGCATTTTCACATTGAAATCCATAGAAGTTTTTGTTGCTGTGGATTCTCCTCTAGTTCTGTAGTAAATACCCATATGGTAACAGATTTTGCTACAACACCCTATTTTTCAGATATTTCATAACTTTATGCTTTTCCCCCTCCTGGTCTCATTGTACCCTGCAAAATAAAGGTAAAATCTGAGTTTCCAGACAAAATGGATCACTGAGGGATCAGGTTACAGGAGCTAGTCCTGGTGTTAGCGACTGGTCCACAATACCTGCTGATCGCACTTGTGTCGCACTGTGCAGGACTAACCCTTTAAGATTTAAACTACCGGTATTTAAACTAGCTGTTTCAGTTACTTTACAATTATCAGAAAAATCTAATAATCTGACACCTATTTTTAATAAAGCTATGTTAAAACGAATCAGTCTCCATCTTTTCCTATCTATAATTATAATCTTTATTTATATATCGCCAACATATTTCGCAGTGGACACGGACCACCCGACTTTGTTTGATATTTCGCAGCGCTTTACAATTCAGAAGTTCATATACAAACAGTCATCAGTTACATAATTACAAAAAATACAATAAATAAAGCAAACATAATGATGACCCTGCTCATAAGAGTTTAAAGTCTATAATAAAATGGGGGTGACACAAAGTAGAAGTGCTTATTTATAATGATGGTCCAGCCATCTTGAAGAAATGGGGGATAGATAAAAGCTGCATGAGCCGTCACCAGCCATTCTTTGCAGAGCTTTTGGTTTGGGGGATTTTGATGGAGAATTACCGTATTTTCAGAAAAATAGTTAATGAGCTATATATAATAACCTTCAATTAGGGAGTGTGATAGGCTCCTCTAAAAAGATGTATTTTTAGGGAGCGCCTAAAACATGTAAGTCGTGGATTTCTCAAGGTTCTAGAGAATTTGTGCATCTTAGGAGAATTATTCGAGAGAGGGAACGTAAAAGGTACGGATTAGTGTGGACTTTAGTCTAAAGTTGCTTGTGTAGTGTAGAGAATGGGTAGGTTGATAGACAGAAATGAGGGTGGAGGGGTAGGGAGGTGCTGCACTGTGCAGAACTTTGTAGGTGAGGACAAGCTATTTAAATTGGATCAAATAATGTATGGGCAGCCAGTACAATGATTTATAAAGATTGGAAGCATCCGAGTAACAGTTAGCCAGATAGGTAAGCCTGACTGCTAGATTAAGGATAGACTGGAGAAAGGAAGCTCTTATGAAGAGGAGTTAAATTAATAGAGAGTTAGATTAATCAAGGCAGGAGTGGATCTGGGCCACAGTGAGAGTTATTGTTTCCATTGTGAGAAAGGGGCTGATTCTAGAGATGTTCTTCAGGTGCAGGCAACAAGATTGTACATAGGAGGTGAAGAAGAGATCAGTGTGTCTTGAAAGCCCTACAGCTAAAGACAGAGACCAAGCCATCAGAGAAGATTCAGCTCGCTCACAGCTCAGAGGACATCCTGTGGATGAGAGGAAAGAAGACCATGTCGCTCCGTGGGAGGACCACCGACCGCTACAGTTCAACAGGAGAACCCATCTGTCGATGATGCAACAAGACGGTACACATCTACAGACGGTGTCCTTTAAACCAGCCACCCCTGGGGCCAAACCCCAGGAGTAGACTGACCAGGCCCACCAGACTGGTATGATAGGTAGATAGGAGGACGACCGTACCTGACAACCATGCTAGAGGGCATCGCTACACCTGCATTGCTGGATACGGGTTCGCAGGTGACCACCATACCGATATCCTTTATAAAAGACTAGCTGTAGTACCCGGCTACGCCCGGGTTAATAAATAACTGCTGTTAGCTATAACAAAATAGAATTTGAATATGTCATATTAATGACCTGTAGGAAAATAGAAGCTGAGCTGTGATTGATTGCTATAGGCAGCCTAATAAATCTCCAGCCAACAGTAAAACCTCCCCCTGGCCGGGCAGTATATGTTACCTCACACATACACATAATAGACAGCTCATGTGACTGACATCTGCCTTAATTCCCTATATGGCACATGTGTTGCACATTGGCTGTTTTTAATCAGATGTTTATGTTTGGAAAATAAAGATAGCACACGTATGAGACGAGTTGTGTGAGGTGATTTGTGCACATCTGTGTCTGTCTGTGTGGTGTATGTGTCCCTGGGGTGTGTATGTGTGTGTCCCTGTGGGGGGGTCTGTGTGGTGTGTGTGTGTGTATCTGTGTTGTGTGTGTCTCTTTGTGGTGTGTGTGTGTCCCTGAGGGGTGAGTGCATGTGTCCCTATAGAGTGTGTATGTGTGTGTGTCCCTGTGGGGGGGTCTGTGTGGTGTGTGTGTGTCTCTTTGTGGTGTGTGTGTCCCTGTGGGGTGAGTGCATGTGTCCCTATAGGGTGGCTATGTGTGTGCGTCCCTGTGGGGGGGTCTGTATGGTGTGTGTGTCTGTGTCATGTGTGTCTCATTGTGGTGTGTGTGCGTGTCCCTGTGGGGTGAGTGCATGTGTCGCTATAGAGTGTGTGTGTGTGTCCCCTTGAGGGTGTGTGTGTGTGTCTCTGTGTTGTGTGTGTCTCTTTGTGGTGTGTGTGTGTGTTTGTTAGGGTGCGTGGTGAGTATCCAATGTTGGGGCTGCACCTTAGCGACTATACACTTGCTGTTACTCTTTGTGTGCGTGTGGTGTATACATGTCCCCGTGCGTGGTGAATATCTCATGTTGGGGCCCCACCTTAGTGACTATATGCTGGTATATGCTGTTAGTCTTTGGCGCTGTCATTAAACCCCTCTAATTCACAACTGTCAACTGGTAACGGACACTTTTTCCCCATTATGTAGATAGGGGCAAAATTGTTTGGTGAATTGGAATGCGCGGGGTTAAAATTTCGCCTCACAACATAGCCTATGACGCCCCCGGGGTCCAGACGTGTGACTGTGCAAAATTTTGTCTCTATAGCTGACAGCTGTCGATTTTGCTCCAACTCTTTTCCATTCACGTTTTCCCCATTATGTAGATAGGGGCAAAATTTTTTGGTGAACTGGAATGCGCAGGGTTAAAATTTCGGCTCACAACATAGACTATGACGCTCCCGGGGTCAAGACGTGTGACTTTGCAAATTTTTGTAGCTGTAGCTGGCAGCTGTCGATTTTATATATTAGATTTTGGCCTGATGCTGAACTTATCCCACCAGATCCTAACCTCACTGTTTATGCTTCAAATGGGTTACCAGTTAACTTAGTCTGGGTTAGAGAGGTAACAATAAAAGTGGGGAGAGTGGAGTTAAAAGACCAAGGACTTATTGTGGTTGAAACAAATCCTAATGATAGGAATCCACACATTATGCTTGGTACAAATGGAAATTGTTTGGGTGAAGTGTTGTTCTTACTCCCGCAGATTGCAGACACTGCCAGTCCTGGGCAGAGAAAGCTCTTCAAAAGGAAATCAGAGCCCTTCTGCACCAACAACAGGTAAACCTGACCAGTGGTGAAATTGGTAGTGTACAGGTAATAGACCCGATTCCCATTGTGGTACCCCTGATGAGTGAAATGATAATCTGATGTCGGCCGGCAATAGGCCTCAGAGGGCAGGACTACCAGGCAGTAGTAGAGCTCATCAGTTCAGAAGGTAGGCCTACACTCTTGATAGCCAGGGGGGTGGTTGATGTACGCAGGGGAAGGGTACCCATGTGCATACTGAACTATGGAGAAGATGAGATCAAATTACCCAGATATGCCACTGTTGCTAAGCTGTACACTGTAGATAACAACACAGCACATGTAGTGGAACCCTTGACCCCACCAGACTCGGTGGAGGACAACAATTCCAAGGGGCAGCTGGAGAATTAGTGTCGGGAGCTCCATGTAGGAATTGACCCCACACCTTCCCACCAGAAGCACGGTGTCTATTGGGTAGTTCGGGAGTATGAACGGGTATTCAGTAAGCATCCACTTGATTTTGGGAGGATAAAAGGGGTAGTGTTATGATCCGGTGACTTTGGAGCCACATGAATATGATTCACAGGAGTAAGTGGTACCTATACTGACCGCAGTTCCTGACCTAACCCCACAACTAGAAGTAGCCGTGGGATGTGACTAACCATACCCTAGACACCTCAACACAGCCGGAGAACTAGCTACCCCTAAAGATAGAAACAGGAATTCTATCTTGCCTCAGAAAACTTCCTAACAGAGAGCAGGTTAATTCAGAAATGCAGACTAAATATCAACCTCTGAACAGAAATAAACAATTCCAAAACAAGCACCCAGCATGTGTGCCACAAGAAAACAAAACCATTCACTTAGCTTGAAAGTTTTGCAGCAGGGCAGGAAGAGACCAGGCAGAGGTGAAACACCTCCATGAACAATTAACAACTGGCGTGTACTGAGGAAATCCTGAAAACCTAAATACCCCAGTATAAATTCCAATTATCCAGTTCACCTGACCAAGACTGCAAAACAGGATCAACTGCATAACCAGCCACAACCACAGGAGGGAGCCCACAAGCAGAATTCACAACAGGGTACACCATCACATACCCACTGGAAACCATTCACCCATTAAAGAGCAATATAGGCCTGTACCACCAGCTCACTATCAGCGTGCCAAGGAGATGCTACAGGACATGAAGGACGCAGGAGTCATAAGAGATAGTTGCAGTCCCTGGGCAGCTCCATTAGTCCTAGTCAAAAAGAAAGATGGCAGCATGAGAATGTGTGTTGATTACAAACAAATAAATCGCATAATACATAAAGATGCTTACCCGTTACCATGCATAGAAGAGTCACTTGTTGCATTAAAGTCTGCTAATTACTTTTCAACCCTAGATCTTACTAGTGAGTATTGGCAGGTCTCCGTTGCAGAAGATGACCGAGAGAAGACAGCCTTTACAACACCCATAGTCCTGGGTGAGTTTAACAGCATGCCATTCAGACTCTGTAATGCACCCGGAACATTCCAAACACTGATGGAGTGTTGCCTGGGGCACCGAAACTTTGAGACTGTGCTACTCTAACTGGATGATGTCATAGTGTATTCCAAAACGTTTGAAGATCACCTGCAGCACCTGGCAGAGGTATTCGAAGCATTGTCCAAGTTCGGAATGAAGCTGCAGCCATCAAAATGTCATTTGCTGAAGCGAAAGATTCAGTATCTCGTAAATCTGGTCAGCGCAGAAGTAGTGGCACCAGACCCTGATAAAATAACTGTTATAAAGGAATGGCCAGAACAAACAACCTTCAAAGAGGTACGTCAGTTCTTGGAGCTGGTAGGGTACTACGGGAGGTTTATTAAGGGCTACACGAAGATGGCAGCACCTGAGCAAGATCTCCTGGTAGACCAGACCAAGAAGGGCAAGATCAGAGGTCCTCCATTTGAATGGAGTAAGAAACAAGAAGAGTCCTTCAAACAGATTAAGGAGGCCCTGACCGGAGAAGAGATCCTGGCCTATCCTGACTACAGTTTACCGTTCTTGCTGTACACCGACGCCAGCAACATGGGATTAGGAGCCGTCCTGTCACATAGGCAGAATGGCAGAGAGAGAGAGTGATTGCCTATGCCAGCAGAAAGCTCCGTCCTACAGAGAGAAACCTAGAGAACTACAGCTCGTTCAGGCTGGAATTCCTTGCCTTGGTGTGGGCGGTTACAGAGCGGTTCAAGCATTACCTGGCAGCTGCAAAGTTCTTCACGGACAATAATCCTCTTACCCACCTTACCGACCTGGATACCGCGAAGTTAGGTGCAATGGATGGCCCAGTTGACAAACTACAACTTTACTATCAAGTACCGGGCAGGCCATAAGAAGCTGTAATTGTACCTGTAATCAACTTTTTCAACCAATAAAAGCACAAGAAAGACTGGAAGAACACATTCAAGAGCAAGAAGCACCGCCTGTTGTAGCACAACCAGAGGATCTTGCAATAGGTGAACCTGCCAGTCCCCTAGAAAGACTACAGCAATACTATGGTATTTCTGAAACACGTAAATCTACCAGTAGACTAGTGAATAGTACACGCACAACACTAGAGGTAGACACTAGTGAAATACCATTCCACGCAGATCTACCCATAGCAATTTTGGACAACCACCACTCAAGTATAGAGAGTGAAATGTGACACAAAGAAATATGAATACTTGAATGTACATTGAATGTAGATATTAGTGTACGGAAGGGTGGAAGAGCTGGGCCAGTCCCATGAACATTAAGTTAGGAAAAGAAAGTTCCTGGGGTTGGTAGGTAAGACCAGGACTCCTAAGCCGAGACGCCCATAGGGAAATTGTGTAAAATATGTGTAAAAGTTGAATAACTTATTACAGTAACGACTTGAACCCGTAACCGTTAAAAAGTATTGAGCCTACAGAGACTTTACTGTAAGAACCATTTTGTCTTTTTCCCTTTTTGCATAAACATGGACCATAGCCACATGACTGGTAGTGGCAAAACACTTATTTTTCAGCCTGCGGCGAATAAACGCCGTATGGACTGCTTTGCCTGTTTTTCACCATTTTTCAGTGGTTTTTGTGATTTTGATTTTTAAGACATTATAAATAATGCCTGTTATTGTTATTGTTAAATGTTTAAAATGTTTTCTCAGTCTGGGAGTACTAAAGTTATCTAGGGTGGAATGTGGCACCCTGCGATACAGTTAGCCACAGGAACACATAGTACAGGGAGGGATTTTCCACAGCTGGTACACCTCACACATACAACACCTTCCACCCTTGGCCTGTAGGGGAGCCCCACTTGCAGCTCTTAGGCAAGATCCCCTATAAATACAGGTGCTGGGGGCATAGTTAGGCAGTGCAGTTCCTGGGAGGACTGTGAAGGGGTCCTAAAGAGGTAAACAGCAGTGCTAAGCTTCTTTCAGGGACCGTGTGGAGCAGTTCCAGTCAGGACTGTGAAGAGCCTTAGCCAGTGTAAGGTACCTGAGAGTGAGGGACGAAGGCAAGGCGAGGAACAGAGCAACGAGGGCAGAGGAGCCATACCGGCTCACCCCATAGAAGTAACCCGGACACCGGAGTCCGAGTCTGCCAGGGAGAGTTTAGCCCAGCAGAAAACACCGGTATACAGATGAGACTCCAATCTCCCGGGCACCTACTGCACCGTCAACATGAGAGTCAGGAGCCACAGGAGAATAGCTGGATCCAACAGAGGGTTCTCAGTGCAGACAACATGGGTGAGAGACAAAGAGGAGGCCAGGCCAGGTTTCACACAGGTCAGGGCTTCAACGCAAGTAAGACAGGGACAAGGAGGCCAACCACCTGAAGTGTACCCTGGACAGTGCCGGTTTACCATCATTAAAGGTACGGAAAACTACTCCCAGTGTGTGTGTCAGTTCTTACAGCCCTGATCCTGTCCAACACAGAGACTGTAGAGACATCCCGCCTGCAGAGCCACCTCCCTGTGCCAAATCCTATTCCCACATCACTGCCCCGGGGATTCCGCTCCACCTACGGGGAGCAACACTATCAGGCTGCCCATCTATCTTCCCTGGAGGTCTGCAGCAGCACCGGTGCCATCACCGGACACCGTAGGTGGCGTCACAAACTATATTTAATTTTTCTTTATTAACAACCTTTTTGAGCGACCACCAGGGCCACGGCACCGAGCAGTGTTGACAGCACCCATAAAGAAACGCCCGGGATCTGAGTCCCCATGCCCCTGGGGCGGGTCAATAGACATTGAAATAAATCACATAGTTTAAAAAAAGAGAAGGAAAGAATGTAGGTTACCTGACTCCTCACCTGACTAGCTGCCATTGGAGTAACGGCATTTAGCGACGAGGACAGTTTGCATAAGAGGACAAGTGCACAACCCACACACATGCACCCCTAATGAGAACTCTACATTTATAGGGCTGACTATAGGAGTAGGTGAGGGGGATTGTGGGAAGTCAGATGGTTTAAGTAATTAACAGCTGGTCAACACAGCAGGGGATGAATGGCTGATCAAAGGCGACCATACAAATCTAACATTATGCCTGAATCCAGCCCCACAATATCACACCTTTTCTCATCAGATAAAGTTTACAATGAGGGAAATAGACAGTCATATATCAGTGAGTATTGAATAAAATGTAAAAGAGACATATAGCAGAGTTTACAAAAACCAGTGGTTTTGTACCATGAAAGTGTTTGATCTAATTTGAGAGCAGTGTAATGGAGAGACAGAGACCCTGAGCTCTGTATAACCCCACCACACCACTGATAGATAGTGTCCCCTCCTCATGAGAGAAATCTGGGCCAAAGGCACAGAAACTAAGGCAATAAGCATTGAAGGGGCTTTACACTCAAGCTTTTAATTAGGGGTTGTATATGATGCTGACAGGTCCTCTTTAAGTGCATATTACTGTAATAGGAAAGCAACGTACGTTGCTTCCAACCAGCTTTTTTATTGGCATCCTTACAGATTTTTAACATATTTGTTTTTTCCCCCTCGTCTTCCATGTCACTACCTGCCAAGAATCCTGACATCTTACAGTTCTCATTATGGCCATTAATAGACTAATACTTTAGAGATCACCTCTCAGCAGTCATCCCATATAAATTGCAGTCAGAATTACAATGACAGGTAACACCTCCATATAGATAATACATCATTCACCATTCACAATAGGTGATTGCTCCCCTCCTCCCCCTCTCCACACAGATCACGTGCATAGAAATCTATCCCATAGAAGTCAATGAACATTTATTATTCCTTATGGTAGTAAAGCAAATTTTTAAAATCCAGTCCACAAATCAGAGGAAGTCCAAAAAAGTGAATGCCTTCATGATCACGTCTAGAAAATGTTTAAAAGGAGATCCTATGTATTAGGCATCTTTCACATCTGCGATTCTGCCCGTTCGCGGCAGATCAAGCAGCTTTGCCGCATTTGCCGCGTAACGGCTGAGTTGCCACAAGCCCCATTCATTCATGGGACTTGTGGTCCGGTGCAGCAAGTGCGGTTTTGCCTAATACGGCAGATCCGGCACTTGCGGCGAAGGAAAAAAAACTGCTGCTAGCGGTTTCCCACAATAATTAGTGAACTACAAAGCATATCTGGTATGTTTTCATACACTTAATAATATACCTTATACATGATCAGAGTTCACTGCAAATTTATGGAGACATCACATCCTGTGAACAAATACTAATCTTCCAGTTGTACACGTTTTTGACCTTACAAGATGATACGATCTGAGGAAGACTATGAATTTAGTCGAAACGTCGTATGATATGTTGACCACTGTCTGTTGACGCCATCCTTTGTCTCAATAAATACAAGCATTCTGCATATTTTGATTCTTTATTTTTTTGTGAGAGAGGCTTTGTATATAAATTCTACAATATATCACCAATCCTGTGAATGGCTGAATAAAATCATCCCTGGAAAAACCCCCTTAAACCTCTGACCACTATAAAGAGATACAAGCACCGATTCAATTAAAACAATTTCACCAGAATTCTGGCATTAATTGCTTTGAAAAGCCGCAAAAATTTTGGAGCTACTTGGAGTAGGAGCAAAATGTTGTGAATTTTGATGTTTTCCCATCTGTTTCTCGTGGCTCATTAAAAAACTGAATTAGTCCTTACCGGTAATTCCTTTTCTTGGAGCCTTCCACGACAGCATTGGAAAGTATTCACTGATCTCAGGGAGACCAGTCCAAGAAAACACTGCGGGCAGCTGGCTAAAGCGCTCAAACACAGTGAATTCCTAGGCACATTGCCCCCTGGGAAATATGAATATGCAAATAGAGTCTGTGGAGCCTCGGTTAGGAGTCTCAAACACAGAACTAGCCATATATCCCTCCAGGGAAGGACCCAGCCAAGGGGTGGCTCCTTGCGGAGAACACCATAACCACCATATGAAGTGGCCCTTTAAGTCAATATCCAACTCTTTTACAAGTTTACAGATATGACAAGGGAATACCAAGGCCAGGTATCCATCCACATACAGCTGTTTCGGGGTGTTGCCCCTCATCAGTGTGGAGTAGGATTCAGTAGAACGCCCGTAAATGGCGTTCGTCACGGGCTTCCTGCTCTGCTGAAGCGTGCGGATTACACTTGGGAGAGGCCCTTGGCCGTCAGGATCTCGGCCTCAACAGCCAGGCCGCCAGATTGAGCCACTGCGGGTCCGGGTGAAACAGAGGACCCTGGGATAGCAGGTCGAGGTTGTGGGGCAACCGAATCGGACCCTCCAGGCATAGGTCGTGGATAGCGCCGTACCATGCCCTTGTGGGCCACAGGGGAGCCACCAGGATAGCCGTCACCCCCTCCGCCCGAATCTTCTGCAACGTCTTGGGGAGCAGCGGGATCGGAGGAAACGCATACACCAACCGGAAGTCCCAGCGATGGGCGAAGGCGTCCAGCCCCAGAGGATGGCCCGACCGACTCAGGGAAAAATACGTCGGCACCTTGGCATTGGCTCCTGATGCAAACAGGTCGATTGAAGGGACTCCCCACCTGTCTGTGAGAGAGCGAAACACGTCCGGATGGAGGCTCCATTCGCCAGGGTGGACCTCCGTGCGGCTCAAGAAATCTGCCTGTACATTGGCCATTCCCTTCCGAAGTACTGCCGAGGAGGAGAGAAGATGGCGTACTGCCCACAAAAAGAACAGTCTTGCCAGCCCCTGCAAGTGTAAGCCACGAGTACCGCCTTGGTACCGCAAGAAAGCAACCGTAGTCACATTGTCTGACAGGACCTTGACATGATGACCCCGGAGAACGTGAGCTGCAGCAAGAAGCGCTTCCTCCACTGCCAGAAGTTTGAAGACTGGCGACTGACCGAGCGACTCCAAATCCCCTGGAACGGTGTGCGAACTACCATCGTGCCCCAACCGGAACCGCTGGCATCAGTGGGAATGGAGGTCACAGGAAGGTGTCTGGGATTCATCCCCAGGAAAGCGAGATTACCACCCGCCCCGGGGTCCGGACCCGCGAGTTTAAGGAATCCTGACGTCTGTCCCAGGAACTCAGTATGTGTTCCTGGAGCAGTCGGGAAGGAGCCTGAGCCCATGTTACTGACTGAATGCAGGCCATCATGGCCCCTAACAGGGACATTGCTTCCCGCAAGGAGGGCGACCCCCCTGCCCGGAGGCGGGTCAGATTCACGCGGCGCAAAAGCTGATATTCCGCAGGAAGGAACGAGGTCTGTCTGGAGGAGGCCAGCAAGACTCCCAAAAATTGACGTCGGGTTGCAGGCACCCGTTCCAATTCCCAAAGATTGGGTACCCATCCCAGGGACTGAAGAATCTCCAATGTGTTGGAGACCTTTGTGCGCAGAAGCGCTGCCGAAGGAGCCACCACCAACATGTCGTCTAAATAGGGAAGCATACATATCCCCTGGGTCTGGATGAATGTGATCGCTTCCCCCATGAGTTTGGTAACCTCTGGGCTGACGAAATCACAAAGGGCAGCACATTAAGCCGAGAATGGACCGTCCCGCCTGCCCCGGAGATCGTGAATCGCAGAAAGCGCTTGTGGGACGGGTGAATGGGGACATGAGAATACGTGTTCTGGAGGTCCACAACAACCTGGAGTAGCGCCCCTGGCCCTCCTCTCCAGGAGGAACCGGGGACCCCACACCCGAATCCAACATGTGTCGCAGACCCGACAAGAAAACCCTGCGAGAGTCCCCCTGAGGAAGGGAGAGGACTCGAAGACACGGAGGGGCTGGCTCTCGAATTCCAAGCGTAGACCCTCCCAAATGGTCGAGAGGATCCAAGGGCACAAGGAGATCGCTTGCCACTGTGGCAGAAACCGCAGGAGCCGCCCCGCAATGGGGAAGGCGACCTTGTTTAGGAGCGGCTGGTGATGCCGCTGCTGGGGGAGCAAGATATTACGGGTCTTGTTCCCATACTGGAATGCCCAGCGACCAGACTTACCCTTCCCTTTAGACTGGGAGGGTTGGCTGCGCTCAGGCCAAAAGGACTGCCTCCGAAAGGGCTCCTGTTCCGGGAGACACCTTTTCCAGGATGTCATCCAATGCCCTTTGCAAGGGGAGGCCACACAGCTGGAGCTTAGACGTAAACTCCTCATTCCACCTTGTAAGCCACACTGCCCTGCTATCTGTGTTAGCCAACACTGCGCACCTGGCGCCAACACGGAACGACTCAGCAGAGGCATCGGCCAGGAAGCCCATAGTACATCTCAGAAGTGGAATGGAGTCCAAAGCTCCTTCCTGGGAGTACCCTGCAGGATGAATTCTCCCAGCTGGGTGAGCCACTTAAAGAGAGACCTGCTCACATGTAGAGGAAATGTACACCGTTAAAGACATAGCTGCCGCCTCCCAGGATCTTTTGAGGAAACTCTCCATTTTACGAACGAGGGGGTCCTTCAACCGGGAGGAATATTCAAAAGGCAACGTGGTCTTATATGCTAAGCTTCCCAAATGGAATACTGCCATAGACCTTCATGTTAGAAGTCCCATTGACTTTATAGAGACTTCCATAGAGATTCCCATTGGGTCTCTCATGAGGTCTCCCATCCAGCCCGTGACTGAGGCTCCTGCTGCTTAGCCTCAACAGTGTGTCAAGGGCATGCATAATGGGTTTACAATAGCAGCTGATTGCTACCCTGGCCACCTGGATGTCCACCTTCGGGACCTCCCAGACAAAGTCATCACCCTCCAATCCACTCGGATGGGGTGAGCCGCTTAGCCTTCAGGCCTCTGAACATTTAGTCCTGCACAGAAGAAGGGGATTCCACCACCTCTACTCCCATGGTACAATGGACAGTGTCCACCAATGCACCCATGGACTCTGTGGAAAAATAGTAGTGTCCAGATTCTCGTGTCTGGACAGAGGCAACAGCGGCAATATCCTCGCCGTCCTCTAACGCTGAGCTCTGGCCAGCCTCCATGAGATCCACAGAGTCACAATCCTGGAGCTTCCTCTCTTACGGAGGGGAAGGCCCTGAAGCTGCAGCAAAACCCCGCAGTGCCGAGATAGAAGCCTGCACCTCTTCCCTAATGGATTGGAGCTCCTCAAGCAAGGATGGGGAGTCCATCCTGACAACCCTGTCAGTCATGGCCGACACCTTGTTGTAGGAAGAGGGACATTTTGTGCCGCAGCCACATTATTGCTCCCTTTCACAGACGGCCCTCGTCTCCCTATAGACAAAAAGGGAAGAGAAGGGGGTCCCAGTGCGAGTGCAGGGCTTAAATAACTCTACCCCTTGTGACCACCCCCAGAAACACTTACATGAGCTGGGGGAACGCTGGGCTCTGCAGAAGCAGAGGTGGAAGCCTATCACCTTCCATGTTTTAGGGATCAGCCTTACCTGGGTGTAGCTTCTGGCGGGTACTTATCCAGAAGTACCGTGCCCCCAACGAGGAACACCTGTTCCCTCCCTCCTCCTGGTCACCGGCCGCGGGCAGTAGCGCGCGAAAGTCCTGCTGGGTTCCCTGGAGCCGCGCCCAGCCTGCCACAGCCCTTACAGGAGCCGCCGCCCGAAACCGGAAGTGCCATCCCCGAAACCGGAAGTGCCATCCCCGAAACCGGAAGTGCCTCCGCGGCACCTCTGATGCATGCCCCAGGGCCCGCAGCTGGAGGAGGGAGACGCCGGAGAGCTGAACAGGCCTCCGGCGTTGCAATACACGGCCTGCTTTGCCCCGTAGGACGCAGGAAGGCCGGATGGTCCCACCACGGGAGCCCCGAGAAGGAGGAGGAGGCCGCCCCCGACGTCCATCCCTGGCCCGGCTGTAAGTACACCCCAATGCTGCCTCTGCCGGCCTGACAGCACTGGAACCTCTCCATGCCCCAAGGGGGACAGGAAGACACTGGAGTGCGGAGGAAGGGGAGGGGCTTTTAACCTCTCTGTGTTCCTGTCCCCCAATAGGGCGTGGACGACATCCTCCAATGCTGTCGTGGAAGGCGATGGGAGAAATAATAATAATAATCTTTATTCATATAGCGCCAACATATCCTGCAGCGCTTTACAAATCAGATTCATATACAAACAGTCGTAAGAAACAGTTTTGGAAAACACAATGATTAAAAAGCAAAAAATAATGATGACCCTGCTCAGAAGAGCTTACAATCTACAATAAGGTAGGGGTGACAGAAGTACAGGGGCTTATTTAAAATCATGGTCCAGCCATCTTGAGTAAGTGTGGAATAGAGGAGAGTGGAGTAAGTGGCCACCAGCCAATCTGTGTAGAGCTTTTGGGTCTGATGCAGTTGGACAGTTATGTTCATGGAAGTAGTGGATAACCTATGTCTGAATGAATCTGATTAGGGAGAATGATAGTCCAACCTAAAAAGATGTGCTTTTAGAGAGCACCTGAAGCTAAGTAAGTTGTGGTTAGTCCTAATTTCTTGGGGTAGAGCCTTCCAGAGAATTCGTGCAGCTCGGGAATAGTCTTGAAGCCAGGAATTGGAGGTTTGCATTAGTGCAGATGTTAGTCTAAAGTCCCTCCCAAAACGAAGAGTACGGGTAGGGTGATAGACAGAGATGAGAGTAGCGAGGTACGGAGGTGCTGCACCATGAAATGCTTTGTGGGTGAGAACAAGCAGCTTGAATTGGATCCTATAGTGTATGGGCATCCAGTGCAATGATTGGCACAGAGCGGAAGCATCTGTGTAATGGTTAGCCAGATAGGTGATCCTGGCTTCTGCATTAAGGATGGACTGGAGAGGTAAAAGTCTAGTGGGGGGAAGCCAATTAATAGAGAGTTGCAATAATCAAGGCAGGAGTGGATCAGGGCCACTGTGATGGTTTTAGTTGTTTCTATGGTGAGGAAGGGGCGGATTCTAGAGATGTTCTTCATTTGCAGGTGACAAGAGCGGGTGAGAGATTGTATATAGGAAGTGAATGAAATTTCAGCATCAAACATAACACCCAGACATTGAGCCTGCTGCTTAGGCATTTTTGTGGTGCCGCACACCAAGAGGGAGATGTGAGATTTGGGGAGGTTAGTGGAGGTTGAGTTTCAAGTAGACAGTCATTGGCATTTTGTACTACAGCGGGGTTAAGGTCAGGGGACGAAGTGTATATTTGTGTGCCATCAGTATAAAGGTGGTACTGGAAGCCAAATCTACTGATGTTCTGTCCAATCGGAGCTGTGTAGAGAGAGAGAAGGGAAGAGGGCCAAAGATTGAACCCTATGGGACCCCAATTGTCAGAGGAAGGGGACAGGAAGTGGAGCCAGCAAATGATACACTGAAAGGGTGGTTGGAAAGATAAGATGAGAACCAGGAGAGAGCTGTGTCCTTGATGCCGATGGAGTGCAGCATAGAGAGTAGGAGATGGTGGTCGACAGTGTCAAAGGCTGCAGAAAGGTCAAGAAGAATAAGAAGAGAGTGGTCACCATTACGTTTTGCTGTCAGAAGGTCATTGATCACTTTGATGAAGGCAGATTCTATAGAATGTAGGGGGCGGAAAAAGGAGATTTTTGTGTACTCACCGTAAAATCCTTTTCTCTTAGCCTCTAATTGGGGGACACAGGACCGTGGACCGTGGGTGTTATGCTGCTGTCCACTAGGAGGCGACACTAAGTATTATCTGAAAAAGATAAATGGCTCCTCCTCTGTAGCATACACCCCCTGAGACAATCCTCAGATCCTCAGTTTTGTGCTAAAGCAGTAGGAGCAGGTATGAACAACATAGCCTATAATAATCAGGCAACCATACCAGATAACCATATTGAACAAACATAGAAGTCAACAAGGCCCGGTGGGCCAAAAGGGTGGGTGCTGTGTCCCCAATTAGAGGCTAAGAGAAAAGGATTTTACGGTGAGTACACAAAAATCTCCTTTTCTCCTTCGCCTCATTGGGGGACACAGGACCGTGGGACGTCCTAAAGCAGTCCCTGGGTGGGAAGCTAGAACATCACTACACTGGCTGCACATTACATGTGAGTCAATGCAGCCTGCAGGATGCGCCTGCCAAGACTGGTGTCTGTGAAGCATCACAACGTGCATACCTAGTCCTCGACAAATGTGTGAAGGGTGGACCAGGTGGCTACTTCGCATACCTGTGAGCAGTTGCCTGGTGCCTAATAGCCCAGGAAAGTACAACAGCTCTGGTGGACGGTGCCTTAATACCTGAGGAAATAGGCAGGAGTCGAAGCTGATAAGCTTCCTGAATGATGATTTTGAGCCACCTGGATAGAGTAGCCTTGGAGGCTGTCATACCCTGTCGGGGTCCTTTTGAGAGAACAAAAGGAGAGTCAGCCTTTCTGAAGGATGCATTTCTAGACACATATTTTGAGTGCTCAAACTAGATCCAGGGAGTGCAGGGCCCTTTCTACCTGGTGTACCAGTGCCGGACGGAAGAACGGCAATGAACTGTCTTCATTCAGATGAAATTGGGGTACCACCTTCGGAGTGAAGGAAGGTACCGACCTGAGCACAACCTGGTGTTGCTGAAAAAGAACCAGAAAAGGTGCTTTACAGGAAAGAGCAGCAAGCTCTGACACTCGAAGGAAAACCACCTGTGAGACAACAGCTGAAGGGGAAAGTCCTTAAGTGGTTCAAAGGGAGGCTTCTGGAGAGCCTCCAGAACTAGATTAAGATCCCATGCAACTGGGGTCCCTTGTAAGGGGGGGAACCAGGAGGCATACCGCCTCAATAAAGGTTTCAATTTTAGGGTTAACTGTTAGTCAACTTTGAAAGAGTACTGACAGAACAGAACCTGTCCCTTGATGGAGGCAAGGACGAGGCCCTTGCCCAGTCCAGATTAGAGAAAAACTAAGGTATTTGGTAAGGAGAATTGGAGGGGTGCTTGATCACCAGATTTGCACCATGACCAAGATAGTTTCCATGTGCGAGGTATATCTTTTCCGACACCGGCTTCCTTGCTCTGATCATGGGTATGACCTCATGAGAAAAACCAGCCTGAGTTAAAAACCCAGGTCTCAAGGGCCACGCCGTCAAAAATCAGGGCCTGAAAATTCGGGCGGAAAATCGGACCCTGGGAAAGTAGATCTGGTCGGTCTGGAAGACGCCATGGAACGTCGGCGTTGAGCTGTACTGCGTCGGCGTACCTCGCTCTCCTGGGCCAGTCCGGAGCAATTAGGAGTACTGGAAGCCTTTCCAGCTTGATCTTCCTGACCACTCTGGGTACGAGAGGTAGGGGAGTGAAAATGGAGAAAAGCCGAAACTGGGTTCAAGGTTGGACTAAAGCGTCTGCGCTTAGAGACTGTGGGTCGTGTGACCCGGCTATGTAGTCGGGAACCTTGGCATTGAGACTGAACGCCATGATTCTACGTCTGGGATACCCCAACACCTGCAGATTTGGTGAAAGACTTACGGGTGGAGAACCCGCTTTCCGTGTGCTTGCCGGCTGAGAAAAACTGCTGCCCAATTGTCGACCCTTAGAATGTGGCCTGACGATAGAAAAGAGTTGTTGTTTTCTGCCCAGGGGAGAATTGGTTTGACCTCCTGCATGGCAAGTCTGCTGCGGGTCCCGCCTTGGTGATTTATATGAGCCACTTCCATGGCGTTGTCTGATGGTATTCTGATGTGACGGCACGTGAGAAGTCGATGGAGCGATCGAAGTGCCAGATAAATGACTAGAATTTCCAGGAGGGTGACGGGCAGTGTGGATTCCGGTTGCGTCCATCTGCCTTGCGCAGTGTGGAGGAGATCCTCAGCTCCCCAGTCGGTGAGGCTCGCATCCGTGGTAAGTAACCCCAGCAGGCTGGGGAACGACCTGCCCCGAGTCAGGGAAAGAGGTCAAAACCACCAGAGGAATGGTCGGTGGCAGGTGAGAGGCGAAAGGTCATGTCAATGAGTGTGGTTTCTTGTCCCAGGTAGGCAGGATCTGCATCTGGAGAGATCTGAGGTGTAGTGGTGGAAATGGAACTGCCTGTATCGCAGTGACCATGCGACCTAGCACTCTCCTGGCGAAGCGAGGAGAGTGAGATTGTTGGCCACACAAGTGGCAAACTTCCTGCTGTAGAGTTCGGGACCTGTTCCGTGGGAGGAGAACCAACCCCCGAGAAGTATCGAATAGCGTTCCCAGAAAAGTTAGAGACTGACTTGGGACTGGAGAAAAACTTGGGTAAGGTGATTAACCAACCTAAGCGAACTAGTGTATCTATGGTGATACAGTGTGTTCGCAGTCCCTGAAAGATGGAACCTTGACGTGACGAGGAGATAGTCTAGGAATGGTAGGTCGACAATTCTTCTCGAGCAAAGTATAGTCATAACGGCCGCCATGACCTGTGTGAAAACTCTTGGAGCTGCGGCGAGGCCAAATGGGAGGGCCACGAACTGAAAATGGTCTTCGCCGACTGCGAAGTGTAGGAATTTTTGATGGACCTGAGCAATTGGGATGTGTAGGTTCGCATCCCGAATGTCTATGGAGGCGAGGAATTCCCTCTGTCCATAGAGGCTATGATGAAGCGAAGGGACTCCATGCAGAAATGTCGCACACAGACAAATTCGTTGAGATGTTTTAGGTCCTGGATGGGTCGGAATGATCTCTTTTTGTGAACTAAGAGGTTAGAGTAGAATCCCTGAAACCTCTCGTTTGTAGGCACCGGAATGATGACGCCGGTATCCATTTGAAGGAAAATAATCCTACCTGGGGATCTGAACCAAGGTGCAAGAAAGATACCATGCTCCTGAGGCAGGAGCCTTAACCATTAGGCCGCTCAGATTGATATATATACACATACATATACCCTGTATATATACATCCTTTTTTTTTTTTTTTTTTTTTTTTTGGGGGGGGGGGGATTGAGAAGGTCTAGTTCTGCGCGATCCGCCACCGTGTTGGGACGGTTGGCAAGTTGTTCGGCCAAATGAGTTCCGAAATGGAACGGAACCGTGTTTGCTGACAGGGAACAAAAGGGCGCTCAGACTGCGCTGAGGTATTGAGCTACAGTTACCTCCTGTTGCACCAGAGAGTAACTAATGTAGCTTTTCACCGGAGAGGTGTCCGCTGAGATAAGGGAGTGGAGTAAGCTGCTTCGCCTCAATGAGGCTGAGTCCGCTTACCAGTCTTGGAGTCAGAGAGCCCATCTAAAATGATGGTGTTAGAGGCTGCCGAGGCTGCGCAGTTTGCCACATCTAAGGAGGCGCGCATAATATTGCTGCGACAGAAATCTGATAAGTTAAGGTGTATCTTAGATAGAGGAGCTGTCAGGGATGGAGAGGAGTGTCTTAGTAGACAGTCGTGAGATGGGAGGGTCGGTCCACCTGAGGGGAATCCGACTAGGTCTCTGTCATTGCAGGCAAGAATGGGTACAGAGACTCCATTGTCTCTCTAATCCCAAACCTTTTATCAGGATGAGATCCATGCCTTACGAGGTTGCTGCAGCCTGTAGTGTGTTGCAGCTACCGCTTGTTTTCATCCGATGCTCCATAATGTGATGCTGCATCATGTGTCCGTCAGAAGTATGCAGTGGAGCTGGGACTCCTGGAGTGTGTGCGCTGCTGCATATGCCCATTAGGAGCACGCAGCAGGGCTGAAGTTCCATGTGCTATGCTGCCGCATGTGCCCATCAGACACACGCAGCAGTCTGAGGCTTGGAATGGGCTCGCCCTACCTGCGGTGTCTCAACCTAAAAACCCTTTAGGGGTGATGAAGGAGTCCACTATCAGAGGGCTCCTGCGTAGTCTCGACTTCAACCCAAGTTCCCCAACAGTGGGGAAATAGGGAAGGAGGGACATCTGGGCGTTTTTCCTATATGAAGGAAATTGCATTATCTGTTTCCGTTTGAGGATCAGAGATATCTACGGTCTGATTGACTGCCGTGGTAAGGTCCTCAATCAGGCTGTAGACTCAGAATAATCCAAGTCCAGATGTGTATCCACGTCATGATCTGACGCCGACTCATAGTGCCTATGTGATGTAGGCGAGTCTTGTCGGCTGTCTTTGAGTATGAGACCTGAGAGCCCGTGGAATACGCAGGTGAAGGAGATCTCCTTGACCGTTTCCTTGTGTCCTCGGACCTTGAGGAGTAGTTGTGACGATGTGAACACCTAAGAGGGTTACTATTGTCCGTGGAGTCCTGTGGCATAGTGCTAGGACCTACAGTCACGGGTGACAAGTGGTTTTGCAGGGTCTGAATCAAGTTAGGGGACAGTGTCTCCAAACACTGTCATGGGCTGCGACAGCAGAACTGCACATTCGGATGCATTAGGGGCACTGGGTGACACCTCAGGGGCAGTAGGCTCTATTGCAGTTGTAATAGTACATCCTGAGCAGAGCGAGGTAGTACTGCCACTGGTGAGAGAAGTCTGCATGCAGTGCAGATGGTGTACTATGCAGTATATGTCTTAGCCTTCTTGCCCTTTAGTCCTGACAAGGTGCCTGAGTACATAGGCCCTGTGAGGACTAGGCCCCGCTATGTATAATGCAGGGAGGTGATATGGGATGGAAGGGGAGCTGCAGCAGAGTATGCTGAGCTGCTTACCAGTCCCTGTGGCTGCCAGCCCTTAGATGCCGCTCTCACCACGATCCAGTGTCCCCCAGCGTCTGTGGAGCCCTGTCCAGTGCAACTCCGATGCCTCTGGAGTGGATTCAGGGTCCAGGGAGCATTATGGCGCTGATAATGGCGCCAAAACAGTGTCCCACGCTGCAGGAGAGGTGCGAGGGGAAGCCCCGCCTTTCAGCGATGACGCGGCGGCGGGGGGCGGGGATCGCAAAACTAGGCCCGAAGCCGGGGCCTGTAGTAGATTTTGCGGCCGAAAATAGAGGCGGGCCGGCGCAGAGGTTCGCGCGGACATGCGGGAGGAGCGGGGACCGTGGGGCAGCGATTATAAAAGCGATGCCTGTAGGCTACCCTAATATAGGGTGCCTAATGGGCCGCTATCACCTGTGGGGTTGTGGCTCCTTGTTGAAGCTGCATCCGTCCTGCTGCAGAGCCCATATGCCGGTTTTTGTTCCCTCTGTCTTGCTGCTTGCGGTGGGGACATGGGGCATTACTACGACCCAGAGCCCCATCTGTGGGGACTGGGGAGGAATGCGGGCCTCAGACCTGGCAGGTCTGGAAGTCGCTTTAACCCTGCACCTCCAACAGTGAAGGGCCGAGAAAGGAATAGCCCTTGTCATACAAAGTAGCTCGACCCAGAGTCCCAACTGTGGGGTCTGGGGAGGTACCTGCGGATGTCATGTCCCTTCAAAAAGTAAAATGCAGCTTCAAAAAGTAAAAATAATGGAGAGAGAGTGAAGACGTCTGCCTCCTATAAGACACTAAGCAAAAACTGAGGATCTGAGGATTGTCTCAGGGGGTGTATGCTACAGAAGAGGAGCCATTTATCTTTTTCAGATAATACTTAGTGTCGCCTCCTAGTGGACAGCAGCATAACACCCACGGTCCACGGTCCTGTGTCCCCCAATGAGGCGAAGGAGAAATAGACTGTAATCAGTCTAGAAGAGAATGAGTGGAGAGGTAAAGGGTGAGGAGTAGACCAGGCGCTCCAACAGTTTGGAGATGAAGGGGAGGTTGGAGACTGGTCTGTAGTTATTTGTGCAGGATGGGTCAAAAGCCGTTTTCTTTAATAATGGAGTAATGGTAGAATGTTTGAAGAAGGAGATGAAGATGCCAGAAAAGAGAGAGAGATTGAAGATTTCAGTTAGGTGGGTGGTGACCACTGGAGAGAGAGACTTGAGTAGGTGTGATGGAATGGGGTCAATGGTTATGTAGCAGGACGAGAGGAGGAGAGGAGCCTGGATACTTCTGTGACTGGGTCAAATGTGGAGAGTGAGCCAGAGGAGATGTGAGGAGGGAAGAGTGTGAGGTTGGGAGTTGATTTCTTAACGGATGGTTTCTATTTTCTTAGTGAAGTAAGAGGCCAGATCATCAGCTCAGAGGTCACTGATAGGCGCCTGCACTTTAGGATTGAAGAGAGAGTGAAAGATGTCAAAGAGTTTCTTTGGGTTGTTGGATAGTGAGGAGATCAGTTTGGTGAAGTAGGTCTATTTGGCGAAGTGAACAGCAGAGTTGTAAGTTCTCAGGATAAATTTATAGTGAAGGAAATTTTCTGGAGTGTGGGTTTTCCTCCATAGGTGTTCAGCACTCCTAAAGTATCACTGTAGGAATCGAGTTTGTGAAGTAAGCCAGGGCTGTTTTAGGCTGGCTTCACATTAGCGTTTGTGTCTGCATGCTGATGGCATGCAGACACAAACGCTGTCAGAAGCAGGGACACTTTGATGTGTCCGCAGCGGATAATGTCCGCCTGCGGACACATCACTATGGAGCCCGGCAGCCAATCGGCGCTGTCCGGGGGCGGGCCGGAGGCGGAGATCAGCGCCGGAGATCTCCGCCCCCCGGCCGCCGGTAAGCTCCGGGACTGTCGGCGGGGAGAACAGCTGATCTGAGAGCTGTTTGAATCTTCCCGCGCCGACACTGTGAGGAGATGTCGGCGCGGGAAGATTCAAACAGCTTTCAGATCAGCTGTTCTCCCCGCCGACATCGCTAGGAGATTACAGGCGGCGGGGAGAAGGAGGAGAGCAGAGGGTCAGCTGATCTCCCGGTGGCCGTCGGTGAGCTCCTGTGACATCACCGGCGGCCACCGGGAGATTTTTCAATGGGTCCGCAGCGTTCTCCTGCTGTGTCATGCAGAGGACACTGCGGACCCATTGAAGACAATGCTTTTTTTGTACGCTTGGGGACGCTTGCTGATTGTCCAAGCTCCCCAAACGCACAAAAAACCCAACATGCTGCGTCCCGGGTGCGGATGCTGGACACCGGAAGCAGCAGATATCGTCCGCATCCGCACCCGAACGCAGCAAACGCAGGCACCATGCGTTCCTATGTTAAACATAGGAACGCAGTGCGCATGCGTTTAACTGCGTATGGGAACGCAGCAAAACGCTGCCTTCCCATACGCAAATGTGAAGCCAGCCTTACTTTGTCTTTGGAACATTTTATCCAGGGTGCTTCTGTCATTGTAGTGATTCACAGCCAGATCAGGACAGGAGAAGGAGGAGATCGGGGACAGTGATAAGAGAAAGGAGTCTGTGAGTGTATCAGGGTTAATGGCCTGTAGATTTCTGAATGTGTGATAGGTAAAAGTGTGGTGGGGTGGGGGAGGATTTGTGAGTGTAAATGAGAGAATGTTGTGATTAGAGATAGGAAGAGGTTAGTTATCCAAGGAGGAAGTTGAACAAAGCCGGATAAAGACCAGGTCAAGGGTGTTACCTTCTTTGTGTGTCTCAGAGGTTGAAAACTGTGAGAGGCCAAGAGAAGTGGTTAGAGATAGGAGCTGACATGCAGATGGGGAGATGGGGCTCTTTACAGGGATGGTAAAGTCTCCTAGAAGAAGGGTTGGTAATTCGGAGGTCATGAAGTGTGTCAGCCGTGTGGAAAAATGGTCGAGGAACTGAGTTGGTGACCCTGGTGGGCGGTATACAACTGCTTCTCTGAGGGGGAGTGGATGGAAGACCCTAATGGTGTGGACCTCAAAAGAAGGGAATGAGAGTGATGGAGCTGGGGGATGCCCTGGAAAGTGTACTGAGAGGAAAGGAGAAAGCCAACTCCACCTCCAAGTCTGTTTTCAGGCCTCGGGGAATGGGATGAATGTAAGCCGCCATAACAAATAGCGGCAGGGGAAACCATGTCTGAGTCCTAGATCCAGGTTTCTGTGAGGGTCAGCAGATTGAGAGTTAGTGAGAAAGTAGTTGTGGATAAAGGGAAGCTTGTTGCATATAGACCAAGGATTCCAGAGAGTGCAGTTAAAAGAGGGAGATGAAGGAGTGCAAGCAATGTTAATGAGAAAAGTAGGGTTTCTTTGTGAGGTGGGGGAGGGGTTAAAGTAAGTAGAGGGTGGACCATGATTGGGAGAGATATCACCTGACAGCAGTAAAAAGAGGAAAGGCAAATAGTTTTGGATTTAGGACATTGTTTCTGATGCAATACTCTGGAATATGATAGTCAGAAATGGGCAGAACTGGGGAGTGACACCGCAGCTAATCATGAAATAAACACTGCCAGGTACTGAAGATTTCAGGCTATTGCTTAAGGGTGGAAATTGTTTGTTTAAAGTGTTTTGATCACTCTCACTATCAGAATATTGTCATGCAAAGTATATCAGACACTGACATCGGTGCTACAGACTGCGAAGCTTTGATTAAATAAAAGCTACTTTACGGTACGAAATAAATAAAATAAACATGGAGCGAAACTGGTGCTATGTAAAAAAAGAAAAAATGAGACGCGTTGGCTGCAAGTGTATTAGAGATTCATTGGTCCGAACTCACGCTGCTGTAATGCCTTACATTTTTTTTGTGAAAAGCCGAATTTCTCTACTAATGAAATATTTCATTTGGAGGAGATTAGCCTAGACGTTTTTGCTGGCTATTTTTAACGGAGAAAGGCAGCACTTATGTGAGGAACCATCTGAGATTTGGTATTTTCTGTCAAGCAATAAGAACAGGTTGTACATAGAGCAGAGCAAATCTTCTACCAGAATCTATCTCATCAACTATCAAGCACTGGTTCATACATCAATTACGTACAAATGAAGCTAGGTCTGTTTATATATGGTGTATGGAAAAAAAAAATATATATATATATACGTGCATCTCAATGAATTAGAATATCATCAAAAAGTTTTTTTTTCAATGATTCAATACATAAAGTGAAATGCATATAGTATATAGTCATTACATGCAGTGGGATCTATTTCAAGTGTTTATTTATGTTAATGTTGATGATTATGGCTTACAACCAATGAAAACCCTAAATTCATTCTCATATAATTAGAATAATTAACACAAAACACCTGCAAAGGCTCACAAAGTGTTTAAAATGGTCCCTTAGTCAGGTTCAGTAGCCTACACAATCATGGGGAAGACTGCTGACTTGACAGATGTCCAGAATGCAGTCATTGACACACTCCACAAGGTGGGTAAGCCACACCAGGTCATTGCTAAAGAAGCTCAATATTCACAGAGTGCTGTATCCAAGCATATTAATGGAATGTTGAGTGGAAGGAAAATGTGTGGTAGAAAAGGTGTACGAGCAACTGGGAAAACCACAGCCTTGAAAGGATTGATAAGAAATGGCCATTGAAAAATTTGGAGTGGAGGCTGCTGGAGTCAGTGCTTTAGGAGCCACCACACATAGACGTATCCAGGGCTACACCTGTCGCATTCCTTGTGTCAAGCCACTCGTGACCAATAGACAATGCAAGAAGCGTTCTACCTAGGCCAAGGAGAAAAAGAACTGGACCGTAGCTTAGTGGTCCAAGGTGTTGTTTTTGAACAGTGTCCCCGTGTTGAGCAGACGTGTGTCCTTGTGCTCCACACGGTGACATGTCCATTTTTGTGCGGCAGCATGGACATATGCACCCATTGAGGACAATGGGTCCGTGCGAAAAACGTTCTGCAGATGGATGTCATCCATGTGACATTCGTACAAAGGGACCGAAGCAAACATTTTTCAATTAAATCCAGTCTCCAGCTATGCTGCTTTCACACTCACTTCCGGGGCCGCTCATTAAGCCCATATAATATTCACTGCACTGACTGCTACGGTGGACCCGGAAACAAGAGGGACAGCAGCTCGGAGACAGGTGAGTATACAAAGTCATGCTGTGTGCTATCCAGATGTTACATGGATAGCACACGGACAGCACACAGATGACACACAGTGCTGAACATACAGACACAAAGGTGAAAAAAAGACCCCTCACAAGTTTGCGTTATTTGCACAGACATGTGAATTGAAAGAGGCCTAACTCCAAAGGCCCCGTCACAAAAGTGACGAATCAGTGATGTCGCTAGCGATATCGCAAGTGCGTCGTGCTGTGTGACAGCGCAGCGTAACAGCGATTTATCGCTGGTCGCAGGTTGAAAGATTTACGAGGATGAAGGTAAACCTGTCAATCTGCAACCAACGATTAGGCTGGATCGCGTCGTCTGACACCGCAATAGCGATGTTGGCCAATACCAGCATTGCTGCATATCGCTCGCTGTTTTGATCCCAGCTCAGTGAGCGATGGCTCCGCCAACATCGCTGCGGCGTCACTGGCAACATGTTGCCGTGTGACACCAAGGCTGCGATGTCAGAAGCGAGCCCGCACCCGCACATCGCATCCAACATCGCAGCCTTGGTTGACACGTGTGACGCCGCCTCAAGTCAATGACACTTCAGTGAAATCAATCTGTCCAATTATAAAGCAACACTGATTGTGAATCAATTTCTCCTGCTGTTGTGTAAATGAAACAGACAACAAGTAGAAATGATAGGAGCAAGACACCTCCTATAAAGGAGCGGTTCTGCAGGTGGTGACCACAGACCATTTCTCTGTTCTCATCCTGTTTGGCTGTTGTTTTGGTCACTTTTTCATATTGTCATTGCTCTCACCCTTAGAGGTAGCATGAGACTGTGTCTACAATCCACAGACGTTGCTCAGGTAGTGCAGCTCAACGAGAATGGCACATAAATGTGAGCTGTGGCAAGAAGGGCAGCTGTGTCTGTTACCAGTGTCAGAGCATCGAGTAGATACCCAAAGACAGGCCAGAGACCAGTACACCAGGAGACGTGGAGGAGGCCGTAGGAGGGTAACAACCCATCAGCTACCTCCTCCTTTGTGCAAGATGTGTTTTTAAACTTTTTTCTACTTTATTTTTTACTCTGTTTCTCCGATTGTGGACTTGAACCTATGATCCTTTGACTTCAAGTTCTAAATTCAGCAGAGCAGTACTTTGATATAATGCCTTTTCCTGTGAATATGTGGACCTGAAATAGAACATATAATTACATCTTACATTAGGAAGGGTTTAAAGGGACTGTCTCTAGCTCCGCCCCCTGGCATCTCCATAGAATCTCATTAGTACCAATTGCCATCTCCTATCTCAATAGCGTAGCAATCTGTCTTCACTGAATAAGAAAAATAAGATTGATTGAGACTGTTCCTGTGGATCCTTGCAATTATATCGATATCAAATTTGTACTGTTTTTATGTTTATTTAATTTTTCTGTCATAGGTTTTGGAGGGGCATACATCTTACAATGTTCAAGTCAACGCATCTGTGTGCGAGCTTGTTTTTTTGAGACCCTGTAGTTTTCATAGGTACCGCTTTTTGGTACATAAGAAGCCTTTTATCATTCAATCTTTGTTTATTAAACATAACAGAGAAAAAGGGGAACATTCATACAGTCAGGAATCATGGAGAACATTGCAATTATAAGTATAGCAACATTACAAAATATCGGATTCCTTAGCTCTTTCAACTTAAAGGTAGTGAGCAGCTATAGAACTATAGCATAAGTCCTGGTAGAGTATTTTCACAAGTTTGCTCAATAGTCCACAGCACCAGTATCTAGATATAGGACCCCAACATTATTATTCCAATTGCATTATGGATATTTAGGAAGTCCTCTGTATCTGTTAAACACAATAAATAGGTGAGCAAACTGGTATTTGTAATGAAGCTGTAAATAAGCCTCTCAATCAAGTCATTCAACCATTATCGAGGGAAGAGGGTACAAACCATAAGGTAAGTAAAAAAGAATAAGTAATACATTTTAACAACCATATTCACCTATGGAGAATCAGAGATTAAGTACCAGGAAACATGATAGAGATGAGTAGAGAAAATAGAAGGAGAAGAGCAAGAAAGAGAAAAAAAAGGAGGGGGACCTAGGGGATATGATAGGAGTGGAGAGGCACATCAATAGGAATAAAGAGGGGGGGGAAACTACTCGGTAGTGTATTGAGCAGGCTAAAAGCCATGAAGAAGATCTATTTGAAATGAACAAAATCATTAGGAAATGGATTTAAAGGCCCTGTCACACATAAAGAGATTGCTAACGAAATCGTTATTGGGATCGCTGTTACGTCATGAAATTCATGACGCAACAGCGATGTCGTTCTGTGTGACACGCATCAACGATCTGGCCCCTGCTGTGAGATCGTTAATCGTTACACACTGCTCTGGGTCATTCCTGCGTCGTTGTGCTCCCGCTGGGAACGCTACATCGTTGTGTTTGACAAAGATAATGAGCAACAATCTCAATGCTACGCTATGGAGAGAAAATTTACAACGACCTCGGTATAATTCTGTATCGCTACTGCGTCGTTTATCACATCGCTGGTAAGATGCCTGTTTGACATCTTACCAGCTATGTTAAAACAACGCACCAGCAATCTCTGCACATCGTTATCGGGATCGGGATTGCTGATGCGTAGTTATGTGAGACTGGGCCTTAAGTCTAGCAAGGGCGTACTCACACTATCCAGATATAGTTTGTTCTAGGAGTGAACCCAAATGCTTCCCTAAATCTAGGAGAATCAATAACATGACGTATTTGCTCCAGAAACGAAAAAACCCATCCCTGGCATCAGTCATCTCCACCGTAAGGACCTCCATCTTGTAAATCCGACCTATTTCTTTAACCCCTTAGTGACGAAGAAATTTGTCATTTTTCATTTTCGTTTTTTCATTCCTCGGCTTCCAAGAGCCATAACTTTTTTATTTTTTAGTCGACACAGACATATGATGGCTTGTTTTTTGCGGGACGAGTTGTACTTTCAGATGCAATAATTTGTTTTACCATATAGTGTACAGGGAAATTGCAAAAAAATTCCAAGTGCAGTGAAATTGCAAAAAAAGTGCAATTACACGTTTGTTTTTTGGGTTTTGTAGTCGCCGTGTTCACTATATAGTAAAACCGATGTGACAGTGTGATGCCTCGGGTCAGAACGAGTTTGTAGATACCAAACATGTATACCTTTACTGGTATCTAGGTGGTGGAAAAAAATTCAACAGCATGAAAAAAAAAAAACATTGCACTTTTTGCGCCATGTTCTGCGACCCGTAGCGTCCTCATTTTTCGGGATCTAGGGCTGGGTGACGGCTTATTTTTTGCGTCTCGAGCTGACGTTTTTAATGATACCATACTAGGGTGGATGTGCTGTTTTGATCACCCGTTATTGCATTTTTTAGCATTGCTGCAGCGACCAAAAAAACGTAATTTTGGCATTTGAACCATTTTTTGCGCTACGCAGTTTATGGCTCTCATTATTTGATTATTTATATTGATAGATCGGGTGATTTTGAACGCGGTGATACCAAATATGTGTATTTTTTTTTTTTTTTTTTTTATATACTTTTATTGTGGATGGGAGAAAAGCGGGGTGATTTGAACTTTTATGTTTCTTTTTTTTTTTCTACTTTGTAAAAACTTTATTTGCTTATTGATTCTTACTTTTACACAGCCCCTGTGAGAGGCATGCAGCTGCACAGTCCGATCGCTTCTGACACATACAGATAAGCTGCAGCTCATCTGCATGTCAGAATCGCGGACCTGTTGTGGTTGGCAGCCACTTCCAACCACAACCCGGAAGTGCTCCGTGACAGGCTCTGGGGTCAAGCCAGGACCCCGGCCTGTCACGTCAGCACGGGAGGTCCCGCGATACTATCGCGAGATCTCCCCTGGAGCGGGGTAAGCGCGCGCTGCATGCTCCTGCTCCCTTAGATCCCGCTCTCAGAGATTGATGGTGGGATCTAAGGGGTTAAACAGTGCCGATCGCCGGCGGGACCGATCGGAGCTGTTACTCCCACATCTCAGCTGCTGAGAGAAACTGAGATTCCGGAGCTTTGATGTGAGCTCCGTGCAGGAGCTCACATCAAACTCCCCCTAGTGGCAGCCGACTTATCTATACGGCAGGCCGTCACTAAGGGGTTAAACCAATCAGTCAGGAGAGGACAATGGGGTATCTTCCAATGTCTTGGAATGACCGCCCTTGCCGCCATGAGGCAGAATCAGAGTATGTCCCATTTTTGGGGTCTGATGGAGCCCGGTAGTATTTATAATAATGCTATTGTGGATGTCTTATCTATCATCTGCCCACTAATTAACTGGTAGGTGTGAAACACTCCCTCCCAAAATGGCTGAATCTTTCCACAGCTCCACCAAATATGTAGCATAGAACCTCTTTCAATGTTACACCTCCAGCATTCATCATGGACAGAGGGGAAAGCAGCATGTAGTATCACCGGGCAACGATACAGAGGGGAAAGCAGCATGTAGGATCACCGGGCAACAATACCAGCAGGAAAGAATTTTGTAATACCTTTCCTGAGCTGCACATGCCATTGAAAATCTGTGAGACAGGATGCATGACTTCCTCCAGTCTATCCCCGATATCTGCATTGCGAGATCTTCCTCCCATCTCTCAAAAAATCTAGGTGTAGTCTTCTCATTCCCTGAGTTTAAGATGTTGTATATCTGGGAAATACAGTGAACAGGAGGGGACTCCAACGTAAACAACAACTCAAATTTAGTTAAAGGAGCCTTACACCTCCCTGTTTTATCAACAGTGGACAAGTATGATTTTAGTTGGGAGTATTCAAACCAATGTGTTATAGGTCCTGTGCTTATCAGCTATTCTAATAAGGTCAGGTCTCGTCTTTTCAAAATTTGAAAAATATGTGGTTCATCACACTATGAATTAACACATGTGGAATTATATACTTAACAAAAAAGTGTGAAACAACTGAAAATATGTCCTATATTCTAGGTTCTTCAAAGTAGCCACCTTTTGCTTTGATTACTGCTTTGCACACTCTTGGCATTCTGTTGATGAGCTTCAAGAGATCCCAGAGATGCTTAGCACTTGTTGGCCTTTTGCCTTCACTCTGCGGTCCAGCTCACCCCAAACCATCTCGATTGGGTTGAGATCTGGTAACTGTGCAGGCCAGGTCATCTGGCGTAGCGCCGCATCACTCTCCTGCTTGGTCAAATAGCCCTTACACAGCCTGGAGGTGTGTTTGGGGTCATTGTTCTGTTGAAAAATAAATGATGGTCCAACTAAACGCAAACCGGATGGAATAGCATGCCGCTGCAAGATGCTGTGGTAGCCATGCTGGTTCAGTATGCCTTCAATTTTTAATAAATCCCCAACAGTGTCACCAGCAAAGCACCCCCCACACCATCACACCTCCTCCTCCATGCTTCACAGTGGGAACCAGGCATGTAGAGTCCATCCGTTCACCTTTTCTGCGTCGCACAAAGACACGGTGGTTGGAACCAAAGATCTCAAGTTTGGACTCATCAGACCAAAGCACAGATTTCCACTGGTCTAATGTCCATTCCTTGTGTTCTTTAGCCAAAACAAGTCTCTTCTGCTTGTTGCCTGTCCTTAGCAGTGGTTTCCTAGCAGCTATTTTACCATGAAGGCCTGCTGCACAAAGTCTCCTCTTAACCGTTGTTGAAGAGATGTGTCTGCTGCTTGAACTCTGTGTGGCATTGACCAGGTCTATCTGAATTGCTGTTAAACTGCGATTTCTGAGGCTGGTGACTCAGATGAACTTATCCTCCGCAGCAGAGGTGATTCTTGGTCTTCCTTTCCTGGGGTGGTCCTCATGTGAGCCAGTTTCTTTGTAGCGCTTGATGGTTTTTGCAACTGCACTTGGGGACACTTTCAAAGTTTTCCCAATTTTTCGGACTGACTGACCTTTATTAATGATGGTCACTCGTCTTTCTTTACTTAGAATTTGTATTATGGCAAGAAAAAAGCAGCTAACAGTCTATTCAGCAGGACTTTCAGCTGTGTATCCACCAGACGTCTGCACAACGCAACTGATGGTCCCAATCCCATTTATAAGGCAAGAAATCCCACTTATTAAACCTAAAAGAAAAAACAGATATTGCGCCACACTGCAACTGGAGGAACTTAATACACGGTTTTACTATGTTTGCACTAACCTTTACTGGTTGTGCAACACCCCGCACAACCAGACTGATGGCTTAATGTGGATCACTGTACTGACAAGGGCCAATATTCCCTCCTCCTCAGATACTCCGGGCCTGGTGGTCGGCTCCTTAGTTCCTCTGGAGATGGAGGTGGGCTCCTTCACTCCTCCACCCGAAGAGGCAGACTCGCTGCACTGGCTTCCGTCCCAGCTCCACACTGTGTATCAGTTGATCATTCAAGGGTGGGTCTTTATGATGTACTGCCAGGTACTGTGGATCTTAGAGCAGCTCACACACCGCACTCCCAACAAGGGAGAAGGAGATTAGCAAATAGAAAAACAAGCGGTGTCAGAGGTTTGGAGCGCTAAAGAAACCACGGGTTGGTGATTAAATTACCGATAATTTATTGCACGAACAGCAGGGGTCCAGTATGCCACAACGCGTTTCGACGCACAGATGCGTCTTTCTCAAGTGGATCCACTTGAGAAAGACGCATCTGTGCGTCGAAACGCGTTGTGGCATACTGGACCCCTGCTGTTCGTGCAATAAATTATCGGTAATTTAATCACCAACCCGTGGTTTCTTTAGCGCTCCAAACCTCTGACACCGCTTGTTTTTCTATTCACTTATTAAACCTGACAGGGCACACCTGTGAAGTGAAAACCATTTCCGGTGACTACCTCTTGAAGCTCATCAAGAGAATGCCAAGAGTGTGCAAAGCATTAATCAAAGCAGAAGGTGGCTACTTTGAAGAACCTAGAATATAAGACATATTTTCAGTTGTTTCACACTTTTTTGTTAAGTATATAATTCCACATGTGTTAATTCATAGTTTTGATGCCTTCAGTGTGAATCTACAATTTTCATAGTCATGAAAATAAAAAAAACTCTTTGAATGAGGAGGTGTGTCCAAACGTTTGGTCTGTACTGTATTTCTGATCTAGAATGGCTCTTAATTCCTCTCTGGTCTTTATAAGGTTTGTTGTGAAAGAGAGAGTTTATATGAGCACTCCAAATCAGAAATTGATTTCAATTATGACACCACCTGTTCAGCTCCTTGTTTCAGCAGAACCCCTAGTACCACACACTTAAGGGCCTCCCATTTAATTGGAGGTGTCGTCGTATCAGAATCTTGAAGTATCATACACTCCAATGTGGTGTCCTTATTCTCCGAGGTACACAGAAAATCATTCAGGAGATTATCATTCAAGCGCCATGTCCACTGTTTCGGTCTCCCCTCCAGCAAGATCACCTGGCAAAATGCTGGGGCATGGTCTGACCAGCAGATATGACCAATAGAGGATTGAATCTGCCAGGTCAGAGCAGTTTAGCTGATTAAGAAAAAATCAATCCTACTGTAAGAGGAATGGGCAGAAGAGAAAAATGTATAGTCTTTCTCTGTAGGGTGCAAGATCTGCCATAAGTCAACCAGGTGGAGACTCTGTACTACCCTTTTTAACGCCTTAATTTTCCTAACGGAGAAGGGGAGTCTCCAGGAATAGTTGTCAAACCTTAGGTCTAGAGTAAAATTGAAGTCCCCGCCTGCCACTAGGGTCCCCTCAGCAAAGACTGCATGGGAGAAGAGGAAAGAGATACATACGGATATTGGGTCTCTATTGGGCAGTTACCAATTATCTATCGTAAAGACCACAGAGTTTACCCTAATCTTTAGGAAGATGTATCTGCCCTCTGAGTCTTTAAGGGTGTCTATAACAGAATGTGTCAAGGACCTATGCAGTGCTATTGACACTCCCCCCGATCTAGCCACTGGGTTAGGGCTATGGATCCAAGTAATTTAGAGGCGGTTATCGATGTCAGGGATGTGTCCCAGTTTTAAGTGGGTCTCTTGCAGTAGTAGAATATGCACCCTATGCTTGCGCATATCGTAGAGTATCTATTTTCTTTTTTGGGGGGTGATAAGCCCCCTCACATTTAGGGAACTCCACTTAACCAGGGACATCTCTATGTAGCAGCTCCCCCGAATAAACTTAAGAATGGGTCTAGTCTATCTGGAGTACAAAAACGACTGATAGTGTGAGTCGGGCCTGGAGAAACCCTTTCTAATGGGAAATATAAGTGCAAATGTGTCTCCCACAAATTGTAGTCATGGTCTGTAGGAAGAAACAAGGAAAGGGGAGGGAATAAGGTGACTAAGGAGAATGGGGTATGTAGAGTAAGATAAAAGAGAAAAAAGAAAGGAGGGGAGGAATAAAGCATAAAGAATAAGAAAAGAGGAGAGGTTGTCTGGTATACTGTGTTTTAAGGATTACAAAGGAAACTCTGGTTAATAGTAGTGTTAGCAAATATCTAAACTTACTGGGATAAAGAAACCGACACGCTAGGGTGGTCGGAAATCCCAAGTAGGGGAAGGGCTTTCTACTGAGAAGCCTCCTGTCCTGGACCACGACAGACAACTAAACCGGAAGACATAAAAGTAAGTCATAGTATGGAGGGAAGGAAGAGGGGTGAAGGGGGAGATGGGGGGAGGGAGGGAAAGGAAGAAAAGGGAAGCAAGAGACTATTTCTTATAACACAATAAAAATTAACACAGCAAAGCAGGGAATAAGACTGTGGAACCTTACAGGTCATCAGAAGAAACCTAGGGAGATCTTCATCCTCCCTTTTTGGGAGACTCAGTTGTAAGTCTACACTAGGACAACCAGTATAACAGTGAGAAAGAGCCAATGTCCTTATATAAAAAAAAAAAAACAATTTTAGATACTTTTGTTAACCTGTTCACTCCTGGGCCATTTTCCAATTTTCCTCCCCTTCCTCCAAGAACCATAACTTGTTTATGTTTCCGTCAATATATTCATTTAAGGGTTTGTTTGTTGCAGGACGTCTCGTACTTTCGAAAGACCATTTATTTTACTTTTCGATCGGTACTTTTGACTACACATCAGATTATCAGGTCAGCTGACGTGTGGGCGATGATGCAAGCTCAGTGTGTGAGGGAGGAAGGGGTTAAACTCTGCTCAACATTAGGTATAATTGATATATTCATATTTTCTGGGTCTATAAGATGACTACAATATCATACTTATTTAGTATTTTGTAATGTTTTATCAGCACTTAAAAAAATTACATATGCAATGTGAGAAATTGAACACAAAAATATATTTCTAAAGGTACTATTGACATGAATTTCTCACCAGATGTCAGGAACAACCCATACAATCCACACAGGCAAAGGAATCAAACCAGAAATGTCCATAAACTAAGGTATGTGTAATAATAAGAAAAAGTATTAAACACTCTCACTGAAATTTATTTAATAGTTCGTAAAAACATTTTTTGTTGGTGATGGCAGGTTCAAGACACCTCCTGTGTGGAGAAACCTGTCACACACATTGCTCAGGTGTGATTTTGGGCCATTCTTCCACACAAACACTCTTTAAACCCTGAAGGTTCCATCGGCGTTTTCTATAATATCTGAGCTTTAGTTTCTTCTATAAATTTTCTGTTGGATTCAGGTCAGGTGATCATCTCGGCCATTCTCGCAGCATTATTTTCTTTCTCTGAAACTAATTTCCTTAGCTGTATGTTTGGGATCCTTGTCTTATTAAAATGTCCACCCTCATTTTATTCTCATTGTGCAGCAGATTTTTATCCATTCATCTTTCCTTCAATCATATGAAGCTTGACAGTGCTTGTAAAAGAGCTGGATATTGACTAAAAGGCCCACTTAACATGGTGGTTATGGTGTTCTCCGCAAGGAGCCACCCCTTGGCTGGGTCCTTCCCTGGAAGGATATCTGGCTAGTCCTTTGTTTGAGACTCCTAACTGAGGCTCCATAGACTCTATTTGCATATTCATAATTCCCAGGAGGCAATGCGTGTAGGAATTCACTGTGTTGAGTGCTTTAGTCAGCTGCCCGCAGTGTTTTCTTGGACTGGTCTCCCTGAGATCACTGAATGCTTTGTGATATGCTGAAAACTAGCCCCACACCATGATGTTCCCACCTTCAAAGCTCTCTGTTGGTAAGGTGTTTTTGGGGTGATATGCAAACATGGTGTGTATTATGACATCCAAAAAGATCAGTTTTGGTCTCGTGTGACCAGACTATATTTTCCCAGTATTATCATAGGCTTGTCATAGGGCAGCTTCACACTGCGGTCAGATCCGGTCTGGGACTGTCAGGGATGAACTTGACAGCCCCGGACTGGATCAGCACACAGAACTGGAGGGCTAATTTGCCCTCCGATCCGGTGTGAAGCCACACGCAGCTGCCGCCGCTGATAGGTTAGGACCGTGGCTCACGAGCTAGCCACGGTCCTGACCTATCAGTGGCGGCAGCTGCACACCCGACCGGAGGGCAAATTATCCGGCCAGTTCTGTGTGCTGATCCAGTCCGGGGCTGTCAAGTTCATCCCGGCCAGCCCCGGACTGGACATGACAGCAGTGTGAAGCCGGCCTGAGTGTTGCTGAACAAACTTTAAATGCGCTAGAACATGTTTTTTTGTTCAGCAATGGAGTCTTGCGTGGTGAGCGTTTATACAGGCCATAGAGGTGTTGTGCCATTACTTATTGTTTACTTTGAAACAATTGTACCTGCTGATTCAAGGTCTTTCTGTATCTCTCCACAGATGGTTTGTGGCTACTAGTCAACTCTTCTAATACCGTATATACTCGTGTATAAGCCGACTTTTTCAGCCCAAAAATTGGGCTGAAAAGCCCCCCCCTCGGCTTATACGCGAGTCACATACATATAGTGTGGTGGGGGCTGTGTCCGGGCACTGCAGGAGGCGGCGGGGGGAGGTTGCAGAATGAGCGGCACGTCACGTGGTGCCGCTCATTAATTATGCATGGGGAGCAGCGCATAGTACATTGCTGCTCCCCTGCACAGTATAGCCTCCCCCGCTGTCTCCCCGCCCCCCCTATGTATACAGAGGCCCCCCGCAGTGATCCATCTCACCCCCTCGGTCTGCACCTGGGTCCTCCAGCTGCTCCGTCTGCGTGCCCCACGGCTTCTAATACCGGCGTCCTCCCCGCTCTTCCTTCTTGAATGTAATTATGTGACCCGCGGTCACATGTTCGCAATCAAACAGGAAGTGCGGGGAGGACGCCGGTATTAGAAGCTGTGGGGCACGCAGACGGAGCAGCTAGAGGACCCGGGTGCCTGCAGACCCAGGGTGAGTTAGATCACTGCTGGGGGGGGGGGGCCTCTGTATACATGGGGGGCGGTGAGACAGCAGGGGAGCGGTATACCACTGCTGGGCCTGTATAGCACTGCTGAGGGGCCTGTATACCACTGCTGGGAACTGTATATCAGTGATGGCGGCAACTGCATACTAGTTATGACCACTATATACCAGTGATGGCTGCTATATACAGGGATGTTGGGCTATATACCAGTGATAGGGGGCTTTATAACAGGACGGTGGTCTGCTGCATTGGTAGTTTACTGTTTCTATTTAAAATAAAAGTTCAACATTTTATTCGTCTCTATTTTCATTTTTAAAATTTTTCAGTACCGGTAGCTGCTGCATTGTCCACCCTCGGCTTATACGCGAGTCAATATGTTTTCCCAGTTTTTGGGGGCAAAAGTAGGGGGGTCGGCTTATACACTGGTCGGCTTATACACGAGTATATATGGTAATTCTTTTCACTCCTCTGCCTGAACTCTTGCGGGGAGTCCCTGATCGTGGCCGGTATATGGTGAAATAATGTTCTTTCCACTTCCAGATTATGACCCCAACAGTGATCACTGGTACCTTCAGTAGTTTAGAAATTCTTCTCTCACGAATGTCATCACTATGTTGTGCAACAATAAAGTTATGAATGTCTTGAAGCTGACTGGTTTTACCCATTGTAAGATGTTTCTTGTGTGGCACCTTGGTAATGAGACACCTTTTTATTGGCCATCAGTAGAACCAGCTGATATTTTTCACTAAATTGCAGGCTTGCTTTCTAATTACTCAGAGATTGTAGCAGGTGTCATGACATTCATGGCTTTTTGCACCTTTCTTCATGTGTTCAATATTTTTTCCCTGTTTCATTTAGCATTATAACACATTATTTAATATACGGGTATCAATGGTTTGAGTTCTCTGTCTGTGGATTGAATGGATTGTTACCGACATATGCTGAGAAATTAATGTCAAAAGCATCTTTAGAAACACATTTTCTTAGAGTATTGGTAACATGTATGTATGGAGAGACCTGTCACCCAAAGGCATTGAGAGTCTGCCAGGGACTGGCTTTTCTGACTAGTCTCCCGTGTGGACCCGTTTCTTTTGGCTTTTAGAGTATCGTATAAATTACTATGAAACAATGCAATGTTTCAGAGTCTAATGTACCTGGCTGAAGTCGGGCTGCCAGCGTCTCATACATATTCCCCAAACCGCTGTCAGGTCCCTTTAAGGCTATGTGCCCACTGGGCTTTTGTGATCTGTTTTTGATGCTTCATTTTATTTTGAAAACTTCACCAGCGTTTTTGACTGCGGTTAGTGGTGCAGAAGGCGCATCCAGAAAACAATAAGCGTCAATTATTACTCTGTTTTTCTGCTGCGCTTTCTACATTCTACTAAAAAAAAAAAAAAAGCATCACTGACAAATTGGTTTTCAAAAAGTCCGTGTGTGATTTTTTTTTTACAGCACTTTCCATACCACAAACGCTCCATTACTTACTCTCCCGGCGATCCCACGGTGGGTTCCGGTGATGTGTTTCTTCCAGGCAGCGGGCTTACAGGACCTGCGGGTACTGACCTGACCTGCTCATGTGACTCAGCCTGAGAGTCACATGGCCAGGTCCTTTTTTCTTCCCGCAGGTCCTGCCAGTGCCCGGAAGGAACATATCGCTGGACAGTGCGGACCTTGGGGAAGGTAATAAAGTGAGTTTGTATCTCTGTCTGGATGTCTGTTTGTCTGTCTGTGTAATCCCTGCCCCTGCTTATGGATAAGTACTGCATTTAAGTTTTGAAAAAGCAAACGCATAGCACTTAAAAAAAGGAGCAAAAAAGCGACACAAACGGATGATGCACTTGTGATTATTTTTGCAAAAATAGAGGATCTGTTTTGGCTGCAGAAAATTCCCCAAAACCGGATTTCCTAAACGAAGCACAAATGCCTGTGGGCACATGGCCTAAGGGCTCATTCAGATGTCTGTTTCTCATGTATGAGTGCTGTGAGTTTTTAACAGATAGCACTCGTACTTGTTATCGTCTATGAGGTAGTTTACATACCTGATTTTTGCAGACTAAACTTGGTCAGTTTACACAGCCGCTTTTCTGACAATCACCTAATCATCGTCTCCATTCTCCATTTTCCATAGGTATGTTCATTTTAATCGCTGAAATATTGCTGAATAGTGTCCGACTTCTGTTCCTGCTACATTTCGATATGTATAGTGCAGTATGCTTATTTTCATGGCTGAAATAATGAATCTGTAACTTGTAACTTCCCACCCCATTGTTCTTCCTACATACCTAAGTTTATGATCCTTTGTTTAAATCTGCCTGTCCTCCATCATTTGCTTTCAATTCTGACCCTAAATAGTCTATTTGGACTCCAGCCCCCCTCCCCTCTCAGCTGAATCCAATTGTACAGGTGTTGCTATCAGTGTGTCAAGAGTGGGAGAAGAGGGCTGCATTGACAATCCAACACAATGGGCAGCACTTTGAACACATTTTATAAGTGGTCATAAACTTGTAAATAACTCATGAAAAAATAAAATTATGTTAAAATCAAGCACACCATTGTTTTTCTTATGAAATTCTCAATAGGTTTGATGTGTCACATGACCCTCTTCCCATTGAAAAAATAAAGTTGAATCCAAAATGACCAATTTCAAAATGGCCGCCATGGTCACCACCCATCCGGAAAAGTTTCCCCCCTCCCATATACCAATGTGCCACAAACAGGAAGTTGATATCACCAACCATTCCCATTCTATTTAGGTGCATCCATATAAATGGCCCACCCTGTATTATTATAAATGTTCTAGCCTCATGTCTGCTATATGCCTCACCCAAGTGCCTCACATAAGTGCATATTAATAATTTTGACTCGAATTTGGACTAGAATGGACTGGAATTTGCTGGAAGTGGAAGGTACTAGATGTCTGCTTGCTACAATATCTTTCTAATGAACTCACATCCTTTTCAACTCCTCTCATGGTACAATATCTGCATTTGATTTAAACTCTGTGTAATCTGTTGCGACATAATCAACAGTCACCAGTTTGATTGTGTATGGCATTAAGTCAGGGCAGGATTCAAGTAAACCACACTTTCACTCTCCCTTTAAATTATGTCCTTTATTTCCATATCTATTTTCCTATGTGCTTTTGCCATTCACTTTCGCCGCCCCATTCCCCCTCATCCACATCAGCCCACCTCTCCTCCCCTGTACGATCTTCAGCTCCCATACTCTCTTCACTGTACTGAATAATCAAATGCGCTTAGGAAATGGGAATATGAATTGCGCTTCCACTCCAAGGTATCCAGGAATGATGTCTCACAACCAGAACAGGTGAGCAGTTTCAACAACTTGCTGCACTCACATAATCCCATGGATAAACACTATTGTGTGCCCTTTCCTTTTTAGTGCTTTATTCCTGCACCGAATAATCTCAGACCATCAAATTCCAGAGTATTGAATCAGAAACAATGTCCTAAATGCAAAAACTATTTGCTCTTTCTACTTTTTACTGCTGCTCCTGTCAGGTGATATCTCTCCCAATCCTGATCCACACTCTACCTACTTTAACCACTCCCCCACCTCACAAAGAAACCCTACTAACCTCATTAACATTGCTTGCACACCTTCAGCTTTCTCTCTTTTAACTGTGCTCTCTGGAATCCACAGTCTGTATGCAACAAACTTCCCTTTATCCACAAATTCTTTCTCACTCTCAATCTGCTGGCCCTCACAGAAACCTGGATCTAGGACTCAGACACGGTTTCCCATGACGCTATTTCTCACGGTGGCTTACATTTCTCCCATTCCCCGAGACTTGGGAACAGACATGGTAGTGGAGTTGGCTTACTCCTTACCCTCGGTGCACTTTCCAGGTCATCCTTCCAGCCCCATCACTCTCATTCCCTTGTTTTGAGGTCCACACCATTAGGCTCTTCCATCCCCTTCCCCTCAGAGTAGCAGTTGTATACTGCCCACCAGTGTCACCAACCCAGTCCCTAGACCATTTTTCCGCGTGGCTGACACACTTCATGTCCTCAGAATTACCAATCCTTCTTCTGGGAAACGTTAACATCTCCATAAACAGCCCCACTTCCCCATCTGCATTCCAGCTTCTATCTCTAACCACTTCTCTTGGCCTCTCACAGCTCTCAACCTCTGAGACACACAAAGACGGTAACATCCTTGACCTGGTCTTTGTCCGGCTCTGTTCAACTTCCTCCTTCTGATCAAAACTTTCTCTCATTCACACTCACAAATCCTCCACTACCCCACCACACTCCTACCTATCACACATTCAGAAATCTACAGGCCATTAACCCTCATACACTCACAGACTTTCTTCTCTCATCACTGTCCCCAATCTTCTCCTTCTGTTTTGATGGCTGTGAATCACTACATTGACTCTCTCAGAAGCTCCCTGGACCAAGTAGCGCCCCTCACCATAAAAACTTCCAAACAAGAATCAAACAGCCCTGGCTCACATCACAAACTCGATTCATACAGCGATGCTCTAGGAGTGCTGAACGCCTATGGAGGAAAACTCGCACACCAGAAAATTTCATTCACTATAAATTTATGCTGATAATTTACAACTCTGCTATTCACTTCACCAAACAGAGCTACTTCACCAACCTGATCTCCTCACTATCCAACAACCCAAAGAAGCTCTTTGACACCTTTCACTCTCTCCTCAATCCAAAAGTACAGGCCCCCATCATTAACCTCTGTCCTGATAATCTGGCCTCTTATTTCCCTAAGAAAATAGAAAACATCTGTCAGGAAAACAACTCCCAACTTAAAAGCACTTTTATTCCCATTTCTCCTCACATCTCCTCTGGCTCACTCTCCACATTTGACCCAGTCACAGAAGAAGTCGTCTCCAGGCTCCTCTCCTCCTACTACATGGACCACTGACCCCATTTCGTCATACCTACTCCAGTCTCTCTCTCCAGTGGTCACCACTCACCTAACTAAAATCTTCACTCTCTCCCTCTTTTCTGGCATCTTCCCTCCTCCTTCAAACATTCTATCATTACTCCATTATTAAGGAAAACTTCTCTTGACCCGTCCTGCACATAACTACAAACTAGTCTCCAACTTCCCCTTCATCTCCAAACTGTTGGGAGCGCCTGGTCTACTCCCGCCTCACCCGTTACCTCTCCACTCACTCTAATAGGCCTATTCCAGTCTGGTTTCCGCCCCTACATTCTACAGAAAGTGCCCTCATCAAAGTGACCAATGACCTTCTGACGGTAAAACGTAAAGGTGAATACTCCCTGCTTATTCTTCTTGACCTTTCTGCAGTCTTTGACACTGTCGACCACCAACTCCTACTCTCTATGCTGCACTCCATCGGCATAAAGGATACAAGCTCTCTGTTCTATTAGTGTATAATTTCCTGGCTTCACTTCCTCTCACGATTGGGCCCCCCGCAGTGTTCAGTCCTTGGCCCATTTCACTTCTCTCTCTACACAGCTCTGACTGGATAGATCATCAGTAGATTTGGCATCTAGTACCACCTTTACGCTGATGACACACAACTATACACTTCATCCCCTGACCTTACCCTCACTGTATTACAAAACGCCAATGACTGTCTAACAGCAGTTTCCAATATCATGTCCACTCTATACCTGAAACTCAACCTTTCCAAACTAAACTTATGATCCCGCCCTCCAGTTAGACTTCAAATTTATTTTGATATTCAATACGCCTAATTAGTTTATTTTAAACAGAGGCAGTATTTCTAAAATATAACCTTTATTTTGTTTTAATTAAAACAAGGACCACATCGGGTCCAAACACAGTGTAACCTTGTAAAGGGGGGTGGAAGGGGGGTGGGTCGCCCTGTTCTTTCCCTATATTCCCCTACCTACCAGCGGAGTTTTCACCCTAAAAACCCCCTATGGTGTCCCCGCTCCGCGGCGGCTATCCCTCCTGATCCCTTTCTTGTGACAGGGGGGGGGAATTTTCTTATAAATAATTCCCCATATACATATGCACTATACCCAAGGTAAAAAAGTTGTGGATCCCTCTGGTGTCCGGGTCTATCCCTTTAGACAAGAGTGGAAAAATTAACCACTATGGGAATCACTTTTTCCTAAAATATGGATAGGTTACCTATACTACACAATACCGTAGGAGGAGAAAGGAAACAATACATGAGTGTTGCCTTCCTGGGTAATCTTTTATTACAATGCTTAAAGGGCAAAAATAAGCATATATACCCAATACAGGCAAACTAACATCCTCCTCTCCTCCACAAGGCACCCAACCATACACAAATAACAGTGTTCCCTATCAATAGCCCGTGATAATCCAGCAGGTGCACACCAGATAACCACTAGATATAGGCACCACCCTCACAACAATGGATCAGTTGGACCATAGAACTAAGTAGGGGAATGGTTACCCTTTGACAAGACAAGATATGTGGAAGTACTTATCTTAATCATGAAGACCGGTCCGACGCGGCGTTTCTCCCACCTTACAATGTTCTGGTGGGTTCATCAGGGACAGTCTATCCAACGGTGCTTTTGTTAGAGCTCCAGGACGCCCAGGGAGGGTATATGGTAAATTCCCCCCTTCCCATTTCTCAGTGGATGGCGGCCCCCACTCTGTCTCACTGTGCCCTTTTATAGATTATGCTCTATGTTACCCTGTATGGGGGCGGCAGCGGCATCCGAGTGCGTGTCACCCCGCGCCCACTTCCGCGTTCCAGACGCCGGAAGTATCAAGTGGGAAGCGGTCACATGATCGCAATGGTCCGTCGCGGCTAATCATTCCGCGACCGGAAGTGTGCATCTCTGAAATGGTTCCCCCGGGAACATTAACATTTCACACAGGGTTCCGAGTTTGTAGTTTGATATCGTTTTTAACAGGCAAAGTATAAGATTGAAGCTGCCTGTCTTCATAAGACAATAATACTTAGAAATAGTGGCACCCCTGCCAGTGAAAACATAGTAGTGTCCCAGGACTTATACATAGCACATCTCAGCCACGCACATCAAGACCACCAATCCCTCCCCCCCCCCCCCCGGGGAGAACTAGGGGGACACAGGCAGGATTACAAAGGGTCACAGTAGATCTTCTAAATGGGGAGATTTTACAGGATAGGCACACATGACTAGACTTGTATATACCACTTACAAGTATACATAGAGGTATTTACTGTGTATAACAATAAAGAGAAACATATATATATATACACATATCTCTCAATCCCTCAATGGAGACCAAATAAACATAATAGAGTCCTAGCTCCACTCTGGGATTAATAGACTCCAGCAGGACAAATGCCTCGATATACTGAACCCATGGAATCAGATACTAGAGTTCAGCATGGCTACCAGGGAGATCAACTCGGACGCTCAAGGGCAACCAGAATTCTACAAAAAGGATGTATATGTGAGCTGTTCATTTAAACCACATGCCCCCGACGACTCCATCCGATAAATCCACCGTGTTTCTTTTTGCAGGATCTTTTTATCCCAGTTACCACCTCTGGTCGGTCTCTCTACCACCTCTATGATCCTAAACTCACAGCACTCCAGATCACCTCCATGTGTCTCTCGTATATGGCGTGATATGGGGGTATCCCTCTCATTTCTAATATCCCCAAGATGTTCCCCAATGCGTTTTTTAAAAGGTCGTTTTGTTTTTCCAATGTAATCCATTGGACAACTGCATTGGAAGAGATAGACTACCCCCTCAGTCCTGCAATTACCAAACTGTCTCATTTCGAACCCTCTCCGGTGGTACTACTCTGAAAGAAGGTCGACTTTTTGACGTAATGGCAATAAATACATTTTCCACACCTGAATGTACCATTTGTTCTCTGATCTAACCAGGTACCCTGTTTCTTTGGGACACTGTAGTGACTGTGAACCAAACGATCTCTCAGTGACCTACCCCGCCTATAAGTGATAGCTGTTTTTTCGGGACAAAGGGGGCTATTTCTCTATCAGCCAAAAGCACCCCCAGTGTTTCTCAAAGATGCTCCTCACATCTCCAGATCTATCATCAAAGGTCCCTATCATCCTAATGATGTCCTCTGGTGGTTGTTTACCTTTGGGTCTCAAAAGAGCATCCCGGTTGTTCTGTACAGCGTTCTTAAATGCATCTTTTAGTACCAGAGGGGGGTATCCTTTTTCAAGAAATCTTCTTTGCATCCCTCTCGCCTCTAGATGAAAATTACCAGTATCTGAGCAATTGCGTCTCGCCCTAAGATACTGGCCTTTTGGGATCCCTCTCTTCAGACCCATTGGATGGTGACTATCCCACCTAAGTAAATCATTGGCCGCCGTCGGTTTTCGGTACATAGTTGTTTGCAATGTACCTCCCTCATCCTTATAGATGGTGATATCAAGGAAGTTGATTGACCTATCACGGATCTCGCTGGTGAACCTCAGCCCAATATCGTTTACATTCAGTTCACGGATAAAAGTCAAAAACGATTCATTGTCACCCTTCCACAGAAGTAGAACGTCGTCGATGTATCTACCCCAGAATAATATCTGGGGGTTCCACCACGCCGCACCATCGTCCGGGAAGATAACCGTATCCTCCCACCAGCCCAGGAGCAAGTTAGCATAGCTAGGGGCACAAGAACTCCCCATAGCTGTGCCCCTGAGCTGGTGGTAGAAAATCCCGTTAAACTGAAAGAAATTATGGGTAAGAATATATGATAACAAAGAGAGGACAAAGTCACTGTGTTCCTTATATTGCACCCCCCTTGTTCTTAGATAATATTCCACTGCCTCTAAACCCTTTTTATGAGGGATACTGCTGTACAGTGCCTCCACATCAATGGAGGCTAGCTGTACATCTGCCCCCACTGATATACCATCAAGTTTACCCATAAGGTCAAGAGTATCCCTAATGTATGAGGGAAGGCTGGTGACAAAATCCCTCAAGATCTTATCCAGGTAAATCCCTCCGTTCTGGGAAAGAGATTCAATTCCAGAAACGATGGGACGACCTTTAAGTGGGTTGAGGCCTTTGTGGACCTTCGGGAGTGCATAGAACACAGCCACAACTGGAAATTTGTTAAAGATAAAATCCCTCTCTTTCTTAGAGATCACACCTGCACAAAGACCCTCCTGTAGTATATTCCTTAATTCCTCCTGGAAAACCTCAGTCGGATCCCTCTCCAGTCTAGTATAAGTGGCTCTATCTTCTAGTATGTCAAGACACATCCTCTTATAACGTCCATGACTCATCACGACAAGGTTTCCCCCTTTGTCGGCTTGTTTCAATATTATTTGGTCATTTCTGGTCAGGTTATTTAGGGTGTGTCTTTCATCTCTTGTTAGGTTTGAATAATACACCTTCTTTCTAGTTTTACTTAGCCTCTTAAGATCGTTTGTTACTAGACTGGTAAAAATGTCGATACTTGTCACATCACAACTGGGTGGCATCTTCCTACTGGGGAGCCTACACTCGGTGAAAGGGCCTTTACCAACCTCCACAGGCTGACCCACAGCCAGATCTCTAAGGTTCGAGAAAGTCTCAATGTCTTCTTCCTCGATACCTAGCTGGCGACATTTTTCATCATCATTAGTTCTAAAAAACCTTTTCCACTTGAGTTTTCTAGAAAAGAGATTCAAGTCCTTAACCCATTCAAATTCATTGAATCGGTTCGTGGGAACAAAAGAGAGTCCTCTGGCCAGTACATTTTTCTCTTCTACCGTTAGGTCGTGATCGGAGAGGTTTATGACCCTAGTTTCCTCTATTGCTTTGGTCTTGCCCCCTGTTCCAAATTTTTCCCCCTTAGGGGGTATGGGTCTCTTCCTAAAAAAGACGACGATGTCTGAGGGCATGTTACGTACGTCCCAAAGCTGTTGGTCCATGTGAGACAGACCCAAAGCGAGAGTGTGAACCAAAACCAAAACTTGGTCTGCGGGGGCTGGTATTGTATTCCCCGGGTTCCGGTCCCTCTGGGCCCTCTCCTCCCTCCTGACCACCTCTTCCTCGTCCCCCTTTCTTGTTCTTCTTCCATTTCCTGTTCTTTGGAGGTTTCTTAGGTTTCGGTAATCTACCTTGCCCTCCTTCCTCTTGGCCCCCCTCTCTCCCTGACTGGTCGGTATCAGAGGCAGAGACGTCAGTGTTACCGATGTCCCGATCACCCCTTTGGAGGAACAGATAAGCCCTTTTTTCTTTAAATTCTAAGGAGTCTCTTAAAAATTGTTTATGTTTTCGTTCCTTTATAAATGATTGTAACCGACTAATATTATGTTCGAGGGTGGCCTCCCTTTTCCCAAATTCGGGGGTATCCTTATGTTTTTTTGCCTCCTCCGTCAGTTCTGTCAACTTTTTACTGGTCTCTTCAAAGGAACTCTTCTCCTCTTCCAGCAAGATTTTCATAAATCTCAAAGAACTATTAACGGACTCCTCCTCCCACCTCTCCAGAAGTTTGGGGGACCTTGATCTATTAGCAGGAATGATATTCAATCTCAATCCCTTGGGAACGATTTTATTATTAATGTACTTTTCCAAACACTCTATTTCCCACCAGGACTTGACGTTCTCTTTATATGTAATGGTTATCTCGTGGAAAAGTTTTTTGAGATCACCTGTATTGTCACCAACACTAGTGTCCTCGGCCTCCGAGAAGACATCCCTGGCCTCTAAGGCCCACCTCTCTCTGTCCACGGGTCCTGACAAGAATCCCGCCATCAATTCATATACAAAGTTAGACTTCAAATTTATTTTGATATTCAATACGCCTAATTAGTTTATTTTAAACAGAGGCAGTATTTCTAAAATATAACCTTTATTTTGTTTTAATTAAAACAAGGACCACATCGGGTCCAAACACAGTGTAACCTTGTAAAGGGGGGTGGAAGGGGGGTGGGTCGCCCTGTTCTTTCCCTATATTCCCCTACCTACCAGCGGAGTTTTCACCCTAAAAACCCCTATGGTGTCCCCGCTCCGCGGCGGCTATCCCTCCTGATCCCTTTCTTGTGACAGTGGGGGGGGGGGATTTTCTTATAAATAATTCCCCATATACATATGCACTATACCCAAGGTAAAAAAGTTGTGGATCCCTCTGGTGTCCGGGTCTATCCCTTTAGACAAGAGTGGAAAAATTAACCACTATGGGAATCACTTTTTCCTAAAATATGGATAGGTTACCTATACTACACAATACCGTAGGAGGAGAAAGGAAACAATACATGAGTGTTGCCTTCCTGGGTAATCTTTTATTACAATGCTTAAAGGGCAAAAATAAGCATATATACCCAATACAGGCAAACTAACATCCTCCTCTCCTCCACAAGGCACCCAACCATACACAAATAACAGTGTTCCCTATCAATAGCCCGTGATAATCCAGCAGGTGCACACCAGATAACCACTAGATATAGGCACCACCCTCACAACAATGGATCAGTTGGACCATAGAACTAAGTAGGGGAATGGTTACCCTTTGACAAGACAAGATATGTGGAAGTACTTATCTTAATCATGAAGACCGGTCCGACGCGGCGTTTCTCCCACCTTACAATGTTCTGGTGGGTTCATCAGGGACAGTCTATCCAACGGTGCTTTTGTTAGAGCTCCAGGACGCCCAGGGAGGGTATATGGTAAATTCCCCCCTTCCCATTTCTCAGTGGATGGCGGCCCCCACTCTGTCTCACTGTGCCCTTTTATAGATTATGCTCTATGTTACCCTGTATGGGGGCGGCAGCGGCATCCGAGTGCGTGTCACCCCGCGCCCACTTCCGCGTTCCAGACGCCGGAAGTATCAAGTGGGAAGCGGTCACATGATCGCAATGGTCCGTCGCGGCTAATCATTCCGCGACCGGAAGTGTGCATCTCTGAAATGGTTCCCCCGGGAACATTAACATTTCACACAGGGTTCCGAGTTTGTAGTTTGATATCGTTTTTAACAGGCAAAGTATAAGATTGAAGCTGCCTGTCTTCATAAGACAATAATACTTAGAAATAGTGGCACCCCTGCCAGTGAAAACATAGTAGTGTCCCAGGACTTATACATAGCACATCTCAGCCACGCACATCAAGACCACCAATCCCTCCCCCCCCCCCCGGGGAGAACTAGGGGGACACAGGCAGGATTACAAAGGGTCACAGTAGATCTTCTAAATGGGGAGATTTTACAGGATAGGCACACATGACTAGACTTGTATATACCACTTACAAGTATACATAGAGGTATTTACTGTGTATAACAATAAAGAGAAACATATATATATATACACATATCTCTCAATCCCTCAATGGAGACCAAATAAACATAATAGAGTCCTAGCTCCACTCTGGGATTAATAGACTCCAGCAGGACAAATGCCTCGATATACTGAACCCATGGAAACAGATACTAGAGTTCAGCATGGCTACCAGGGAGATCAACTCGGACGCTCAAGGGCAACCAGAATTCTACAAAAAGGATGTATATGTGAGCTGTTTGGACCCGATGTGGTCCTTGTTTTAATTAAAACAAAATAAAGGTTATATTTTAGAGATCCCGCCCTCCACTAACCTCAATAAATCTGACATCTCCCTCTCGGTGTGCGGCACCACAATAACGCCTAGGGAGCAGGCTCGATGTTCGGGTGTTCTGTTTGAAGCTGATCTTTCATTCACTTCCTATATACAATCTCTCACCCGCTCTTGTCAGCTGCAATTCAAGAAGATCTCTAGAATCTGCCCCTTCCTCACCATAAAAACAACTAAAACCATCACAGTGGCCCTGATCCACTCCTGCCTTGATTATTGCAACTCTCTATTAATAGGCCTCCCCTCACTAGGCTTTCCTTCTCCAGTCCATCCTTAATGCAGCAGCCAGGGTCACCTAACTGGATAATCATTACTCAGATGCTTCCACTCTGTGCCAGTCATTGCACTGGCTGCCCATACACTATAGGATCCAATTAAAATTGCTTGTTCTCACCCACAAAGCTCTCTACTCTCATCTCTGTCTATCACCCCACCCATTCTCTTCACTCTGGGAGTGAGTTTAGACTAACATCTGCACTAATCTGAACCTCCAATTCCTGGATTCCAAGACTTTTTCCGAGCTGCTCAACTCTATAGAATGCTCTAGTCCAAGAAATTAGGACTACCCACAATTTACTTAGCTTCAGGCGTTCATTAACACATCTTTTTAGGACAGCCTATCATTATCCCTAATAAAAGTCATTCAGACATATGTTAAGGGAAGTAGTGGATAACCTAACTGTTAAACTCCATCAGACCTAAAAGCTCTACACAAATTGGCTGGTGGCCACTTACTCTGCTCTCATCTATTCCACAACCTCAAAATGGCTGGACCATAATTGTAAATAAGCCCCTGTACTTTGTGTCACCTCCACCTTAATGTAGATTGTAAGCTCTTGCGAGCAGGGTCGTCATCATTTTTTGCTTTTTAATTATTGTGTCTTCCGAAACCGTTTCTTATGACTGTTAGTATATGAATCTGATTTGTTAAGCTCTGCGGAATATGTTGGTGCTATACAAGATTATTATTATAAATTGGGGTCTTTTATAGACATGATGGACTGAACAGCAGATAATAAATTAACAAACTATACAATAGGAGTAAACTAATTTCTTTATTTAGTTTTTTTTTTGGAAAACATAAAAAATTATAGCATTAAAAATAGCTGTGACGAGGTCCTGGCTGATCCCTTCAGAGTCTTTACATTTAATAATGGGCAACTCTAACCTCAATCCTCTGTGTGCTCCTTTTAGAATATATAGGCTTTGTACATAGATGGGAAAGCACAAGACGGAGCTGCAAATGCCGCCTTGAGTGAGATCAGTCATTGCTGGAGGATTCTGAACTACTGGATGACGAAGAGGAAGAAGAGTGACGTTCCCGCTTTCCTCTCTTTTTGCCTTTCTTGTGGTGTTTTGTTTTCTTTGATTTGCTTTTTACTTTTTTATGAGTTTTCCTCTTCTTTGATTTTGGACTATCTTCACTTGATTCACTTGAAGAATGGGATCTGCAATGTATCAGAATATAAAAAACAAAACGTTGAACTACATTCATACGGGAAAATAAAAGTATTTCTAAACTATAATAGGATTTGTGTAACAGAAAACCGCACACTTTGAATAAAAGATCAGAGGAATCCCTCCTGTTTATTGATTATTTAGATAAATCCTGCAACTCAAATCATATACATTTTTTCTACTGATTAAAAAAAACAGATAATCATACAGATTGTTTTGTCACTTGTTTTTTATTTTCAGAGTATAGTGTTCTTAGTACATGAAAACCATCTTGCCATCAAGTTTTCAAAGCTGGATAACATTTTGAATGGAATCTGTCAGTAGATCAACCCTCCTGTGCCGTCTATATGGTTATGCAGGTCATAGAAATCTGAACAAAACGATACCTTGAGATCTGTGATCTGATGTCTTATTCCAGAGAAATCCACATTTTCTAATATGTAAATGAGCTGTTCCAGGCTATGGGCTGGACATAGATCTCCCCAAAGGCCCCGTCACACCTGGCGACAGGGCTGGAGATGTCGGAGGTGACTGACAGGTGCGCGCACATTTTTGGTGGCGCCCCGCCAGTGTCGCCGTCCGCCATTTACATGGGGCGACACCTCCAGCGACGCGCCGGCGATCTGAAAGGCGGCATCGCCGCCAGGGTGTCTGAAGACCTCAGCGGCGATGCAGGACAATGGGAACCTATGGCTCCCATCACCTGACAGGTCGCCCAGCGGCCGGTTATATGGGGCGATGTGTGCACATCGCCCCAGATCGGTCGCCTGGTGCAACCTCCCGGCGGCGCCGATATTGCCCCTTTACATGTGGCGACGTAGGGTTGATGTCGCCGGCGATAGGCCACGCCCCTACGTCGCCTATGTAATTGGCGGCGATGTCACCCCGTGTGACAGGGCCTTAAGAGTCCACCTCCAGAGATTATATTGCATAGAAGGTGATACCAGTGCAATGTGTGATTGCCACTCTCCACCCCACTGATCTCATCATTCTGTGTGGTTATACCTGACATATCTCCAGGTTCCTCTCAGTTTCAGCTTCCATCTCACAGGCAGACATGGCTGCAGCAGTATTACAATATAGCAGAGCTGCGAGAGCTGCAGCTGCTAACGTGTTAGTAAGGCTGCTTTCACATTGGTAATTTTGGAATCCCTGTATGCCCACAGATTCCCACGCCAAAAGCAAACTGGATGCTACAAGCAGCATCTGTTTGCATAGTTTTCATGGATCCATAGTGACACACTTCTGAGGGGGGTGTCATTAACAACTGCGTTATGCACATGTCCTGCGCATGCGCAGTTCATGCTTTACAGCCCGGAAGTATGGATCCACCGGCATTTCTGTACCTATAGGCACCCGTTCTGATTTTTCACATGATGCTGCGAATCCGTGTGGATCATCGGCATCAAGTTACTTTTCAGTGTCCAAAAATGTATCATGATATATTTTTGGTCTCCGTGAAAAGTAACGTGATTCCGCAAAGCGGTGATACCAGGATTCCCATGGAAGTGGGTCGAAGACTGATCTGTGGACATCCTGTTTGTGGCAGATCCATGTGGATCCAATGTGAAAGCACCCTAAGGAGACAAAGTTCAGTTCGCCCGTCTGTGTTAGTCCTCTTTCACACATCCGTTTGAAATAAAGTCTGCTTTGACCAATAGTTTTTATCTGTATCACCCATTTGTTTGTACGGTTTACAAACATGTGCCATCCGTATTTTTCAGGTATGGATCTGGAAAATTAAATATCAATTTTTTTCTATACTTTCAATGTTACAGCACAACACAGAAGCGTGATAACATGGTAAGTGGGCCAACTAGTCGGGGAACTAATGCCCCCTCGATTAGTCAAAGCCCTAATTTGCATCGCAAACTATCTTTAAGGCCCAGTTACACACACAGAGAATTGTGCAGAGATTGTTGGCAGATCTCTGGTTGCAGTGAAATCATGGACACATTGTTACATTTTGTGGCCGTGTACAATGTAACAATGTGTCCATGATTTCACTGCAACCAGAGATCTGCCAACAATCTCTGCACAATTATCTGTGTGTGACTGGGCCTATAGAAATACTTTGACAGTTCTGCTTATGTATGCTACTACATGTGCATTCTTAGGCTGGGATTCTAGATATGTTCACAGAACTGATCACGATTCTGGGGACACAGAGGACCTGACACGTTCCTTTAAACACCTGACTGTGGAAAAAACTATACAGTCTAAATGCACAGTCCAAAAGGGGGGGGGGGCACAATATCAACAAAACAGCAGAGCTTTCTATATGTGAATATCAGAAAACAATGAATTCCTTTCTATAACTAATAATAAAAATAAAAGATGAATCTCTCCTAAACGCCAGTAAGGCCAGAGATGAGAATATTCCTGTTCCCTGAATGCCCTACTTAATACATTCTATTACCTTTGTAAAAGGATTACATAATAACCCACCGTTCACATCAGATCCACAATCCGCAGTAAGAGACTCCATTATGTCACAGACACAGATTTAGTGCGGTAACCGTCTTCTGTATAGCGGTAAACGCTCGGCAGTTGGAAAGGTTATTGCTGTCAATAATTGTGAGCTCAGATGCATTTTGTCAGCAGTTGTAAATTACCTTTTTCTTGGCTTCTTGGATTTTGTTTTCTCTTTTTTCTTAAGCTTTTTCTTTCCGACTTCTAAAGCATCTGTTAAAACACAGAGTGGGTGTTAAAACCGATAAATCTGATTGCGGTACATAAACAGCACAGGCATTTTAACCCTTCAAAGACCTTGGGTCTTTCCAACAAGCAATTTTTTTATTTTCTTCTTTCATCGCCATTTTTCAAGAGACATCACTTTTCTTGGCTGTTTATTACGGGATGAGTTTTATGTCCCAGTGGAATCAGTTTGTGGGGAGTAAAATGTAATGACTAGATTTTCTTAATATTTGAGAAGGGAGAAAAAAATTGCAATTTTACCAGTAGTTTGTATATCTGTTGTGTAGCGTGTAGTAAAAATCTTATCTATAAGAATTCTTATAATTATTTTCACGGGTCGCAAATGTATAATCATCAGGGCAAGAGAGACCGATGGTGTTTGGATAAATGGGTTTGTAAAACTAAGACTATGAGCAGGGGCGTAACTACAACAGGTGCAGAGGTTGCAATCGCACCTGGGCCCTGGAGCCTGGGGGGCCCCAAAAGTCCCTTTGGCCCATAGAAAAAGATTAATGCTATTAAAGATTTGCAATAATTGGGGGCCCCATTGGAGCTTTTACATCGGGGCCCCTGAGTTTCAAGTTACGTCACTGACTATAACCTTTTTTTGTATTTATTTTTATGAAAAAATATAGAAGTTTTCATTTTGTTACTACGTTTTACTCACAAATCATATTTTTCGGACTGTAAGACGCACCTCCATTCCAACCCAACACAAAAAAAAAAAAAACTGGGGAGGAAAGGAGGGTGCATTTTATAGTGTGGATGCTCCTGGCCCACTTCAGAGTCGGGGCAGCAGTGGTGCAGGTCACAGGAGGCAGGAGCAGAGTCACTGCAGTAAGCCAGCAGCTGGGGCGAACATATGTGCCTGCTATTAAAGATAATGAATATTCACTGTTTCCACATCCATAATGCCGCCTATCTCTCAGCAATGAAGAAGTGCTGAGAGATGGAGAGGAATATAAATGTTGGGAGCAGTGAATATTCATTTTATTTAAAATGAGAACACACTAAAAGCCTCGGCCACATGCTTACTGCAGTGACTGGAGAGATCATGTGTGTCTGCTATTAAAGAAAATGAATATTCACTGCTCCCTATGCCCCTAATCCCAGGGGTGGGGAGTAGTAAATATTAATTTTGGATTAGCTGGCAGCTAACGTCGGCTTGTAAAAGGGGGTACATGGCATTGATGTCATGTCCTGTCCCACATACATGCTGGTAGAACAGATGGAAAGTGAGTGGAACCTTTTTTTTATGTGTGTGGAATATATACCAGGATAGGGATCATATATATCAGGATGGGGGACATATATACAAAAAAAGAGAATTTTGTTTACGTACCGTAAATTCTTTTTTCTTGAATCATCAATGGGAGACCCAGACAATGGGGTTTAGGGCACTGCCCTCCGGAGGCCACACTAGGTACTACAAGTTTGTAGACACCGCCCCCTCCGCTTATAAACCCCTACCGCAGGGAAAATCCTCAGTTTGGTCCATAAGCTGCGAGGAGACAACATAAACCACACCCGAAACATCGGGAAAGAAACCGTGCACAGACGGTACAACAACCCGGAATAAACTGTCCCAACTGGGAACAGGTCAAATGCAAAAACATCCAACGGAACAACTGGGTGGGTGCTAGGTCTCCCATTGATGATTCAAGAAAAAATAATTTACGGTACGTAAACAAAATTCTCTTTTTTCTGATCATCATAATGGGAGACCCAGACAATGGGGATGTCCTAAAGCAAACCCCAGGGCGGGAAGAGTTCCTCAAAAGACGTTGAGATATACGGTCCCCCTCAAAGGTGGGCAACCGCCGCCTGGAGGACCCGCCTGCCCAAACTTGCATCCGCAGATGCATGGGCATGCACCATATAGTGCTTAGAGAAAGTGTGCAGGCTGGACCAAGTGGCCGCCTGACACACCTGTAGCGCAGAAGCGCGATGTCGCAAAGCCCAGGAGGCACCGACAGCTCTGGTCGAGTGCGCCTTCAAGCCCACCGGGAGAGGCAAACCAGAAGAACGGTAGGCCTCCTGAATGGGTGCCTTGATCCATCTGGCCAAGGTCGATTTTGACGCCGCGGACCCCTTACAGCGACCTGCCGTCAGCACGAACAAGGAGTCCGAACTCCGGAAGGAGGCAGTCCTGGACACATAAATACGTACAGCCCGTACGAGGTCCAGAGTGTGGAGGTCGCGCTCAACCTGATGAACAGGGGCAGGACAGAATGATGGAAGAACAATCTCTTGGTTCAAGTGAAAAGTGGAAACCACCTTTGGCAAAAATTCTGCCCGCGGGCGCAACACCACCTTGTCTTGGTGAACCACCAGAAAGGGTGACTTGCACGATAGTGCAGCCAATTCAGAGACCCGTCTTAGAGACGTAATTGCCACCAGAAAGACCACTTTCTGTGACAGACAAGAGAGGGAAACTTCTCTCAGTGGCTCAAAAGGCGGTTTCTGTAGAGCCGCCAGAACCATGTTGAGTTCCCAAGGGTCCAGCGGTCGCCTATACGGCGGGACCACCCGAGACACCCCCTGGAGAAATTGACGAACCTTTGGAAGGAGTGCCAAGCGCCTGTCAAACAGTACAGACAGCGCTGATACCTGACCCTTCAGAGAACTGAGGGATAGGCCCGACTCCAAGCCCGACTGCAAAAAAGCCAACAGGTTCGGGATCGACAACGGCCAAGGTGAACGTCCACCAGAGGCACACCAGGTGAAAAAGATTTTCCACATTCTGTGGTATATCTTCCGTGATACGGGTCGTCTAGCTCGATTCATAGTGGCAACCACCGTAGGGGAGAATCCCCTGGACGTTAGAAGCCAGGCCTCAAGAGCCATGCAGTCAATCTGAGAGCCCTGAAATTGAGGCGGAAGAAGGGGCCTTGCGCGAGTAGATCTGCGCGGTCTGGAAGAGCCCACCGGTTCCCGCCTGACAGTTGCCACAGATCCGGATACCAGGACCTCCTGGGCCAATCCGGAGCCACTAGAATGGCTGTGCAGCATTCCGTCCTGATTTTCCACAGAACCTTGGGAATCAGTGCCAGAGGTGGGAAAACATACGGTAGTTGGAAGCTGGACCAACGCAGGATCAGGGCATCTGCCCCCAGAGACTGAGGGTCCCACGATCTCGCCATGTATTGTGGCACCTGATGATTCAGCCGGGAGGCCATCAGATCCACGTCCGGGGTGCCCCATCTGTTGCAGATGTCCCGGAAGACGTCCGGATGAAGAGACCATTCTCCGGCGTCCATCCCCTGTCGGCTCTGGTAATCGGCCTCCCAATTCTCGACACCTGGGATGTAAACTGCGGAAATCAAGCAGTTGTTGTCTTCCACCCATGATAGAATGCGGTGGACTTCTGCTAGGGCCTGTGCACTCCTGGTTCCTCCCTGATGATTTATATACGCGACGGCTGTCGCATTGTCGGACTGAACCCGAATGGGCTGTCCTGACAGGAACACCCGAAAAGCCAGGAGAGCTAGATAGACCGCCCTGAGCTCCAGCACGTTGATCTGCAACGTCGACTCCGACCGTGTCCAGAGACCTTGAGCCCTGTGGTGTAAGAACACCGCCCCCCAGCCCTTTAGACTGGCGTCGGTGATCACCACTAACCATGACGGTTTTAGGAAGGATCGGCCCCGTGACAGGTGACTTGGCTGGAGCCACCACTGCAGAGAATCCCTGGTCGTCTGGGAAAGAACCACCAGCTGATTCAGAGAGGATGTCCTTTTGTCCCACCTCTGGAGAATTTCCAGTTGCAGAGGACGGAGTCGAAACTGTGCAAAGGGCACCGCCTCTATTGCTGCCACCATGCGCCCCACCAGCTTCATCAAGACCCGCAGGGATGAGTGCGGTGACAGGAGAAGATCGTGTACTCCTGATTGGATGGCCAGCTGTTTGGCTCGCGGCAGAGACACCAGAGCAGAGTCCGTGTGGAAGTCCATGCCCAGATACGTCAGTGACTGGGTTGGGACCAGGGTGGATTTCTGGATATTGAGAAGCTACCCAAACCATTCCAGAGACTGCATGGTCACCTCCAGGCTTTTCTGACACAGGTGTTCCGATGGCGCTCTGACCAGCAGGTCGTCTAGATAAGGTATGACGGCGTGACCCTGTGCATGCAGGAGAGCCATCATCGAGGCCATCACTTTCGTGAACACCCGCGGAGCCGAGGCCAACCCGAAAGGTAGTGCCACGAATTGGAAGTGTTCTTCCCCCACTGCAAATCTCAACCAGCGCTGATGAGCCGGTGCAATGGGCACGTGAAGGTAAGCGTCTCGGATATCTATGGACGCTAGGAAGTCTCCCTGCGACACAGCCGCGATCACGGAACGCAGGGATTCCATGCGGAACTTCCGAACCAACACGTGACGGTTGAACAACTTGAGGTCCAGAACCGGGCGGAAGGATCCGTCCTTCTTTGGGACGATAAAGAGGTTGGAGTAAAAACCCCTGAACCTCTCCCCAGTGGGCACTGGGACCACTACCCTGTCTCTGCGTAGTCCCTCCAACACCAGATAAAAAGCCTGAGCCTTTTCTGGAGGTGGAACAGACCGATGGAATCGGTGTGTGGGACGCGACAACAGCTCTATCCTGTAACCTCGTGAGACTACGTCTCTGACCCACTGATCCTGAATGCGGAGACGCCATCTGTCCTGAAAGCGGGACAGACGACCCCCCACCTGTGGGGAGGCAGGAAGAGAGAGCGAGTCATGCGGAAGTGGGTTTGGGGGCGGCAGCTGTTGCCCCCGCCGGCTTCTTCTGGCGACCCTTGGGGCGCCACTGAGTCGAAGGCTTGCCCCCACGGTCCGCGCGAGCGGAAGATGCTGAAGGCTGCGAGCTGGAGCGAAAGGACCACTGTTTAGGGTTCCTTTTCACGGTATACCGTGGCTTAGGTTTGTTCTGTGGTATCTTGGACTCCGCAGAATCCTTGATCAGCTTGTCCAGCTCGGTACCAAAAAGCCTGTCACCAGAGAATGGAAGATTCTGCAGAATCTTCTTTGACGTGGCATCTGAGTCCCATAGACGCAGCCACAACAACCTGCGGATCGCTATAGCACTGGCCGAGGCCACAGCAGAGCGGGTGGCAGTCTCCAAGGACGCCATCCTGGCATAATCCGCATAGGCTCTTGCCCTGTCGGTAACTGCCAGAACCTCTGAACTGGACCCTGCCAGGTCAGCAATACCATCCAGGCAGGATGTGATCGCCTGCAAGGTCCAGACCGCAGCAAAATTAGGGGCAAAAGAAGACCCTACAGCCTCATAAGAAGACTTGGCGAGTTGTTCGACCTGTCTGTCTGTTGCGTCCTTCAATGAGGAGCTATCAGAGGCAGAGAAAAGGGAGCGTGCAGCAATCCTGGTCATGGAAGCGTCCACCTTCGGGGACTGCGACCACTCCTGAAGCACCTCCTGTGGAAAGGGGAAGCGAGTGTCCTTAGATTTGCGGACATAACGCCGCCCAGGATGAACCCTGGGTGCTCTAACCACCCTTCCAAAATTAGTGTGGTCCATAAAAGAGCCACATGGTCTAGCCTCAGGTTGCAACCATTGATAGACCTCCTTCGGGTGAACGTCCACCTCCTCAGGGGGAGCCACGAGACGTAAAGTCTCGTTGATGGAGGACACCAGATCCTCCACCCCTTCTGGCGGTTCTGACACAGACCCGAGGATTGAACCCCCATCATCCTCGTCACCTTCAGAGTGACGCTCCTCCTCCGAGAGAGTCTGGAGCTCGGGTGAATCGTCACGACGAGCCCGCTTAAGGGGTCGCACAGTGGAAGACGGAGACACCCGGGGGTAGCTTGAAGGATTGGCTGGAGATTCCAGTTTCCTTGTGAGTGCCTCCAGGGATTGCGACATGGAGGACAATTGGGATAACATAGATTCATTGATCTTATTCTGTTTTTCCCATGGCCCTGGGATCACCTGAACCTCAGGGTACAGCACCGGAGCTGCTGACTCCGCAGTGTCAGTCCGGGCTTCTGGGCGTCCGCAATTATTGCAGGACCCCTCAACCAGTGTCCCGTTGCATGTAGCACAGGCAGGGATGGTACTGGCCGCCTTAGCAGCGCTTTTCCTTCCTGAGGACATACCCACAGTAGGGGAAAATAAGTCAAACAGGAAAAAACACCGGTACACCGGTGGCTTACCGACCGCGGTAATGCGGTTGGGAAAAAGGAGCGATGTGTGTGTGGCCTCCGCGAGGGTAATGACTCTCCGTGAGTGCAGCCGTGCACTATCATCAGTTCCCAGCCGGGAAGTGAGGGAGAAAGATGGCCGCCGCCGGATAAGTTGAGGGCGGAGCCAAAACACGCGGGAAGCACACACACACGCCCATCGATGACTCATCACCTGGGCTCTCCATCTCTCCAGGCAGCCATGACAGTAACGCAGGCGCCGGAGCCCGCAGCGCGGGAGGTATAAACACAATACCCGGGCTGCAGACAAAAGTCCGAAGCCCACTGCCGCAGCCCCTATGAAAACCACAGGGCGGTCAGCCAGGGAGACCCCAGCACAGGGCACACCGCCAGAACCGCGGACCCGAGGGTTGCACGCGGTCTGAGCGTCTGGACACATCAGGTCCAGACACTACCCCCCAGGCACACTGGAGACACGCAGGGTATCTCAGTGCCGGTCCGGTCTGTAAGCACCATTAAGGGAGGCCTCGGACGGGGGTTCAGCACCAGTCCGGTCTGTAAGCACCATTTAGGGAGGCCTCGGACTGGGCTGGCTCCAGTCCGGTCTGTGAGCACCATTTAGGGAGGCCTCGGACGGAGCGGAGCTGTGCGAGGCTCCTGTCTCCCACTTTCCAGAGCCCCCAGGGGGGATGGGAAGGAGTGGGGCAGCGTACCGGGAGAACACCATGTGCCCAGGCTCTAGGCCCTCCGGTACCTCGACCTGCGTGTTCCGTAAAGGTGAGCAGGGAGACTGCCGGAGGTCCCCGACCGGGACCTTTTTACCTTGTCTTCATACGCCATCACGTAAGCTGTGAGAATGCTGTGAAGTGCAAGCAAAGCGTGTGATCCTCCGAGCACACTAAGTTTAAAACTGAGGATTTTCCCTGCGGTAGGGGTTTATAAGCGGAGGGGGCGGTGTCTACAAACTTGTAGTACCTAGTGTGGCCTCCGGAGGGCAGTGCCCTAAACCCCATTGTCTGGGTCTCCCATTATGATGATCAGAAAATTAAAGATATATATATACCAGGTTGGGCCCATGATGGAGGGATATATAAGAGCATAGCTGTTAAAATCATGAATCCACCTGCAAGGCTCCATCTTGCTCTATGATCCTTTGTACTGTACATTGTAACTGTTTTATACAATATGCCTAGTACTGATTTGTGTTATCTGTATTCTTCCAGTTTTACCACTTACACACAATGCTGACTAATAAATCTGTTGGACTACAAAAGGAACAGTCTACAGAGAATGTTTATGCTGTATACTGGATTGCATACTGCATATAAACATGCTAGAAGGCAGAACAGAAGTGAGATGTTGCAACTCCTTAATATAAAGCAAGAGATCTAAATTTGGCTAAGTGAGAGGCCTCTGACTGTGGGTCTAAGGGGGAAGGGTTTAAAGCAAATGAAAAACAAAATGCCAGTATTGCCTTTTTTCGGTCATCTCACCTAAACAAAATAAAAAAAAAGCTATAAAAGTGCACAAGACAATGTAAAATCCCCCTCTCGATTAACATACTGCAATGAACGTTTAAAAGAAGCATATTCCTAGGTATGCAAGGCTCTTATGAAAGGCTGCAGGACTGCTATCAGAGTTCATTTATAGAATGAAAGATAAAAGACAATATGCAATGTTAGAGGATATTTGGAAGACATTTTTTAAGTAACGAATTGCGATAGTTCATTTAAGACATTTTGTAACAATGATGTTTTTCCAAGAGTATTTAAAAACTAAAAATCTACTATATAATTATCTAAGGCGTCTGTCAGAAGCCAAAATCACGCGCCAGACAGAGGCGGCCACCAATGAGCGCAGACTATGCAAATAGACGCGCAAATTCAAAACCTGGCGACAGCGACAGTGCTTTTCTTGCGACGGTACGGCGTACCGGAAAATGGGGGAGGCTGGGGGAGGGAGCGGGAGATCTCCTGCTCTCACTCATATAATATGCATAGCCGCTCTTCATCACCATGGTGCTGAAACCGCACCACGGTGATGGGCTGGGGGAGCGGCGCATATTATATGATCCTGAGCCCCCCTGTGATGGCGCATGCTCCCCCTATGTTAGATATGGCCCCCATGCTGCTGCCATAGTAAAATAATAAACTGTATACTTACCTCCTGGCTCCTCCTCCAGTGCTGATCTCCCTGTGTCTCTCCGGTCTCCCGGCTGCTGCTGTGATCGCACGCAGAGATGATGTCACTCTCTGCTGTGATGACCACATGACCGCACAGAATGAGGAAGTGGAGGAGCTCTGCAGCATCATCTCTGCCCGATCACAGCTGCACAGAGGGAGACCAGGAGATCAGCACTGGAGGAGGGAAGAATAGAGCAGCATGGGGGCCATATCTAACACAGGGGGACGTGTGCCACGCATAGGGGACGTGTGCCATGCATAGGCAGAGCCGCACTGTCCAATGGTCAATATTAGCCTTTAGGCCTAGGCGGCAAGGAGGCAGGGGGAGCCGCAGAGCAGAAGAGGACGCAGGGGGTGGGGGTGGAGCTACCAAAGGGGGCATCGTAATGGCTGTGAACAAGGGCACGCCCACCACATCAGTGCTATGGGCTTGGACACGCCTACTATGATGCCCCCTGAGGCCTTGGAATTGTTGACGTCTATGCTGGAGAAAGAAGACGGCGACATGCTAGGGTGAGAGGCGG
>JARQOC010000003.1:790821437-790878630 GCA_033576535.1 Allobates femoralis | reverse complement strand
ACGAGCATGCTCAAACGGTTACAAACAGTAAACGCACCTCCTTTACACGCCACCACAAGGTGCGCTACGCTACGCAACATCTATAGCTAGATACATCGCCGGGTGTCTCAAGTAGCCATCTGTAGCTCATCTTAGCTCATTTACACACCGCTACAACCAGCTACTATGGGCGTACCTGGTGCAGCAGGGACAGCACATAGGCGTGCTACAATTGTGGATTACGAGACGTCCGTACGCTGATAGGACAAAGCAATAATACCATGATTGGGCAGGCATCGCAGGAGGCTGATTAATACTTGACGCTAGAGCAATTGTGTAGTGTGACTCGTCAGCTCCTTAAATATGCCGCCCTGTGCGACGACAACCAATCGCAACGCAGGAGCTTCCTCCAATGATCGCTGAAGGGGGCGCGGAAACCCGGAGCCTGTGTCACGCCCCAGCTACATAGCATGGTGTAGAAACAACCCTTCTGTTCCTTCTTTACACGCCGATACAGCTCGCTACAATCGGCTTTGTAGCCATCTGTTTTCGAGCAGTGCTCGGAAACAGATGTATCTGTTGCCGGCTGTCTCGTCCCGTCTTCACACGCCGCTACTACGGGCTATATTGACGCTACAAGCTACATTTGTAGCCTGTAGCGGGTTGTATCCATCCTCCAGTAGCGGCGTGTAAAGGTACCCTACCAGTTTTTGAATCTGATGGAAATAAGGAGAAAACCACATCCTTCCTTCCTCCCCTCCCCCTGTAATAGTAAAACCTGATACAACTGGATGCTTCCGCTCTGGTATTATTACTGATCCGACTGACGGATCCGGCGTAAAACTGGTGTGGTAGCATCCGATTACATCAGGTTGTGTATGTATTTTTAACGGATCCGGTGAAAAATAGCATTTTTGGCCCCCTAGTCGGTGTGTCATGTTAAACTGATTTCTGGGCATGCCCAGTCAAAAAACCTGGATCCGGGATCCATTTAGCACCATTTTATTTTAGCCTGCATGGCCCCAAATCTGGTTGTTAAAGTTTTTTTTTTTTTTAAAAACACAATAAAACGTTATAAACTACATTTTTGGTTTCTGTTAAAAACCGTTCTCAGCCAGATCCGGCTAGAAACATATGCAACCGCATGCCGCCACTTAAACCTGAGTCCCCACTGAAAGTCAATGGGGGAGAAACCGCATGCAGGTGCATATAGTTTCAGCCAGATTCACCCGGATTCAAAAAAACGGTAGTGTAAAACCAGCCTTACTGGGATAAACAAGAGAAGAGGCACATGAAAAATGAGAAACAGAATCTGGATCGCTTTCATTTCCATAAATACTAAATCCACGATTTCTTCTTCACTGGGCATTTATGACTGATTCCCCGTTTTAATACTTTTCTTGAATGGCTGTTTATGGAATGCAGGCGCCACTCATGCAATTATGGAGGATCAACGTTTGTTGCTTGTCTTGCACTTGGAAAACACTGACGGGTAAATGTCGTAGAATGTGGCTGAGGGCACGAGGAGCAGCAAACTGTTCCGTTTATTAATATTAATATAATTGTGGCCACTTGGCAGAAAGTACAGTTTTGTTTTGGAAGCATGGAGGATAAGGCTTAAAGGGAGGTATAAGAAAAATGCATCTATTAGCTGTCCTTATCTAGCAAATTCATCTCTCTGTGGTGAGTTGTCTGGCCGTGGTGTGCCGGCTCTGGTTCCCTGTCTCATTTGAATCATTCCTGTTGAATTTTAGAGAATGTTTATAAAACCCCAAAATGGAATAGAACACAATGAGCTGCATTACCACAGAAATGCGAGATATGTTTTAACCATTTCATTGACCCTAAACTCAGGACAGACCAGTGCACACACTCAGCTGGCAGCATCTGGTTCACAACCCAAGTACAAATATGTGTAAAGCTCAGCAGAAAAATGCTCATTGTATATTAAACAGTATAATGCTCTCATTTCTATTAGCATTAAAGTATTTTACTATATGGTGGCTCAGTCATTAGCACTGTATGGTGGCTCAGTGGTTAGCACTGTATGGTGGCTCAGTGGTTGGCATTGTATGGTGGCTCTGTGGTTGGTACTGTATGGTGGCTCAGTGGTTGGTACTGTATGGTGGCTGAGTGGTTGGCATTGTATGGTGGCTCAGTGGTTGGCATTGTATGGTGGCTCAGTGGTTGGCACTGTAGCTCAGTGGTTAGCAATTTTGGTTTGCTGCGCTGGGTTCAAATCCCACCAATGACAACATCTGTAAGGAGTTTGTATGTTCTCCTGTGTTTGCATTGGTATCCTCCTGGTTCTCTGGTTTCCTACCACACTCCAGAGACATACTGAAAGGGAATTTAGATTGTGAGCGCCAATGGGGACAGTGATGATGATGTCTGGAGAGTGCTGTGGAAGATGATGGCGCTATATAAGCAAAGCATAATAACTAAACTATATGGTGGACCAACTGAACTGTTACTAAATAGCTGGCAGATATGTTCCATCTGGTGCATCCATAGCCTAACGGAGCAGGACTAAATATGGTGTCTGCAACATGACCCTCAAGCATCGTAGATATAGGGCTTTTCTGCACAATATTAAAAGTTAGCTGTGGGAAGATGTTATGTTAAAAGAAAAAAAGAAGTAATAGTTCCTAGAATATGCCTTGTGCTTTATTGCTACTACTTGTATGGTCTCTGCAGGACCAAAATTGATAATGTCCTGACCACCAGGGACTTGATCACCGTGGCCATTGATTAGCAGCAGGGTCTGGTGACTGGTGGTTGGGAGGTCATTACTTCCAGTCCTACAGCACAAGAGGGAAAGGTGCTTTACAAGGGTAATATTGTGATTTCCTTTATTTTTTTATCAGGATTGCTTTCTATTGGTAAGTATTAATTATCCCCTTAAGAACAGTTTTTTATCACACAATATGTAGCCCGCATTTATGATTTAAAGGGAAAACTGTCACCCTCAAAACTCAGTTTCAACTAATCAAATGGCCAAGGTACTCACCCATCCTCACACCTACTGGGCTCTAAGAGGGACAGTGTGTGCACAGACGGATGAGTTTTCAGTTTTATGTCAATCATCAAAGCAGAAGGAGCAGAATCCTGTACTGTGAATTTTGGCCATGTCAAGGTTCTTGGTACACCCACATTTGTATAAAGGCTCTGTTACACGGCACAACATCGTTAACGATATCGCTTAAACATCACGGGTTTGAAGTTGTTCAAGCGACATCATTAGGTCATCGTTGCGTGTTACACCGAGATTCAACTGCGATAAGTCGGTGGATCGCTGATCACAGGTTTGAGAACATGTTCCCAAATCACACGATCAACGATCAGCCAACCTGGTATATCATTGTGTGTGACACCGCGATAACGATGTCGTTTACGACTGCGCCCATTCACAGCAATGAGCAGGTATCGTTTGCTGGGTTGTGCGAACGATACCTGCTCACAACATCGTTGCTGAGTCGTCCATGATATCTAGACGTGTGACATCTCACCAACGATGTCAAAACGATGTCGGAAACGACCGCACACCCACGAGATCATTGCAGACATCGTTCCAACGTCGTGCCGTGTAACGATACCTTCAGGAGTACATAGTAACATAGTCTTTAAGGTTGATGGAAGACAATAAGTCCATCTAGTTCAACCCATAGCCTAACATGTTGATCCAGAGGAAGGCAAAAAAAAAAAAAACCATGTGGCAACAGTAAGCTCCACATTGGGGGAAAAAATTCCTTCCTGACTCCACATAAGACAATCAGACTAGTTCCCTGGATCAACGCCCTATCAAAGAATCTAGAATATATAACCAGTAATATCATATTTCAAAAAAAGTCATCCAGGCCCTTCTTAAATGTTAGTAGTGAGTCACTCATTACAACATCATGTGGCAGAGAGTTCCATAATCTCACTGCTCTTACAGTAAAGAATCCACGTCTGTGATTATGATTAAACCTTCTTTCCTCCAGACGTAGAGGATGCCCCCTTGTCCCCGTCTCAGGCCTAAGAGTAAAGAGATCATTAGAAAGGTCTCTGTACTGTCCCCTCATATATTTATACATTATTATAAGGTCACCCCTAAGCCTTCGTTTTTCAAAGCTAAATAACCCCAAGTTTAATAACCTGTCTTGGTATTGCAGACCCCTCAGTCCTCTAATAACCTTGGTCGCTCTTCTCTGCACCCGCTCTAGTTCAGCTATGTCTTTCTTATACACCGGAGACCAGAATTGTACACAGTATTCTAAATGTGGTCGCACTAGTGACTTATATAGAGGTAAAATTATGTTCTCCTCATGAGCATCTATGCCTCTTTTAATGCATCCCATTATTTTATTTGCCTTTGCAGCAGCTGCCTGACACTGGCCACTAAATGTGAGTTTGTCATCTACCCATACACCCAGGTCTTTTTCAGTGACCGTTTTGCCCAGTGTTTTACAATTAAGCACATAATTATACCTTTAATTTCCTCTACCCAAGTGCATGACCTTACATTTATCCCCATTAAAGCTCATTTGCCATTTATTAGTCCAAGCTTCTAGTTTACATAAATCCTCCTGTAATATAAAATTGAGACCAAAAAGGAGGTGATGCACAGCTCTCGAGTAAATAAGGGGTGCAAGACTGCATAAAAGAAGTATATGTCAAAAAAGAGGAAAGAATATGCAGAAAAAACTTGCACACCCGAAGTCAAAACACAATTTTTATTATAGGTAATAACAAAGGCGAACAACACAAAAACCACTGAGCCACTGCACTCACTGCTGACCAATGAGCCACCGCACTCACTGCTGACCAATGAGCCACCGCACTCACTGCTGACCAATGAGCCACCGCACTCACTGCTGACCAATGAGCCACCGCACTCACTGCTGACCACTCAGCCACCGCACTCACTGCTGACCACTCAGCCACCGCACTCACTGCTGACCACTCAGCCACCGCACTCACTGCTGACCACTCAGCCACCGCACTCACTGCTACCCACTCAGCCACCGCACTCACTGCTACCCACTCAGCCACCGCACTCACTGCTACCCACTCAGCCACCGCACTCACTGCTAACCACTCACCCACCGCACTCACTGCTAACCACTGAGCCACCTGTATACACACAATTAATTTCACCGCACTCCCCTAACTATTACTAAATAAACTATATATAGATTCTAGACTACCCGAATCTTTAGAATCGGGCCACCGTCTAGTATATATATAGAGGGGTAGGGTGGACAAGGAGGACTTGGGTGTCAGCGATAGGACTCGTCGGACCTGAAGTCACTTTGTCGCAGTCGACGAGCAAGCCAATTCTTATTATTTTTTTAAAAATCTGAAGTTCTTAGTACACATAATTCTAAAAATAATAAGAATTTTGAGTTTTTTGAAAAAAACGTAAGTTTTAAATTTTTTCTCATATATATAGCTTGTCAGCATATGTACATCATTGGTAGTAGCTGAGTGCTGCAAGGTTTTTTTCTAGTATATTGACCCAGCATCCCTGCTGGCACCAGTTCACATTGTCTGTGAGTGCTGTGCAGTTTTTTTCTCTTTTGTATCGTGTGGAGTGGCTGGCTCCATTACTGCAATGTGCACCCTCGTTGCACACAGGTGATCTAGGGTCTAGATGGTGTCCGCCCACTTAGTAGTGGGGTAGGGTGGACAAGGAGGACTTGGGTGTCAGCGATAGGACTCGTCGGACCTGAAGTCACTTTGTCGCAGTCGACGAGCAAGCAGACATTGGCCAATGTGTGTACTAAGAACTTCAGATTTTTAAAAAAATAATAAGAATTTTGAGTTTTTTTAAAAAAACATAAGTTTTATATTTTTTCTCATATATATAGCTTGTCAGCATATGTACATCATTGGTAGTAGCTGAGTGCTGCAAGGTTTTTTTCTAGTATATATATTTATATATATATAGTGAGGTAGCGCCCCTGGGAACCCGCTTGGCAGCAGAACAACATCACTACAAGGGTTAACATGCATAAAGTGTTTAACGGTTTATTACTAACTGCATAAACCGGGAACAAAAGACACTCAAATATAAAAATACTGTATTTACATCTCACATAACATAACATTCCCATCCTTACATTACGGGGCATTCCATATTATTTACAATCACATTATGCATTACACTATGCCATCAATACTTATCAACGGGACCATATCTGACCTAACAGTCAGTCCCAATGACGGTTAGCCGTCCGACAGGGATCATTCCCCATCCTATTATAGGGATCCTCAATCTACTCCAGGGAGTATCTACCTATTACCGCATGCATGGCCTTTCTACATCTGCCATCATGAGTCCCATGCTACATCACACATCCATCACACAGGGCAATTTTACATATGCCCTGTTGATCCATCATATATACAGCGTAGTTTTGTATACACTCTGATGATTCACACACTCCCAACATATCTTGGCGGCTATGCCCGCCTAGCACTATTCACATATGCCTCCCATAGGGCTATACACACGAATACATCATGGCAGCTATGCCCGCCTGGCACACGTATACGTAGCACATTTAGTCCACACAACATTCATGGACCGCTACCTTACCGGGCACCGAACTGGGTTTAGCAACCTGAGTTCCCGGGTACACCAGGTGTCCCCCAAGGGTTCCCACCCCACATTTGGACAAGCGCCCTACAGGGTCAGCCACAGTTCCCCAACTCCAGGAGCCATCACAACCTGTTCCTGGCCACCGTCTCTCACTCAACCATCAGAGGGACAGGTGCCTCCTACATGGAGAAAGACAGGCCTCCTTCTCATCCCAAAGGGACGGATCGCCTTGGACACGTCCTCACATCTCAGTGGTCTGGACTGCACTGAGTTCCCATTGTCCTCACTCACACACAAACACCTGGCAGATAAAGTTCTGTTCACCATCTGACACACCCACACTTGGGACTGGTCAATTAGCACATACTACTCTTCTAGAGGCTGCTCATTGGTCTCATCAACCCCTTAGCTGTTAACCCACTGTGTACTGGTCAGGTCCACAGCACTCACACTTAGTAAAACAGGCTCATGTGATCTGGCCCCTGAGCTGCAGAACCATGTAATGCACTCCGGGCCATGGGACCACGCCGGCTGTGCCTCACAATATATATATATATATATATTATATATATATATTATAATAAAAGCCCTAAGCCAGCTTCCGTCACTATCTAATGTTTATGACGTCACATCCGGGACAGAAGCTGGCTATACACCCGTCGTGGGTGATCCAAGATGACCGGCCTTTCAAAGCCCCACTACTGCCATCGGAAGCCTCTTCTCTGTCCCACACTTTCTACTGACACACCATCACACTCCTCACCACACCCCCTCTCTTTCTGCACCTCCACACACATGAGACCCCCCAGCCACTTCATATACGCCCCCACCCCCTCTGTACAGTCTCACACTCATACCCCCACACTCATACCCCCATACACTCTCACGCCGACATCTATACTCACTGACACCCATCCGCTAAAATGCTGCGACATCCAATCTTCTCCTCCGCTGACATCCCATCTTCTCTTCCGAGACGACAATGCCATGTTGGATCCGGCCCGGCGACATCCATCCTCGATGATGATTTCTCACGAGACTACCCAACCGTCATGTTGGATCTCGCGAGATCCAAGATGGCAGCCGGGAAATCTCGCGATACTTCCCGGCCGCCATGTTGGATCGAGCCACATCCAAGATGGCGTTCTGGAATGACACAAATAGAGCACATATTTAACTAAGGACATAAGTATACGTTATTAAGCATTCTCCTGGATCAGCCCTTTGTCATTACCCCTTTGGACATAAGGATCAGTCTATACGGACATAATTGAGTACATATTTACGTAAGGACATAAGTATACGTTATTAAGCACACTCCTGGAGGAGACCTTTGGAATTAACCCTGCAGAAATATATAAGGACATAGCCATAGGTCTATAAGAACATCATAGAGTAAATACTTATTGAAGGACATAAGTATATGTTACTAAGCACACTCCTGGAGGAGCCCTTGGGATTTAACTCCTCGGACGTAAATAAGGACATAAGGATAAGTCTATACGGACATTATTAAGTTATTTTTTGCATAAGGACATAAGTATACGTTATTAAGCACACTCCAGGGGCGGGGCCTGCACGCTGATCGTGGTGGCTGCATAGACTGAGCTCTCCTGCTCCATAGGATCATTATCGGCACATAACGGCTCACCGCGGCTCCCCAGACATCCACAAACCTTATCACGGCTTTCCCCATCGCCCCGGGCTCATGATGACACGTGGCAGGTCGAACAGGCGGGCTTCACCTCCTCGTTTGCCGGCCTTCTTCCCCGGAGGGCAGACTGTGCATGCTGCAGGAAAGATGGCGCCTGCCTCCCCAGCCAGATCTTCCCGCTCTTCCCGCGGCTCCAATAGAGGTGAGAGAGATTCTACTCCCCCACACAGCAGCAGCAGCAGCTCTGCCCCGTTCACAAAAGGGGACATGAAAGACTTTTTAACAACAATGAGGGCCTCCCTGAAACAGGATATGCACGAGATGCTAAGAGAGATAAGGAGAGACCTGAACTCCCTGGGGGATAGAACAGCCCATGTAGAAGGCAAACTAGGAGAATATGCCACTACCATCAATGCCTTAGTAGATGAAAATGCTGCACTACGGAATGAGCTCTCCTCAGTACATGACAAACTGTATGATTTGGAGGACAGATCTAGAAGACAAAACATAAGAGTCCGAGGCATTCCAGAGGAGATTGCTGATAAAGAACTAGCTCCTTTCATGCTGAGATTTCTGGCCTCTGTGTTACCTGACTTGCCACCAGGAGACCTGGCGACAGAGAGGATTCACAGAACCCCGAAACCTAAACACCTAGGACCCTCCGTACCCAGAGATGTACTGGCCAGAATGCTCAGGTTCCCCACAAAAGATGCTTTTGTACAGAGGATGAGAAAACCCCCCTTGCTGCCCGAGGAGTTTCAGGGACTGCAAGTGTTCCCTGACCTGTCGCCGGCCACGTTGGCGAGGCGTCGGGAGTATGCACACGTGTGTGTGGCCCTTAGGGACGCCAATACGCGCTACAAGTGGGGTTTCAATCCAGTAAAGTTAATAATTGATCATGATGACCGGATGGTTACTTGCTCCTCACCAAAGCAGGCAGAGGACAGATTGTCTTTATGGAGGATTCCCTTTGCTCTGTCAAATGCTAAACCAACGGGGAAAAAGAAGGTGACCACGGAGTGGTCCACAACCTGAAGTGGACAACGGGACGATCCTGTGGATGGAGCATCAGACAGCCCTTCTGAGGCTAACTCCTGAACGGTACATTTGTACTGTGCCCTGGATAGCAGATTTTTTTGGTTCTGCTCGTTGCCCGAGGAACTGGGCTTTTGACCCGGGTCTGTGGAGATAGACCCCGGTCTGTTGACTGTTTTATTTTTCTTTTTGTTTTTTATTTTGTTTGTTTTTCCTTCACCCTTTTTGGTTGATAGTTGTTATTTCTTTATACTTGTTTTCTTTTTTGCAGCAACTCATTTCTGTTTTAGCATCCACTATTAATCTGTCCCTTACTGCGGAGTCAGCCATGGTTTCCAGCTTATATCCTTACTATTGTGTTCAGTGTTGGGGTACCGATGGGTCTGTGTGGACCGCTTTGCTCACTGATTCTATACAATGAGTATAAAATTAATGTCACTCAATGTTAAGGGGATGAACTCCCCGGGTAAACGATCAATGGTGTGGAGGGAGGTGAGGAAGTCTCGGGCGGAAATTGTTTGTCTTCAGGAAACCCATCTATTGGAATCAGATAATTTTAGGTTCCATAACCCCCAATTCCCCCATATATTTTTTGCCAATAATTCAGTTAAGACTGCAGGAGTGTGTATCATGATTAAGCATACCGTGGCCTTTAAATTGGAGGGATCATATATAGATCCAGGCGGCAGATTGTTGGTGCTGGTCTGCACTTTAAATGGAGTCTTGCACACCATATCGACACTCTATGCTCCCAACTCGGGCCAATGCAAATTTGTGAGACGCGCACTACAGACTGTTAAATCGTTGGCGCGAGGTGGTAAGATCGTTTGCGGAGATTTTAATCTCCCGATGAAGCGGGACCTTGATTGTTCCCACCGGAGGGGTGGAGGTCGGGGAGAGTTGAGGTTACATACCCTTGAGTTTCAATATCATGATCATTGGAGATATTCCCATGCAGCGGAGCGGGATTATACCTTTTTCTCCCCTCGGCATCATACATATAGTAGATTGGACTATTTTTTGGTGGATGACGCTGCCTTGTCCGGATGCCTCAACTCCGAGATAGGGTTGATAACCTGGTCTGATCACGCCCCTGTCTTCCTTACTATAGCTCTGTCACACCAGGCTCCCCCGGCTTTTAGGTGGCGCCTGAATGATGGCCTTTTGCTGAACGAGGATGTGGTGTCCAGGATCTCCTCAGAGTTGTCTCTGTATTTTCAATTGAATGATACTGGAGAGATCACTGACGAGACGTTGTGGGCAGCCCATAAGGCGGTCCTGAGGGGCTTATTTATACAGCAAGCAGCAGCTTTGAAACGTAAGAGGGAAGGGGACCGGAATACGCTGTTATCCAGGTTGCAGGTCCTGGAGTCCCTTAATAAGTCGGCTGTATCCCCCTCTGTGACAGCAGAAATTTATTCTATAAGATTTAAACTCCGAGATTCTATGTTGGCCTCATATGCTCATAATCTGAGAAAATTGAAAACAAATTGGTACTCTATGGGGGACAGGGCCGGGCCCTTCTCGCCCGTAGAGTCAAAAAAAGAGAGGCTAAATCCAGGATAGATCATCTTTTAAGTCCTGGAGGCCAACCTGTCAGAAGCCCTGTAGAGATCGCTGCAGAGTTTGCAAAATATTATGCAGGCCTATACAATCTCGGAAATGACCCCTTGACTCCCCAGCCCACATCTCATGGTATTGCAGAATACCTTGATTCCATCAACTTACCCGCTGTTTCTGAGGATCAATTAACCTTTTAAACGCCCCTTTCACGATAAATGAGATTCAGGAGACCATTAAACAAACTAAGAAGAAGAGCGCCCCGGGTCCAGACGGATTCTCCAATGCCTATTATCACACTTTTCAATCGTCACTAGCCCCCTATTTGTTACGTTTGTTCACCGCCTGGAGAGATAGGGGATCAGTGTCCTCTCCTGGCTTGGAGGCTACTATTACAACCCTACCCAAGCCGGGGAAGTCTCCAACCGCCCCGGGCAATTTTAGACCCATCGCTCTCCTAAATTGCGATGTTAAGTTGTTCACTAAATTGCTGGCCTCGCGCTTGAACCTGATCGTCCCCTCCCTGGTCTCCCCGGACCAGGTTGGTTTGTGGCGGGACGAGAAGCGAAGGACGGGGTTTCGTAGAATGCTGAACCTGGTGCGGGTGGCTGAATTGTCTGGCCTCCCCAGTGCATTCCTGTCGCTTGATGCTGAAAAAGCTTTGACAGGGTGCACTGGGGATACCTCCAGGCGGTTCCCTCAAAAAGTTCGGCATGGTGGGCCCTATCTACTCGGCTATTTCTGCCATGTATTCCACTCCCTCGGCAAGAGTTCTCACTGCGGGCTTCTTATCGGAGCCCTTTCAGATAACTAACGGTACCCGACAGGGGTGTCCCCTCTCCCCTATAATTTTTGCCCTGTGTATGGAGCCTCTCGCGGAGAGGATTAGGGCCAACTCTGACGTTGCGGGCTTGGTGGTGGGGAAGGAGGCTCATAAAATCAGCCTTTATGCTGATGATGTTATTATTTCATGTGTAAATATTGGGCCTTCATTCTCTGCCATCATGTCCGAGTTGAGGAAATTTAGCGAGGTCTCCTACTATAGATTAAACCCGTCCAAATCTCTGGTGCTCCCGGTGGGGGTCCCTGTCTCCTGCCGGGGACGCCTGGAGGAGGTGTTCCCTTTTCAGTGGTCGCCTGACGGTATCCTTATTTGGAAATAACTTTGACTCCCTCGGCACAGACAATTAAAACAAATTTCCACAACCTATATACAAAAATTAAAGCCCTTTTGGAAGATATGCATCAGATAATGACCTCGTGGTCCGCCCGTATTAATGCATTTAAAATGATAGCCCTCCCCAAGATCCTTTATTATTTCAGATCCCTTCCCCTCGACATACCCAAAAAACTTATTCTCCGCTTGCAACTATTAGCTAATAAATACATCTGGGCAAATAAGACACCACGTGTAGCAAAAAGGGTCTTGTACCGCCCCCTGGAGTCGGGAGGAATGGGAGTTCCAGAGTTGTTGACCTATCATAGGGCCTCGATCTTAACGGGGCTCAGGGATTGGTGGCACATGGATAAGGACCACAGGTGGTTACAAATTGAGAGACTCTACTCTAGGCGAGGCTCCACTCGCTTGACACTGGAGTCTGAGGTACTCCGGACGGGTACGGTCTCGCCTCTATTACCTACAATGAGAGCTGCCCTGCGCCTTTGGAGATCTCTCGCCCTACACTTCTTAGAATTCCTAGGGGATCACTCTCCGTGCTTGCCATGGAAACTCATATTCCTTACCTAAACCTCCAACCCTGGCATTCTGCTGGTATTCAAACAATATTGGACTTAGAGGGACCCTCGGGTGTGACTCCCTTTGATCTACTATCCCGAAAACATCCGGGGTTAAGAAGGTTTTTCTACCAGTACTTACAATTGAGACATTTTCTTACATGGTGTCCCCCATACCTCTTCTTCCTTTGCTGGTCACATGGATAGAAGGATCAATGGATACTTCCTGGTCCCGGGTCTGGCTCAAAGGGAGTCTCTATTTTATACAAAGTATTGATAGATTCTGATCAAGGGGTAAAACTTCCTTACATGCAGAGTTGGGAGCGAGAATTGGGGGTTGTTCTGGAGTTAGAGGAGTGGAGGGACAGTATATCTGAGATCAAGAGGGTATCCTCATGCACGACCCACTTGGAACAGCTGAAGAAATCACACATGAGATGGTATCGCTGCCCAGTACTGGTTGCCAGATTTGGCCCGCAGTACTCCCCCCTGTGTTGGCGAGGCTGCGGTCAGGTCGGCACCCAGACACATACTTGGTTCTCCTGCCCAGTTTTGTCATCTTTTTGGAAAGGGATGGAACAGTTGATCTTGGGAGCCACCGGGATCCGGCTGCAACTCACTCCCTCCACAGCGGTCCTGCACATGGGCCTCGAGGCAATACCCAGGATTGTTAGAGGAACCATTTCCCACATACTGATAGCTGCCCGCTCTTCAATTGCATACAAATGGAAGGAGACTTCCCCGCCATCAGCTGAAGACGTAGTGGAAAGGGTTAACTTACATTGTAAATATGAGCTGGCTCTGGCACAGTCCCGATCCGCAAAGACAAAATCGACTCTGATTTGGGACCCGTGGATGACAAGTTCCTATTATATTGCGTAACTTGAAGTGTTGATCCTCACTAGGTTTGGTTGATCATTGTTATCATTGTTGGCTCTTACTGTTTAGGGCTCTGACACTAAGGTTTCAATTTGTGAAAATGGTGGAATGCTATATTCTCTAAACAAAATTGAGTATTAAGTATGCTGCAATTGTTATTTTGGTTCACCCCCCCCCTCTCCCTCTACCCCACTCCCTTTTCAATTTACCTCCTACCTACCTTCCCCCCCCCCATGTGCCCCCAGTGACAATCGCTATACGGCATTGAATGTGGTATGTAATACTGCTTGATCTCACTGCTTGTCACTTTGTTACAATTTCAAATGTTTGTCATTTATTTTTGTTCAAAATAATAAAAATGATTTGGTAAAAAAAAAAATTAAGCACACTCCACAAGGAGACCTTTGGAATTAACCCTTCGGACAGAAATAAGGACATAAGGATACGTCTATAAGGATATAATAAAAGTCAATATTTCACTAAACACATAAGTATAAGTTATTAAGCACACTCCAGGTGGAGCCCTTTGGATTTAAGTCTATACGCTCATAAAGCTCTCAATAAGGACATAACCATTAGTTATTACGCACAATACATAAGTAACTATGCACATAGGCATAAATTATTCTGCACAGTCGAGAAGGACACCTTTAGGAATTAGGCCCCTTTCACATCAGCGGTTTTCGCTGATCACGGCAGTTGCGGTGAAAAAAATGCAACTGCCGCTATTACCGCATAACGGCCGCACTTGCGGTTCACTTGCGGTAAGCCCCATACAATGTCTATGGGGCTTGCGGTAACTGTGCGGCAGGGGCGTTTTTTTCACCGCAACTGCCGCGGTCAGCGAAAACCGCTGATGTGAAAGCAGCCTAAGCCCTCTGATTCCTACGTACATAAGCATAAGTATATAAGCACATTCCAGGACAACACCTTTGGTCCAAACCCCTCTGATTCATAACTACATAGGCATACGTATATAAGCACTATCCAGGAGCACCCCTTTGAGAAATACCCATCTAATTTTCGATACCAGTACATAAGTACATACGTACATCAACATCCTTTCTCTTTTGAGTACTCCAGCTTCTCTTCTCCAACGCCTCATATTTCCCCCCCACAGTGTCACTCTCAACTACCTGCTCTAACACTTGCTTAACAGTCCCAACATGGGTCGTACCAAAAAGTATGCCAATGACACAGAGAGTAAAGCTGCTTTGGGACTACGTCAAAGAATACGCTGTGCTAACGAGAGCCCTGAGGAAAATAAGCATCGCCTTGACAAAATGAAGGCTTATTTTGAACAACGCCTCACTCACGAGTTGCCTAAGTCTAAATCCATTTGATTAGCACAAGCAGCCTCTGAACGCCGTCACCACCGACAACATAGACCTTCTACCTCTACATTGATAGTACACTCTCACCTGGATGCTTCCACTTCTGCATGTGCAACCTCTTACTGCCACACTTCATCATCTACGCCGTTCACCTACATGCATCCAGAAAACTATTTCCTCCCTATTGATACCACTATCACTCAATACAGACGCACACTGTCTTCACACTCAAGCTCATACTCTAAGCCACAATCAAGTGCTACCACAACCCACATGACTAATATACATCGGTCTCCACAACAGCCCCACTGCCCCATTAGGACATGCACTTCCACTACATGCTAAAGATTTCACTCATGATGAAAGTACTATTATAGAACACAGCTGTGGTGACATGAACCATGTATGTCAACATTGCCAAGCTCTGCATTTTAACGCTGAAACACCTATTGATAACAATTTTACCCTCTGCTGTCATAAAGGTAAAGTTCATGTACCCATACTACAATATCCAGATGTCTTTACACGTTTGCTCAAAGGTGAAAGTGAATTTAGCAAAAATTTCATGGACAATATTCGAATTATTAACAGTTCCTTTCCTTTTGCCTCCATGGGTGCCAATATTTCACCACCTCCTGGATATGGCCCTTACTGTTTCCGCATACATGGACAGATCTATCATAGAACGGGAAGACTACATCCCTCTGACGACCAACTACCAACTTTTACCCAACTTTACATTCTCGATACCGCTAGCGCAAATGAACAACGCTTACAATTTTAAAAAAATCAAAAATGTCATCCTACATTGATGAACATTATTGCCCTTCAAATACAAACCATCAACCCTTTTGTGGCAGCTTATCAAATGTTACGTGATGTGGAAGAACAAGAAAAAATTAAAGCTCTACAAAACGGAACTGTCATGCCAAACATCACTATGGCTATTAAACAAGATCGTACTCAAGACCCTCGACGCTACAATAATCCCACTGTCAGTGAAGTCACAGTCGTCTTTCAAAATGACAATGGTGAGCCGCCCTTCAATAGAAACATCTTAATTCATTTAAAACCGGATCTACAGAAGCCGTTAGCTCCAAAAACACAATAAATTAGCATTCTTCATAGCAATTTAGATGCCCTGCTGTATCCTAGATTTTTTCCTTATGGAGACCAAGGATGGCATGATGGTCTCAAACAACAAGGAAAGACTCCACGCCGGATCACACAACTCCAATACTATTGCTATATGTTATCTGTCGGACATTACTTTAATCCACTCCTCAATGGTGGAAAGCTAACACAGCAATATTTAGTAGATGCATATGTGAAAATCGAGGCTAATCGCCTACATTACATCCGAAAGCACCAAAAAGATTTAAAAGTGGAAGATTACTGCCTCCTTCCAGAACATTTACTCAAAAAATCTATTCAAAAGGGCATCCCCATTGGAAAAACTGTCATTTTACCATCTTCTTTTGAAGGCACTCCCAGAAACATGCAACAGCGCTGCCAGGATGCTAAAGCTATTGTGACAAAGTATGGTGGACCTGATCTATTTATCACCATGACCTGTAATCCTAAATGGAGTGAAATTACTACACATTTAGAACCATGGCAGCATGTTGAACACAGACCACACTTGGTTGCACGCGTCTTTAAAATTAAACTGGAATCCCTACTAAAAGATATTAGCAGTGGATTATTTGGAAACGTCACCGCAATAGTCCATGTCATTGAATTTCAAAAGCGTGGTCTTCCACACGCTCATATTTTAATTATTCTTGATAGCCTTTCTAAATTAAGGACTGAACAGGACATAGACAATATAGTATGGGCTGAAATTCCCGATGAAACGTACTACCCTCAACTCCATACCAATGTTCTTCAACACATGATACATGGTTCCTGTGGAGAACACAATCCTAATTCTCCCTGTATGGATATTGGGAAGTGTAACAAAGGTTTCCCTAAACAACACCAAGAATATACCATCAAAGAAAAGGACGGCTATCCCACTTACCACAGAACCATTGGCAAAACATATCAATGTAAAGTGGAAACCACCGGTGCTTGTCTTCATAAAATTTTGTTCTTTATTGTTAAATGAAATTTATAAAATCATTCAGCGTGCTAGCTGGGCGCTAGACGCGTTTCGGAAGACACAACTTCCTTAATCATTAGCAATACAAAGTACAAAAGTTTATACATTTATAAAAAAGAAACCTCCACCCACAGCTGAACCTAATTAACAATGGTGATAATAAAGAAACTAAAATTTAACTCTTTCACATGTTATGGAGTTGAAATTTGCACAAGAGGGAGCATTGCACTATTTTCTGACACACCAAAATATTCCAATACATACAGTATATATTTAATAACTTCATGGATCTCCACCTTTAATGTTTTTATTTTTACTTCCTTTTCCTTATCCTTATATGATGGAAAACCAATACATTGTAATGCAAAGAAAATTTCAGTGCGTTCTAATATATTTATGATGATTATCACATATGAATAGATTTCATTATTACACTCCTAATGTGCGGTTGTTTTATTGTTCAAGCAGATTCTGAATTTAATCATCCCGGTAACTTTATAGCTAGTCTTGTTTTTTATTTTTTATTTTCATATATAAATACATTACTCCATTACCTCAATTTAATTATATTATGGGGAAGGGGGGGGGGGGAAGAGAGGAAAAAAAAAAAAAACTTTTTAAAATTTCCAAACTTTTTTTGGGCATTAATTTCACTGATTTATTTTTTAAGTTTTAATATTGCAATCTTTGCTAAAACAAATGTCAAAGTAAAAGGATATGTATTAGAAATTCTATATTTTGAACTATTTCATAGGCATGCACATTTTCTGTGTCTAAACTTGTAAGCTTATTTCGGTCCTTATTGTCAATGGTTTTTTACATATATGTTAATTTCCTTATTTTAGCCTACAATGCAGGTATAGAATGGTCTAGCTCTGCCATGTTTAATGCCCATTACATAGTTCGCTTTTTGTAATAAAAAAAAAATAAATAAATAAATATTTTAAATTTCCAAACTTTTTTTGGGGGGGATTAATTTCACTGATTTATTTGTTAAAGGTTTAATATTACAATCCTTTCCAAAACAAATGTTAAAGCAAAAGAATCTGTGTTAGAACTTCTATTTTGATCTATTTCATAGACATGCACATTTTCTGTGTCTAAACTTGTAAGCTTATTTCGGTCCTTATTGTCAACGTTTTTTTACATATATGTTGATTTCCTACTTTAGCCTACAATACAGGTTTAGAATGATCTAGCACTACCATATTTGATGCCCATTACATGATCCGCTTTTGGAAATCTTATAACCCAAAAAAAAAAAAAAAAAAAATTTTATTAATAGGAAAAGAAATGCCATATAATGCCATAGAAAAAATGCCATAGAAAAAGTGCCATATTAATGTAGAAATATGTGCTTCCATTGAAAGTGTTAAATATTTATTTAAATATGTTTACAAAGGACATGACAGCCAATCTAGAAATTTCCCAAAATAACATCCAACATGATGAAACAAACCTATTTGTGTATTCCAGATATGTTAGTGCACCGGAAGCTGCGTGGAGAATATTTGCTTTTCCTACAGTATGCATAAACAATCTCATGCCATCATTCGCCTAGCAGTACATCTGCCTAATTCTCAGCCACTATATTTTCATGAGGATGACTCTGCAGACAACATCCAACAAAAACTCACTACCAATTCAACACCTTAAAGGGAACCAACCACCTCAGATGACGTGTATAAGCTGTTAATACATGTCCCTGGACCCTATGTACACCATTGCAGCTATGTTTTTGCTAAGAATATTGATAACAGCAAACCGAAATAAACAGTTTATAAACTTACATGATTTAGTACTTGAGGGCGTCTCCCTCGGGCTTTAGTACGAGAGGGCTGTGTGTTATGCAGCCTGAGTGGCTTTCCTCCCCCTCCCTCTCTGTTTGCAGGACGTCACATTAAGGCGTGATATTATCTTGGTGTGGGCGGGCACCCAAGGCAGCTCCCGTCCGTGCACGTCTTCTCAGTGACGTCCTGCAAACAGAGAGGGAGGGGGAGGAAAGCCACTCAGGCTGCATAAGACACAGCCCTCTCGTACTAAAGCCCGAGGGAGACGCCCTCAAGTACTAAATCATGTAAGTTTATAAACTGTTTATTTCGGTTTGCTGTTATCAATATTCTTAGCAAAAACATAGCTGCAATGGTGTACATAGGGTCCAGGGACATGTATTAACAGCTTATACACGTCATCTGAGGTGGTTGGTTCCCTTTAATAAGATTGACCTAAATGCACATGAATATTTTTACCACAAAATTCCCGAATACTACGTTTGGAAACAAGGCACATGGGAACGCAGAAAATGAGGAGGTCTAACTGTTATAGGAAGAATGTATACAGTTAGTGTGAAGGACCAAGAACGATATTACTTACGTTTGTTGTTATTACATGTAAAAGCTGCCACAAGTTTTGACAGCATTAAAACCGTCAATGGAGTGACGCATCAAACCTTTAAGGATGCTGCATTAGCACTAGGACTATTAATCGATGATAGTGTGTGGCGAAATACTTTAATAGATGCCTGCATTCTTAACATGCCTACACAACTTCGAGACATGTTCGCTTTCATCTGTATTTTTGTCCACCCCCCCCCCCCCCCCCACAAATCCACTTGAATTGTGAAATGAATTTAAGGAACATTTTTTAAAAGACTACTGTCATACATATCAGAGCTACACTGAAGAGTGTATCAATTGTGAAGGATATGATATGAAAGATGTCCAAGATGTGCTCATACTCCATGGCAAAACTTTTGCAGATTTCAATTACCACGCCCAGCAAAAAAAAAATCTTTTTCAGCAATATGATAAGGGCCATGAATTAACAAAAGCTGCAGAGATGAAAGAGACTCTTAATCTGGAGCAACGTTTTGCCTACGATGTCATTACTCAAGCTTTACAAGACAGCAGTTTAACACCAAAGTGCTTTTTTCTTGACGGACCTGGTGGCAGTGGAAAAACCTACCTATGCCATCTACTTATTCATTATCTAAGGGGACAAGGAGACATTGTGTCACCTGCTGCCACTACATGTATAGCAGCTAACTTGCTACAAGGAGGCCGAACAATCCACTCTCTGTATGGCATACCAATTCCCATCAACGAAACATCCGTTTCCAGGATTAAAAACGATACATATGCAGGAAACCATTTACAAACAACAAAACTTTTTATTATTGATGAGTGCACTATGGTCCAAATACATGCATTGAATGTGATAGATAGACTTCTACAGGACATCATGACAACAAATGTTGCTGAAAAAAATAAAACACTGTTTGGAGGTAAAGTTATTGTTCTTGGAGGAGACTTCAGACAATGTCTTCCCGTCATCGCTCATGGAACAAGAACAGACATTGTAGATTCCTGCATTAAATATTCACAACATTGGCAACATTTTACTAGACTACCGCTATTCAACAACATGCGCTCCACCGATCCTGAATACAGCACTTGGTTGCTTAAACTTGGAAATGGTGAGCTGTCTAATGAACACAACCTTGGAGAGGATGCCATTGAAATACCTCCAGACATGCTTTGCACTGGCTCTATAGTAACAGACATCTTTGGAGACCATATTTGCATTGATGTTAATGACAAAGAAAGCGTAAACACTGCTGCATCACATGCTATACTATGTACAAAAAATGATGACGTTGATTTTCTGAACTCTAGAGTAATGGATCGAATGAGTGGCGATTATACTGTATATACAAGCGATAATTCTGTCGATGCTGATGAAGCAGAGGAATGTGAAAACTACCCAGTCAAATTTGTAAACTCACTGACACCATCAGGAATGCCATCACATCGCCTACAATTTAAAATTGGCACCATTGTAATGCTATTACAAAACCTAAACACCAAGAAAGGTCTCTGCAATGGCACTCTCCTCATTGTCACTGCCTTACTCCGCAACATCATACAGGCTAAAGTAATTACTGGCTCAGCTGAAGGAGACATTGTCTTTATTCCACGCATCGATTTGTGTCCTTCAGAGAATGGGTTACCTTTTAAATTAAAACGTCGACAGTTTCCTGTGAAACCTGTTTTGCAATGTCCATTAACAAATCTCAAGGACAGACCCTCAATCGAGTTGGCATTTTTTTTTTACCAGAACCTGCATTTGCCCATGGACAATTGTATGTTGCATTCTCCAGAGTCAAACTATGCAGTAACGTTAGGGTCAAAGTAGTGGATACAACACTTCAAGGAAAATTACTACCTAATAGCCCAAAAGTCTTCACTAGAAATGCTAGAAATGTAGTTTACAAAAATGTTTTACTTCAAACCATTTACGTTGGTCCTGGAATGGATAGATATATAGATTACATAAATGATAGTTGCATTCTAAATAGATATAGATAATACACTTCTATACATAGCTTTATACATGATAAAGCTATAGATTTGCTAAGCACATACATATATCATACACAAATAGTCTGTTTCATAGATATGTCATAGAGTAAAAAAATCCCTGGTCTGTGGAGCGCTAGGACTAGAGATAAATGGCACTAGGGTTATTTTAGAAAAGGTTTCTTTATTAACCTCTTACAGGCCACTACGCGTTTCTGCAGCAGAGCGCTGCCTTCATCAGGTATTGCAAGAGGGTATTGCCAGAAAGTGACTTAATATATAAAAAAACACATCAACATATCATTGGTTGAACAATAAAACAATTAATGATTACAACATTAACCCTACAGATACCAAGTTAAAACAAAGAACCCATATAAAAAATCTAAAATGACATATCCCTTCTTTTTTTAAACACTTGTTCCACACATGATTCCTGAGACAAATCGTTTGTTTTTTTAAAGAGTTATTTGAGGTTCGACAGTGGGCACCTCCCCAGTTGGATTCGGAATGTGCCATATGGCCAATACTGGAGGATCCGAAAAAATTGTACAGACGATTCCGATTATAGAAAGGAGGCATTGGTTTTGCGTGACAGGTTTTTGGAAAAACGTTACCCTAAAAAAATCTTGAAGGACGCTTTTAAAAAAACAAACGATTTGTCTCAGGAATCATGTGTGGAACAAGTGTTTAAAAAAAGAAGGGAGAAAACAATAACATCGAAATTCAATAGATGGAGTCTGGTAACCACATTCTGCCAGCCCCATAATATTATACAGGGCCTACTTAATAAACATTGGTTTATTCTTAAGGGGGATCCTCTTCTTTCGGATCACATCCCTGATAAACCTATGATTATTTATAGGAAGAACAAATGTCTGCGTAATTTAGTGGCACCTAGTAAGGTATCTGATAAAGATTCATCAGTACAAACAACTGTTAATTCAGATTGGGGTTGTTACAGATGTCTAACTCCTAAATGCCTGTGTTGCCGTAGTATTCTAGATGGGGAAATCAATTTCACCTCAAAGACTACGGGGATTGAGTACCCCATCAAACATAGATTGTCGTGTCAGTCTATGTTTGTTGTTTACATGCTGGAATGCATGTGTGGTCTGCAGTATGTTGGACGTACAGTGCAGACCATGCATGCCCGCTTGAACAAACACAGGCATAACATAAAAATAGGATACCAACTACACAGTGTATCCAGACACTTTAATGCGGTCCATCAGAGGGACCCTGGTCAAATGCGGCTGACCATCATCGACCACATTGATAGTAAAGATCCTGATCGTCTAACAAGTCTCATAAGAAAAGAGAGTTATTGGATTTTCAAACTGGGAACCCTGGCCCCAGAAGGTTTGAATCTCAGTATAGAGAATGTGGCGAAACGTTAAATGTTTGGGATATACAGACGAATCTTTTGCAATTTATGAAATCCTTTGGGCCCTAGTCACACGTCCGTGTTTCCACGCAGATCGCGTCTGTGTGTGCCCCACGCGGCGATATGTTTCCTTTTTTTTTTTTTCGAGGAACCACGGGAGAAAGAAAAAAAAAAAAAATGCCCTGCACGCAGATATTCACACTGTGACCTCCATGTGCACTGACCTTGGGCAAAAACCTAAAATCTTGAAAATATAGATTATATAGGATTGTTTCGGCGGTGTCTGCTCCTCTCTCTTACTGTGCCGCTCATTAGTACTCACTTTATTATATTATTTAAAATGCCCTGCACGTAGATGTTTACACTGTGACATCTGTGTGCACTGTTCATGGGAAAAAACTAAAAGCCTGAAAATATAGAAAATAAAGAATTGTATACCCTCCCCACTCTGACGGCGTCTGCTCCTCTCTCTTCCGATGCCGCTCATTGTATTGCATACAGTGCGATTATGTGTAGTAAAGTTATTTTATAATGCTCTTTTAATATTTAATATTATTATTCTGTATAATATTATGCATGTTATGCATAATTGATAGTGTATGTCATTTTAGATTTTTTATATGGGTTCTTTGTTTTAACTTGGTATCTGTAGGGTTAATGTTGCAATCATTAATTGTTTTATTGTTCAACCAATGATATGTTGATGTGTTTTTTTATATATTAAGTCACTTTTTGGCAATACCCTCTTGCAATACCTGATGAAGGCAGCGCTCTGCTGCAGAAACGCGTAGTGGCCTGTAAGAGGTTAATCAAGAAACCTTTTCTAAAATAACCCTAGTGCCATTTATCTCTAGCCCTAGCGCTCCACAGACCAGGGATTTTTTTACTCTCAGCTTCTTGCACTTGTGCACACCTGGCAAGAGCAGCTCTGGACAAGAGATACCATTAATCCTAGATCCTGAGCTCCATGACCTAGCAATACAACACGGTCACCGTTGTAGGACCTGTGGTGACATTAATCCGGTCATTGATCGCGGCAGGAGCTGGAGCTCCCGGAGCAAATTTCGGTGCCTCCACTATACCTCCAGGCGGAGGTGGATTCACAGGCGTAAGACCGCAGTTGTGCAGGGTTGCACAACCACCTCTGGTGAGTGGCTACACAGCCCTGGGCCTAAATCCACTTCAAAAACTTTCTTCACATGCGCTCCCACCCCCTCCCCCCTTTTTGTCTTCCATAGATATGTCATAGACACATTTAGATGCATAGAAACATACATAGGTATATATAGATTTAAAAAAAAAAATAGATGCACACGCACATAAATTTCAACTACATAGATAACACATACCTATATAACTTAGGTAATAATAATACTACTTTAATTTATTTATATAGCACTATTCATTCCATAGTACTTTACATACATCAGTAATGCTGTCCCTCTTAAGGCTCACTATGTAAACATCCTCTCTACATAAATACATAGGCGTGATACATTTACACATATTTCTAAATATAAGTTTAACACACATTAGGTATAACACGGGAGATGTGTATCATCCAAATTCTTACATTTGGTGATATGAACCCGGATGTAAAGCTCCAGTATCATAGCCGCTGAGAAATGTTATTTCATCTGATAACAGGGCTGGGTTTTTGTGAACAGCTGAAGAGATGGGCGGGATGGCTGTTCACACACATCTCCATCTCAAGGTGTGCTGCTCACAGTGCCACACAAGAGATGCTCAACGTCACATCACCACCCTCCCAATGCGATAGCATCGGGCCTTAATCTAGTATATATATATATATAACTAGAAAAAAAATTCTCTGCAGCACTCAGCTACTATCAATGATGCACACATGCTAAAAAGCGGTATATATTTGAGGAAAAAAATTTAAAAACTTACGTTTTTTTCCAAAAAACTCAAAAATCTTATTTTTTTATTTTCATGGGGTTCTTGGTACACACATTGGCCAATGTCCGTTTGCTCATCAGCCGCGACAAGGTGACCCCAGGTCTGATGAGTCCTAACGCTGACATCCCTGTCCTTCTTTTCCTCCCTATCCCACTGGGTGGACACCATCTCAACCTAAGACCACCTGTGGGTGATGAGGGTGCAAGTTGCAGTCATGGAGCCAGATACTCCATTTGTTATACACAAAACAGAAAAAAAAACTGCACAGCACTCACAGACATAATGTGAACTGGTGCCAGCAGGGACACTGGGTCAAACAACTAGAAAAAAATCTTCTAGTTGTTTGACCCAGTGTCCCTGCTGGCACCAGTTCACATTATGTCTGTGAGTGCTGTGCAGTTTTTTTTCTGTTTTGTATATATATATATATATATATTAGATAAAGAGAGCAGCACAGCTGGTCTGGCAGGGTGCAAACCAATCCTTGCAATACTTCTATTCGCTTTCACGTAAAAACCAATAAAATGGATTGCAGCATTCCTTTGTAGAAGTTCAGTTATTTCCTTTATTGGGTCATCAGGGTAGTGGTGTGACGTTTCAGCCCTATCCAGCTTTAGGGCTGAAACGTCGCACCACTACCCTGATGGCCCAATAAAGGCAATAACTGAACCTTTACAAAGGAGTGCTACAATCCATTTTTTTGGTTATATATATATATCTATATATATATACACACACACACACACACAATAGAAGAAAAACAAGAGCAGCACAAAAAACTACAAAAAATAGTTTAAATACACACACATATTTACATATAAAGACACATACAGAACATACCCAAATACAATGTTTTATATATGTTTACATACTAGATATCGATGTGTAATTGTGTCCGTGTATTGGTGTATATATATATGTATATATATATATATATATATACACACATACAATCAACACAGGTACATTCTGTGTATTACAGGTGCGGTATTTCTAATGCACAGACTCCAGTACATCAGGGATGGGGTCAGGGGACAGCCCCAGCCTGGAGTCATCAGAGCAGCAGTGCCAGGAAACTTTCCTGTTAGCGATTAGGATCAGTGGTATAGAGGCCTTGTGCTTAGTGCTGAGTGGTCGGTGCTGTGTGTGGCTGGGTAACCTGATCCTGCACCGACCACACAGCACAGAGCTCCGAGCGAGCACAGGCCCTAAATGACTCTTATCCCAAAGCCTGCAGCCATTACTGCAGAGTGAAGCTGACAGGCAGCAGTGAACTCCTCACCTCCATTAACAGACAAGTCCTGGGGTGAGGGGGCACCCCTCTGCACAGGCTGTAGGCCAGGAGGGAACGCTATGGTACTGACCGAGGAGCTGGGAGGAGGAGGGGCAGCCTGATTGACTAAAACCTGCTCTCCTGAGTTACCTGCAGTCTACACAGCCCCAGAGAATTGGGGCTTTCAACTTATGATTGAGGACACAGGCCTAGCACGCCCATGGGAGCTGGAGTAGAAGCAGCAAATCAAAGTGACAGCTGACTCCCTATGGCACCCCTTGGGCGTGGCACCCTGTGCGGCAGCTCCATTCACACATGTCTAAGGCCAGCCCTGGATATAAGGAATAAAAGATGGACTAAAAGAAAGTATTCAGCTTCATCTGAGTTTCCTTCAGTTTGAGCGCAGCTAAGGTGTGTATGCTGAAGCTCTACAGTAGCTGATGGTTGTATTATGTTCTGCCGCAGCTGAGATGGATATTACCAGGTTCTGTAGCAGCGGAGTTGTGTTATGATGTTCTGCAGTAGCTGAGGTGTGTACTATGTGCCTCTGCAACTGCTGATGTGTCTAAATATGAGGTTCTGCAGCAACTGAGGTGTACATTATGCGGCTCTGCAGTAGCTGAGGTGTATTATGAGATTCTGCAGCAGCTATAGTGTGTTAGGCTGCCTTCACACTGCATCTTTTGAGGATCCATGTGTATCCGTTTCAAAATGTATAGGCTAATTTCACATCTAATGCAGGTTTGCGTTTTGCTTCATTTGCCTTTCTATGCGTTTTTACTACTAAAAATGCATCCAAAACGCATGTGTTTTTGCTCCCATTGATGTCAATGGAAACGCATGCAAAACGCATGCAAAAACGCATGTGCATTTTCAAAAAGCAAAAACTCATGCATTTTTGCAAACGCAGCCAAAAATGTCGGCTAATGCGTCTAAGGCTGCGTTTGCAAAAGCGCATGCAATTTTGCGTTAGGAAAATGCACGTGCGTTTTTGCATGCGCTTCTATTGAAATCAATAGGGGCAAAAATGCATGCGTTTTGGATGAATTTTTAGCGGTAAAAACGCATAGAAACGCAAATGAAGCAAAATGCAGACCAGGCTTAGACGTAAAAAGGGCCATAGACACTTGGATATCCGAGTTGTGAGGATGAAGTTGAATCCGGCTTCATATCACACCTGGGTAGTTAAGCACTGAAATTGGGGAATAACTGTGGTTTACCATTAAAGGAGAAAAAGAAGAGAAAAAAAAAGGAAAAAAAAAAAAAAAAATGTGCCTCCATGTTATCCTATGGGCACGGATTGGTCCTAAAGTGGCCATCATGTGTCTGTTTTTTTAACGGATCAGTTTTTGTCCATTTTTTTCATACACCCAGAATCGGAGACTGTTGCGATTTTGGACTGCCTTGACAAAAGCGAACACAGACGGATCTGTAGCTGTCCGTGTCAAGTAACTTGGGGGTCTATGGAGAAACAGATCCGTTTTGCTGTACTGAGCATGCTCAGAAGCAAGGTACATCTTCTCCCACCCCCATCTCTGGTGACTGATGGCGAATCCGTGAAAAAAAAAAAATTCTTTGGACATCAGTTGGCATCCATTTGCACAGATCTGTGACTGTCCTGGGAGTCCTGGAAATTCAGGGATCAAAATAGATGTGCAAAAAACGCAGTGTGAAGGGGGCCTAATGTACAATGTTTTGCATTTTTTTCTGTGGGTTTCAAAAACATTGACTTTTTTCCATAACACACAAGAAAATCAGAGGCAAATCTGCCCCGATATCTCATGATTCAGCAGGGATTTCTTTTACAGATTTTCTGCAAAATTATTTGCAGCATTGCCAACTGGTGTGAGCCCAGACTGATTGATTCAGACTAAAATCTATAAAGGTTGAGAATGCGCAATAGGGTCTTATCTTTTTACAATCAGTTAAAAAAAGGTCTAAACCAGAATCGCCCACCTGATAAGGTTGTGTCACACACAACCAGCTTGATCGCTCAGAAATGCAGCTGTTGCAGGGACCGTACTTCCACAGGTTACTGCTGTAAACAATCAATCATCCGGACGAAGTACCGTATATACTCGTGTATAAGCCGACCCGTGTATAAGCCGACCCCCCTACTTTTGCCCCAAAAATCTGGAAACACCTATTGACTCGTGTATAAGCCGAGGGTGGACCCCAGCACAGGTATACAGCCCCCCCCCCCAGTGGTATACAGGCCTCCCCAGTGGTAGTATACAGCAGGCCCAGTGGTAGTATACAGCAGCCCCAGTGGTAGTATATAGCAACCCCAGTGGTAGTATACAGCAGCCCCAGTGGTAGTATATAGCAGCCCCAGTGGTAGTATATAGCAGCCCCAGTGGTAGTATACAGCAGCCCCAGTGGTAGTATGTAGCAGCCCCAGTGGTAGTGTACAGCAGCCCCAGTGGTAGTATATAGCAGCCCCAGTGGTAGTATACAGCAGCCCCAGTGGTAGTATACAGCAGCCCCAGTGGTAGTATATAGCAGCCCCAGTGGTAGCATACAGCAGCCCCAGTGGTAGTATACAGCAGCCCCAGTGGTAGTATACAGCAGCCCCAGTGGTAGTATACAGCAGCCCCAGTGGTAGTATATAGCAGCCCCAGTGGTAGTATACAGCAGCCCCAGTGGTAGTATACAGCAGCCCCAGTGGTAGTATACAGCAGCCCCAGTGGTAGTATATAGCAGCCCCAGTGGTAGTATATAGCAGCCCCAGTGGTAGTATACAGCAGCCCCAGTGGTAGTATACAGCAGCCCCAGTGGTAGTATATAGCAGCCCCAGTGGTAGTATACAGCAGCCCCAGTGGTAGTATACAGCAGCCCCAGTGGTAGTATACAGCAGCCCCAGTGGTAGTATACAGCAGCACCAGTGGTAGTATACAGCAGCACCAGTGGTAGTATACAGCAGCCCCAGTGGTATACAGCAGGCCCCCAGGGGTACCCAGCAGCCCCCAGGGGGTACCCAGCAGCCCCCAGGGGGTACACAGCAGCCCCCAGGGGGTACACAGCAGCCCCCTGGGGGTCCCCAGCAGCCCCCAAATGCTGGCACTCGCCCCCCCTTGCAAGGGCCCCCCCCGCTTCTCTTACCATCCCGGTCTTCTGATCAGCGCTGCTCCTCGGTGCTCCGCGGTGCTCCGTCCGTCCGTCCTGCTACATCCGGGATCCCCGGCCGTCGCGCGATGACGTCATATGCCTGCGACGGCCGGAGATCCCGGATGCAGCAGGACGGACGGAGCACCGAGGAGCAGCGCTGATCAGAAGACCGGTATGGTAATATAACCAGCGGGGGGGGCCCTTACAAGGGGGGGCGAGTGCCAGCATTTGGGGGCTATATGCACTGCTTCCCCCTGCCGCTGATTGACAGGGGGAAGCAGTGCATATTTAATGAGCGGCCCCACGTGACGGGGCCGCTCATACAGCAGCCCCCCCGCCTCCTGCAGCCTCCACAGCGCCCACCACAGCCACCACACCATGGGCCCCCGTATAGACCCGTGTATAAGCCGAGGGGGAGACTTTTCAGCCCAAATTTTGGGCTGAAAAACTCGGCTTATACACGAGTATATACGGTACCTCAAATACGTGCTGCTGCAAGATAGATGTAAATGACACCAGAGACACCGGGATGCCTGGTTGAAAGTGATGGATAGCTTTATTTTCTGACGCGTTTCGGAGCTGCTTGCCGGGCTCCTTCCTCAGGGAACATCCTGAGGAAGGAGCCCGGCAAGCAGCTTCGAAACGCATCGGAAAATAAAGCTATCCATCACTTTCAACCAGGCATCCCGGTATCTCTGGTATCATTTACATCTATCTTGCAACAGCGCGGATCTGAGGTACTTCGTCCGGATGATTGATTCAGGCTAAAGGCACACTGGCGCAAGAAAAAAAAAAAATCGCATTGCACTCAGACCTGTATCTTTAAATGATACAGGTCACATCAGTGCGGCTTTCTTTAATTACACTCGCAATGCGATGGAAATGCAAGTGCAATCGTAGAATGCTTCGATTGCACGCGATTTACACTCGCGAGTGGCCATTAAAAGTATATGGGTGCGAATCAAACTCGCACCCATACACCACACTGAGCGCTAGTTGCACAAGTGTGCTGTTATAATTGCTTCAAACTCGCCCGCTGTCAAAACCGGCAAGTTTGAATTTACCGCTTTCCCGCTACAGTAATCAATAATGTTCCAGCGCTGTCACAGCAGCACTGAAACATTATTGTTTAAAAAACTCAGAAAACTAAATAATAAAGTGCTGTGTGTTAATAAACATTTTAACCCCCTCTGCAGGTTCTGCGCCACATGTTGGCATAGAGCCTGCAGATGCGGCTAATAAAAGCCGGTGTTAGTAGGGTTAAAATGCAGTTAGTGTGCTGCAATCATATGTACTCAGAGTGTATACACTCTGTGTAGCCATAGTGACAACACACCCTGGCAGTGCAGGGGTTAATGCCTTTATTTTACTGATCCCGGCAATTGTCGGATCATTTTACATTACTGTGAAGCCACTCTGCTCCTGCACTGAGCTGTCTGTGGTCCTGAAGCTCTAGCGTGATATTACAGTAATATCACGCTGAAGCTTCAGCACCAGGAACAGCGGCTGTCATGGTACGCTTTCTGCGTATGCAATTGGCGTAAGTAACATGGAAAGCTCACGATCTTATGAGCTGTGCTGATGGTACACTACGCCAACTGCGCACACAAACAGCGTATCATGACAGCCGCTGTGCCTGGTTCTGAAGCTCCAGCGTGATATTACTGTTATATCACGCTAGAGCTTCAGGACCACAGACAGCTCAGTACCGGAGCCTGCAGAGGGGGTTAAAATGTTTATGAACACACACAGCACTTTATTATTTCGATTTCTGAGTTTTTTAAACAATAATGTTTCAGTACTGCTGTGACAGCTGGAACATTATTGATTACTGTACTGGCAAAGCGTTAAATTCAAACTCGCCGGCTTTGACAGCGGGCTAGTTTAAAATCACCACATATGCTGTCTGTGATCCTTTAGGACCACGGACAGCAACAAAATCACACGCAGCACACACACACTCACACTCACAGCACACTCACATGTATACAGCCATGCACACTCACACAAAACACGCATTACACTCGCATCACTGTTGTGCATCAAACAAGCTCCGTGTTTGATGCACGACATTGTGCCTCCAGCCTAAGGGTTATCTATGCTGAGGTCTCCCATGAACAGCGCCCCCTGTCCTCAGGTTGTGTATGTGGTACTGCACGTCAGCCTGGTCAGGTCAGTGGAGCGGACAGCAAGCACCAGATATAACCCAAAGATACTTTATTATGCAGAAAGCTGAGATTGTTTGCTAATTTTTTACAATCCTCTTTATTATCTGTATTTTGGCCGTTTTGCCCCTGAGTACACTCAGCACAGGCCACCAGCTATATTGTGCATCCTCTGCTCTTCTCATCCTGTACATGTACAGCAGATCAACAGGATTTGTATAGTAGGTGTAGATCCCACCAATGGGTGCACAACCAGCTCCGCTCTCAGCCAAGAGACTGCAGAACTCCTATCCATGTGTAGAGGAATCTGCACCAATTCTAGACAAAAAGCATTTGCGCCTCATTTTACTGACTGATGTGGGAACCACTGGTGAGATCTGCTTATTCTATCCATTATGTACAAGATCAGAAGACCCCTGTAAGTGATGACATCAGAGAGCAGTGCGGTGTTTAACACACACACATAGACTTGTATGGGTGGGGAGTGAGCAGAGACTCGCTGACAATCGCAGCATGCTGCCATTTTTCTCCTCAGTGTGAGTAGGGCTTAGGAAAAACTCACAGATCTGATCTGTATCATTATCTTACATGGGGCCGAGTGCAATATGAGATTTTCTCGCATTGCACTCGTGCGAGTCACACACCAGTGTAAATCTACCCTTAGTGTCAGCTCACATGTAGTAAAATGAATGTGGATTTGAGGTGCCGATTCTTCAAGCACAAATTGAAAGCATTTATTGTACAATACAGGAGAAGAAATAATTTTGTTATGGTATAAAAAAATCTGTTTGTGTCCTGGGAAACTGGGTAAATAATAATAGAGTGGGGGTGCCAAAGGGCATTTTTGCATATGATCTCACAGCCCTCTGTTTATTTCCCGCATAGACCCTCATATAATATGATCTCACAACCCTCTGTGTATTTCCCCCACAGACCCCATATATGATCTCACAGCCCCCAGGATAATGTCCTCCACAGACCCCCATATTATATGATCTCACAACCCTCTGTGTATTTCCCCCACAGACCCCATATATGATCTCACAGCCCCCAGGATAATGTCCTCCACAGATCCTGATATAATATGATCTCACAGCCCCCAGTATAATGTCCTCCACAGACCCTCATATAATATGATCTCACAACCCTCTGTGTATTTCCCCCACAGACCCCATATATGATCTCACAGCCCCAGGATAATGTCCTCCACAGACCCCCATATTATATGATCTCACAACCCTCTGTGTATTTCCCCCACAGACCCCATATATGATCTCACAGCCCCCAGGATAATGTCCTCCACAGACCCCCATATTATATGATCTCACAGCTCTGTGTATTTCCCCCACAGACCCCATATATGATCTCACAGCCCCCAGGATAATGTCCTCCACAGACCCCCATATTATATGACCTCACGGTCCTCTGTATATTTCCCCCACAGACCCCCATATATGATCTCACAGCCCCCAGTATAATGTCCTCCACAGACCCCTATATACTATGATGTCCCCACAGCCCCCAGTATAATGTCCTCCACAGACCCCCATATACTATGATGTCCCCACAGCCTCCAGTATAATGTCCTCCACAGACCCCCATATACTATGATGTCCCCACAGCCCCCAGTATATTGTCCTCCACAGACCCCCATATACTATGATGTCCCCACAGTATAACAACCTCTCCAGACTCCCTGTTCACCAGTCTCCTTCTCTTCTATCACGTGATACAGTTACCGCGGGGAAGCGTCCTATTGTGATGACATCATCACGCTGTTCACGTTCTCTGTGTGACGCCGAATTAATGGAACGGTCATTCTGCAGTACCCTGCGAAGCAGAGAGATTGTGCCCGCTCCTCTGCTCCTGTCCTCGGCGGCGCTTACAGAACCTGGAGGGAAGGAGGACAGCCTGTACCAGGAGGAGAGCGAGGAGCTCCTGAGTGGCCGGAGGACGGGGCCTGGCGGGCGGCGCCATCACACGGTACAGGTAATGTCTGGCTTTATACAGATGGCTCCTATGCGCCCTCTGCTGGTGGCCTCAGGTAGCCCTCATGTCATCAATCAACAGAGTCCAGATCTCTGCAGCAGGTGGATCAGCTCTGAGCAAAGCTCCTGTATGAAGAGGTGAATTAACAGACAATTTTACCCCTGTATAATGCAGATCTATGTAAAAAATAGAGGATTCATTTCTGGACATTGCCTTTTAGGCTAAGCTTCCCCAGAATGTACATACTGTATTATAGATATTGTTATATGCACAGTAGTAGTGATTCTGGGGTAAATAGTGTTTTGTGTTGGGGGAGGCTGTTATACAGAGAGAAACCTCTAAATAAATATTTATTCCAGATAACAAAAAACTTATCATATTTTCAATGCACTGAAAATATTGAATTTGTGAGGGAGATTTGCTATGTCAATCCTAGTCCTGGGCTCCTCCTTTATGACATCATCGACTGCTCACTTGTGACATCAGTGGAACAAATTGTATTAGGTAAATGGTTAACAACTTAACCAAGTATTTTCAGGTCTCCATGGGTTGTTAACCATTTACCTAATACAATTTGTTCTGCTTATCTTAGAAATCTGGTTTCTCTGTCCCTGCTCCTCCACCCTCCCTAACCACTCTCTGCTTTGCGTCACCTGTCATATCCACCAGAGCATATAACACTGTCTTGCTTTTTTTTTTTTTCTTTTCTTTCAATTGCTTATGTACAGGGCCGGCCTTATGTTGAATGGTGCCCTGTGCGAATTTGCCTTATGGCGCCCCCACGCCATTACTTACTCAGAACACATGAGCATACATGTTTGTACATGATCTATTCATGGTCTTCAAGGAGAGCAGGGAGGGGCGTTGCTATGCTAGGGTCAGAAAAAATCAGGGACCCAAACCCCAAGACCTATATCCCCTCCCACCTGGCATTACCAACCCTCCCATATATAGAGGTGTCACCTGTCATCTTACAGGAGAAGGAGGTGAGCTGTGATATCACCTATTGTGAATGGTGGATCCTGTGTTATCTACTGTACATAGAGGTGTTATCAGTCATTGTACAGGAGGAGGTGAGCTGTGATATCATCTATTGTGAATGGTGGATCCTGTGCTATCTACTGTATATAGAGGTGTTATCAGTCATTGTACAGGAGGAGGAGGTGAGCTGTGATATCACCTATTGTGAATGGTGGATCCTGTGTTATCTACTGTATATAGAGGTGTTATCAGTCATTGTACAGGAGGAGGAGGTGGGCTGTGATATCATCTATTGTGAATGGTGGATCCTGTGTTATCTACTGTATATAGAGGTGTTATCAGTCATTGTACAGGAGGAGGAGGTGAGCTGTGATATCACCTATTGTGAATGGTGGATCCTGTGTTATCTACTGTATATAGAGGTGTTATCAGTCATTGTACAGGAGGAGGAGGTGAGCTGTGATATCACCTATTGTGAATGGTGGATCCTGTGTTATCTACTGTATATAGAGGTGTTATCAGTCATTGTACAGGAGGAGGAGGTGAGCTGTGATATCACCTATTGTGAATGGTGGATCCTGTGTTATCTACTGTATATAGAGGTGTTATCAGTCATTGTACAGGAGGAGGAGGTGGGCTGTGATATCATCTATTGTGAATGGTGGATCCTGTGTTATCTACTGTATATAGAGGAGTTATCAGTCATTGTACAGGAGGAGGAGGTGAGCTGTGATATCACCTATTGTGAATGGTGGATCCTGTGCTATCTACTGTATATAGAGGTATTATCAGTCATTGTACAGGAGGAGGTGAGCTGTGATATCATATATTGTGAATGGTGGATCCTGTGCTATCTACTGTATATAGAGGTGTTATCAGTCATTGTACAGGAGGAGGTGAGCTGTGACATCACCTATTGTGAATGGTGGATCCTGTGTTATCTACTGTATATAGAGGTGTTATCAGTCATTGTACAGGAGGAGGTGAGCTGTGATATCAGCTATTGTGAATGGTGGATCCTGTGCTATCTACTGTATATAGAGGTGTTATCAGTCATTGTACAGGAGGAGGTGAGCTGTGACATCACCTATTGTGAATGGTGGATCCTGTGTTATCTACTGTATATAGAGGTGTTATCAGTCATTGTACAGGAGGAGGTGAGCTGTGATATCATCTATTGTGAATGGTGGATCCTGTGTTATCTACTGTATATAGAGGTGTTATCAGTCATTGTACAGGAGGAGGTGAGCTGTGATATCACCTATTGTGAATGGTGGATCCTGTGTGATCTACTGTATATAGAGGTGTTATCAGTCATTGTACAGGAGGAGGTGAGCTGTGATATCATCTATTGTGAATGGTGGATCCTGTGTTATCTACTGTATATAGAGGTGTTATCAGTCATTGTACAGGAGGAGGTGAGCTGTGATATCACCTATTGTGAATGGTGGATCCTGTGTGATCTACTGTATATAGAGGTGTTATCAGTCATTGTACAGGAGGAGGTGAGCTGTGATATCACCTATTGTGAATGGTGGATCCTGTGTTATCTACTGTATATAGAGGTGTTATCAGTCATTGTACAGGAGGAGGTGAGCTTTGACATCACCTAATGTGAATGGTGGATCCTGTGTTATCTACTGTACATAGAGGTGTTTTCTCCTATACATAGCAGTGCTGATGATGCACTGGTATACATGGCACAGGTGATGAGACAAACGCAGCTTCAACACTAACAAGACTATTAAGTTATTAAAAGTATGAACAATTTTCTAAAACGGGAACTAAAGTTCAAATCACGCCTTTTTTGCCCCATTAAGAAAATACACAAACTGGTATTGCTGCATTCATAAAAGTGATCAAAATATAAATTAAATTAATGCGATATGCGATCAGTAAATATTGTAGTGAAATAAAAAATAAAGCTGCAGAATAGTTTTTTTGGCCACTGTAACGTTGCAATAAAATACAATAAGAGGCGAACAAAACATTGTGTCTACCCAAACATGATATCAGTAAAAACATCAGCTCAGGGCCTAAAAAACAAGCCCTCACATAGCCCCAGATCCTGAAAAGTTACAGCATTACGGCTACGTTGACACGCTGTGTATTTGCAGCAAGTGTTTTTCTTGAAAAAAACCCTCCATATAGAATACTGCACCCCCACAGTCCTCCATATAGTATAATGCACCCCACAGTCCTCCATCTAGAATGCACACCCAAACTCCTTCATTTATTATAATGCACGCCACAGTCCTCCATATAGTATAATGCACCACACAGTCCTCCGTATAGTATATTGCACCCTTAAAGCATGACATATAGTACAATACACCCCCACAGTCCTCCATATAGTATAATGCAGTGTACTCACTGATTAAGAAGAAAAAAGTAAATACTCACCTCTCTTCTCGCTGCTCCAGTCTCCTCAGCATCTGCTCTGCACGTCTCAGCACAGTGGGACTCACTGAGGACATCATCGTGCCCCGTTGTGCTGAGCTGCAGAGGGCAGACAGCGGCGGCCGGGACTCGGGAGAAGAATGCTGCTGGCAGAGGCGGCTGGGACTATAGTAGTGAGAGCAGGATCCGCGGGGGGCTACCACTGGTACACACACCTTGTATGCACTTGGCTCCACTCCATACACCTTGTATACACTCGGCTCCGCTCCGTACACCTCGTCGCTCTGTACACACGCGGCTCCGCTCCGTACACCTCGTACACACGCGGCTCCGCTCCGTACACCTCGTACACACGCGGCTCCGCTCCGTAAACCTCGTACACACACCGGCTCCGCTCCGTACACCTCGTACACACACGGCTCCGCTCCATACTCCTTGTACACACGCGGCTCCGCTCCGTACACCACGTACACACGCGGCTCCGCTCCGTACACCTCGTACACACGCGGCTCCGCTCCGTAAACCTCGTACACACACGGCTCCGCTCCGTACACCTCGTACACACACGGCTCCGCTCCATACTCCTTGTACACACGCGGCTCCGCTCCGTACACCACGTACACACGCGGCTCCGCTCCGTACACCTCGTACACACGTGGCTCCGCTCCGTAAACCTCGTACACACGTGGCTCCGCTCCGTACACCTCGTACACACGCGGCTCCGCTCCGTACACCACGTACACACGCGGCTCCGCTCTGTACACCTTGTGCACACGTGGCTCCGCTCTGTACACCTTGTGCACACGTGGCTCCGCTCTGTACACCTTGTGCACACGTGGCTCCGCTCTGTACACCTTGTGCACACGTGGCTCCGCTCTGTACACCTTGTGCACACGTGGCTCCGCTCTGTACACCTTGTGCACACGTGGCTCCGCTCTGTACACCCTGTGCACACGCGGCTCCACTCCTTACACCCCATACACACTCACCTCTGCTACATTCACACTCACCTCTGCTACATTCACACTCACCTCTGCTACATTCACACTCACCTCTGCTACATTCACACTCACCTCTGCTACATTCACACTCACCTCTGCTACATTCACACTCACCTCATCCATTTCTTCACTTCATGCTGCTTGGTGGAAGCTGTCCTGCATAGTCGGAGATGCTGATCATGTGATCCCTGACTCCTCCCCCTTCATTGACATCATCACAGGTCCTGTAAGCACAAGCCTGTGCAGCTCCACAGGTGGGCTCACACTGCAGAGTGGGGGGGGATAACGAAGCGGCCAGGACTATAGTAGAGAGAGTGGCATCAGCAGGGGGCCGCGCTACCACCAGGCGCCTCTGTGGATGCCGCCACCTCTCTACTAGCAGCCGTGCAGATCTATAAAAGCCCCTAGGAGCGGGAGCAGGGCAGCAAATAACAGTGACAGCTGTCTCCCTGCGGCGCCCCCTGGAGCGTGGCGCCCTGTGCGGCCGCACGACTCGCACATGCCTAGGGCCGGCCCTGCTTATGTATATATGTATGTGTCTTCAGAATTTGTGTCATTGTCAGTCTCTTGAAGAGGCCATAGTGTCCTGAAAGCTTGCTATGTTTACCATCTTTTCAGTTAGCCATTAAAAGGTATCAACCACTGAGGACTCTCAGATTGCAACATAAAGATATAAATTCTAATGCTTTGTTAAGGATCATTAACAAGTGGGACACAATCGTGAAGTGGAACTAAATTTATTGGATATTTTAAACATTTTTAACAAATAAAAAACTGAAAAGTGGGGCGTGCAATATTATTCGGCCCCCTTGAGTTAATACTTTGTAGTGCCACCTTTTGCTGCGATTACAGCTGCAAGTCGCTTGGGGTATTTCTCTATCAGTTTTGCACATCGAGAAACTGAAAATCTTGCCCATTCTTCCTTGCAAAACATCTGGAGCTCAGTGAGGTTGGATGGAGAGCGTTTGTGCACAGCAGTTCTCAGCACTTTCCACAGATTCTCGATTGGATTTGTGGAGCCCACTGGGACGGGGTACTCGGTACCGGACCAGGGTACTGCTGGGGATGTCACGGAGGTCCTGGTCCGGACTGTGTCCCGGGTTCTCACAAGTAAGAGGGATATTTACAAGGGCTAAAGTTTGTCGTGACGCCACCCACGGGTTGTGGTCAGTAATGAGACCACCACTGCAGCGCTGCTCTGCCAGGAGGATGGATGATAGGGTTGCAGCCAGATGGATGAGCCCGCCGCAGGTCGGGCTGCTCCTGACAGGATAAAAGGTATGATAACAGTTCTTTATACCTGGAATCAGACACGGACACTCAGGCAGGGTTCACCGGGTTTACTTGTCAGCTCTTCAAAACAGTTCACAGCAGTTCACTGTGCAGTTCTTAACACAGTTCACAGTCGGTTGACTCCGGTAACACTGAACCCACTGCAGCCAGGCTGCACTCTGAGACCCCTCACTCCTTCTAAGTCCTTCCAGGCTGTTGTTTCTCTCGCTGTTGTCTCCCCGAGTTGTATGGCGGCAGCTCGGATCCTTGTGGGTCCTTGTGGTTGCTGCTGTGCCTTCAACCCTTGTTGTGGGTACTCCAACCTGGAGTTAGAGCTCCACGTCGGTTAATATGGAATCTCTGTTCCCCTCAGAGCCGACACTCTGGTGTGTGCCTAGTCTGCAGTAACCCTATCTTGCAAGGCGTTACCGGACTCCATCTAACCCGTGTGACTCCAGCACAAATCAGGGAAAACTTCTCCACCAGTTAGTCAGTGCTGCCGTGTTCCTGGATTTTCTTCCAGAATGGTCCTGTATTTGGCTCCGTCCAGCTTCCCATCAGTTTTAACCATCTTCCCTGTCCCTGTTGAAGAAAAGCAGGCCCAAACCTGTTCCTTGGTCTTCATGATGCTCTCTGCACTTGAAACAGAACCCTGATGGTGGGTTTACACGTCCCAATATCAGGACGATATCGGTATACAACGGCGCGGGAGCGCGCATTTTTTGACACTTTTCCCGATATCGCATCGGCGGTTTACACGCTGCGATATCGGGAAACAACGTCACTACGATGTGTACGCCCACAAACCCAGTAACGACCATTTAACATGGGAGTTAATGGGTGAGTTGCGAGTACACATCGTAGTTGTGCTGTTACACGCTACGATGCTGCTACAACGGCCATGCGATATCGGGCAGTTGAATAGCACGCTCATTCAACCCCGATATCGTTTTGGCATCGTTCCAGGATCGCGCTGTACGTTCAAACCGTACAACGCGCAAGCGATATCGGGTCCAACTCGCGAACCACGTGGATTATTCAGAGATCCTCACTGAACTTCTGGAGTGAGTTTGCTCCACTGAAAGTAAAGGGGCCGAATAATATTGCACGCCCAACTTTTCAGTTTTTCATTTGTTAAAAAACTTTAAAATACCCAATAAATTTCGTTCCACTTAACGATTGTGTCCCACTTGTTGTTAATTCTTCTCAAAAAAATTAGAATTTTTATTCTTATGTTTGAAGCCTGAAATGTGGCAAAAGGTTGAAAAGTTCAAGGGGGCCAAATACTTTCACAAGGCACTGTATATACCAGTGATGAGGGGTTATATTCCAGGATAGGGGTCTGCTGCATTTTCCACCCTAGGCTTATACTCGTGTCAATAGGTTTCCCCAGTTTTTTGGGTAAAATTAGGGGTCTCGCTTATGCTTGGGTCGGCTTATACTCGAGTATATACGGTATCTTTAGAAAAGTAATATCGAGGCATGATTAGGTACTTGGGGCCAGATATGTATCGTTAATGACACCCAGTCCATTGTGTATTAATACATAATTACAAAAAAGATATACAGTACTTCAGGCGTATAAAGAAAATGTATGTATGTTATGAATAGATATTACACATGTTGAAAAATAGACAGTCTTCCCATGTACAGTCATGGCCAAAAGTTTTGAGAATGATACAAATATTAATTTTAACAAAGTCTGCTGTTTCAGTTTTTCTAATGGCAATTTGCATATACTCCAGAATGTCATAAAGAGTGATCAGCTTAACAGCAATTACTTGCAAAGTCAATATTTGCCTAGAAAATGAACTTTAACCCCCAAAACACATTTCAACATCATTGCAGTCCTGCCTTAAAAGGAGCAGCTAACATCGTTTAAGTGATTGTTCCATTAACACAGGTGTGGGTGTTGATGAGGACAGGGCTGGCGAACAATCAGTCATGATTAAGTAAGAATGACACCACTGGACACTTTAAAAGGAGGCTGGTGCTTGGTATCATTGTTTCTCTTCAGTTAACCATGGCTATCTCTAATGGTACCTTTACACGCCGCCACTGCAGGATGGATACAACCCGCTACAGGCTACAAATGTAGCTTGTGGCGCCAATATCGCCCGTAGTAGCGGCGTCTGAAGACGGGACGACACAGCCGGCTACAGATACATCTGTATCCGTGCACTGCCCATAAACAGATGGCTACATCGCCGATTGTAGCAAGCTGTATCGGCGTGTAAAGAACCCACAGAAGGGAACTCTGGACACCCGGCGATGTAGCTGCAATGTAGCTAAGGCGTCACCCAGGCTCCGTGTTACCGCGCCCCACCTGCGATCATTGGTGGAAGCTCCTGCATGACGATTGGTAGTCGCTGCATAGGGCGGCATATTTAAGGAGCTGACCAGTCACACTACACAATTGCTCGAGCGTGCTGTATTAACCAGCCTCCTGCGATGCCTGCCCAATCATGATGTTCTGGCTTTGTCCTATCACCGTACGGACGTCTCGTAATCCACAATTGTGGCACGCCTATGTGCTGTCCCTGCTGCACCAGGTCCGCCCATATTAGCTTGTTGTAGCGTTGTGTAAATGAGGTACGATGAGCTACAGAAGGTGACTTGAGGCACCCGGCGGTGTATCCAGATATAGATGTCACGTAGCGTAGCGTAGCTTGTGGCGGCGTGTAAAGAGGGTGCGTTTCCCGTTGGTAACCGTTTGGGCGTGCTCGTGCACGTGAAGTAGCCGTTGGTATCCATCCTGCAGTGGCGGCGTGTAAAGGTACCATAAAGAAACACGTGCAGCCATCATTGCACTGAACAAAAATGGCCTAACAGGGAAGAGTATTGCAGCTAGTAAGATTGCACCTCAGTCAACAATCTATCGCATCATCAAGAACTTCAAGGAGAGAGCTTCCATTGTTGTCAAAAAGGCTCCAGGGCGCCCAAGAAAGACCAGCAAGCGCCAGGACCGTATCTTAAAACTGTTTCAGCTGTGGGATCGGACTACCAACAGTAGCCTATGGCTGAATAGCTGATGTGGCCATACCGGCGACCTGGGCCTTCTACCTATTGGGGCTGTGTCGGCAGCCTTCGGCCAGATGGCTGATGGGCAGTGTCCACAGCCTCAAGCCGGTTGGCTAATGGGGCTGTGTCGGCTGCCTCGAGGCGGATGGCTGATGGGGCATTGTTGGCAGCCTTAGGTCGGGTGGCTGATGGGGCCTTGCTGGCGGCCTCGGGCCAGATGGCTGATGGGGCCCTGTCGGCGGCCTCGGGCCGGATGGCTGATGGAGCCCTGTCAGCAGCCTTAGCCCAGATGGCTGATAGGGCCGTGTCGGCAGGCATGGACCGGATGGCTGATGGGGCCGTGACCAATACCTTGGGATTGATGGCCAATGGGGCTGTGTCGGCGGCCTCAAGCCAGATGCCTGATGGAGCCGTGTCGGCCGCCTCCTGCCGGATGGCTGTTGGGGTCCTGTCGACAGTCCCGGCCAGTTTGGCTGATGGGGCTGTGTCGGCAGACTTGGGCCGGTTGACTGATGGGGCCGTCTCGGCGGCCTGGAGCCAGATGGCCGTCTGTGGCCTCTAGCCGAATGGCTGATGAGGCCATGTTGGCAGCCTTTGGCTGGATGGTTGATGGGATTGTGTCGGTGGCCTCAAGCCGGATGGCTGATGGGGCTGTGTTGGCGGCCTATGGCCGAATTGCTGATGTGGCCATACCGGCGTCCTGGGCCTTCTACCTATTGGGGTTGTGTCGGCAACCTTCGGCCAGATGGCTGATGGGGCAGTGTCCACAGCCTCAAGCCGGATGGGTAATGGGGCTGTGTCGGCTGCCTCGAGGCGGATGGCTGATGGGGCATTGTTGGCAGCCTTAGGTCGGGTGGCTGATGGGGCCCTGCCGGCGGCCTCGGGCCAGATGGCTGATGGGGCCCTGTCGGCGGCCTCGGGCCGGATGGCTGACGGAGCCCTGTCAGCAGCCTTAGCCCAGATGGCTGATAGGGCCGTGTCGGCGGCCTCCAGCTTCATGGCTGATTGGGCCCTGTCGGTGGACTTTAGTCAGATGGCTGATGGGGCCGTCTTGGCAGCCTCCAGCTTGATGGCTGATGGGGCCCTGTCAGCAGGCTCTGGTCGGATGGCTGAAGGGGTCCTGTCAGTGGCCTCTGTTCGGATGGCTGATGGGGTCCTGTCAACAGCCTCGGCCAGTCAGGCTGATGGGGTCGTGTCGGCAGGCATGGACCGGATGGCTGATGGGGCCGTGTTGGCGTCCTGGAGCCAGATGGCCGATGTGGCCATGTCTGTGGTCGCTAGCCAAATGGCTGATGAGGCCATGTTGGCAGCCTCTGGCTGGATGGTTAATAGGAACGTGTCGGCGGCCTCTGGCCGTATGGCTGATGGGGTTCTGTCAGTGGCCTGAAGCTGGATGGCTGATGGGGCCGTGTCGGTGGCCTATGGCCAAATTGCTGATGTGGCCGTACCGGCGACCTGGGCCTTCTACCTATTGTAGCCGTGTCGGCAGCCTTCGGCCAGATGCCTGATGAGGCCATGCCACAGCCACAAGCCAGATGGCTGATTGGTTTGTGTCGGCCGCCTCTGGCTAGATAGCTGATGATGCATTGTCGGCGGCCTCTGGTTTAGATGTCTGATGGGGTTCCGTTGGCCGCTTCAGTCCAAATGGCATATGGTGCCCTGTTGGTTGCCTAGTACAGGATGGCTGATGGGGCCCTGTTGGCGGCCTCGGGTCGGATGGCTGCTGGTGCTTTGTCAGCAGCCTCGGGCCAGATGGCTGATGGGGCTTTGCCGGCGGACTCGGGCCGTGTACCTGATGGGCCATGTCGGTGGCCTTCTGCTGGACGGCTGATGGGCTCACGAATACTGTTTGCTTGATAAACCTTCCAGCTACTTTGTCTAAATTGGAAGCAGATTGAAGATTTTTTTCTAGCTAAAATATTAGAAAACACACCTATCTTGGCGATAGAAAGGACAGCTAAAGGGATATGGAGAAGGCTGTAATTTGGTTTTTTTGATAGGTGTAATTTCAACAATTTGCTGATAATTTATGGAAAGTAAAAGACAAATAAGTTTGATTCTGATGCATTTTCAAAATGGTGTCATCTATCATATGACCATGTTAGGGCCCTTCACATCAGCGTTTTTTGAAATTTGCGGCAGATGCAGTGAAAAAACCGCATCTGCCGCAATTACCGCATACCGGCTCCACTTGCGGCGCGGTTGCGGTAAACGCCATGCAAAGTATAGGCGTTCTTGCGGCAGGTGCGGCAAGTGCGGTCTTGCACTTGCGGCAGGTGCGGCAGCGAAAAAAAACACGGTCAGTCGCGGTTTTTTTTCGCTGCCGCACCTGCCGCAAGTGCAAAACCGCGTCCTTGGTCCAGATGGCTGATGTGGCCCTGTCTACGGCTTCAGGCAGTCTGACTGATGGGACTAGCAAGACTAGCATGTAGAGCAGGATCGCTGATGAGGGCCTGTCGGCAACCTCGTGCAGTCTAGGTTATGAGGTTCTGTTGGCGGTCTCAGGCCGGATGGTTGATTGGGCCGTGTTGGCGGCCTCAGGCCAGATGGCTGATGGGGCCGTGTCGGCGGTTTGGAGCTTGATGACTGATGGGGCCCTGTCGGTGGCCTTTAGAAGGATGGCTGATGGGACCGTGTCGGCGGCTTCAGGTCCGATGGCTGATGGGGCCTTGTCAGCGGCCTCAGATCGGATGGCTGATGGGGCCATGTCCGCGGCCTTAGCACGGATGGCTGATAGGGCCGTGTCGGCGACCTCCAAGTTGATGGCTGATTGGGCCTTGTCGGTGGCCTCTGGTTGGATGGCTGTTGTGGCCGTGTTGGCAGCCTCAGGATGTCTGGCTAATGGGGCCCTGTCGGCAGCCTCAGGTCGGATGGCTGAAGGGGTCTTGTCGGTGGCCTTGGACCGGATCACTGATGGTGCTTTGTCAGTGACTCACCCAGGCCAGGGGACTCAGATCTTAGGCGCAGTCTGGAGGTCACGGGTGGAGGTGCCTAAGGCTGTGGCCCTTTTGGTCAATGAAAAAGGGAAAAAGAAAAGAAAAGAAAGTTTGTTCGTGACGCCACCTATCGGTCCCGGTGATGGCACCGACGCTGCGGTAACCTCCGGGGTGATGGGTGGCAGTAAGATAGCTCCCTACAGGAGGAGCGGGGTCCCCGGGTTATTGGAAGTAGTAATGGATGGTTAAGTGCGGCAGCACAGTCACTGTGGAGCAAGGCAAGTAAATCACAGTTCAAGGAAGAAATCACTGACACGCTGCTCATTCTGAACGGGAATTTTACTCCAGTAATTCTACAGGGTTACAGGTTAATGCAGTTCTTGTTGCAGGGTAGTGGACCAGGTGGTTCTGGCAATGAACAGTGTCCATCTGAAGCTCTACTGGTGTTCCTTCTCTATCACGCTCACTGTCTCTTGCTCTGCTGCCCTGCACGGATCCCGCTTGTTAGACCAGGCCCTTCGAGATAAATGTGATCCCCTTTTCTCTCCAAGGAGACCTCAACGCTGTTTGGCGCTTCTGGTGAGGACCGTACTGGTTGTAGGGCGGTTGGGTTGTGCTCCTATAAAGTCATCGACCACTCCGGGTTTGTGGTTCAGGGATGTAGCCGGCTGGACCACTTCGGAGCCGGTACTCCGGGTTGGACTGGGCTAGGATATTTGGTTACCCGTTCTATTCTTGTCTGGCCAGACATCCTGAGGCCGCCAACACGGTCCTATCAGCCACCCGAATAGAGGCTGCCGACAGGGCCCAATCAGATATCAACCTGAAGGGCGCCAACATGGCCCTATCAGCCCTGTCGGCAGCGTAAGGTCGGATGGCTGATGGGGCCCTGTTGGCAGCCTCCAGCTTGATGGCTGATTGATCCCTGGCGGTGGCCTCTGGTCGGATGGCTGATGGGGCCGTGTTGGCAGCCTTAGCACGGATGACTGATAGGGCCGTGTTGGCGGACTCCAGCTTTATGGATGATGGGGCCCTGTCGGCGGCCTTAGCCCAGATAGCTGATTGGGCCATGTCAGCGGCCTCCAGCTTGATGGCTGATTGGGCCCTGTCATCGGCCTCTGGACGGATGGCTGATGGGGCCGTGTCGAAGGCCTCCAGCTTGATGGACGATAGGGCCGTATCGGCGGATTCAGGCCCGATGACTGCTTTATCCCTATCGGCGGCCTTAGCCCAGATGACTGACAGGGTCGTGTCGGCAGCCTCTAGCTGGATGGCTGATTGGGCCCTGTCATCGGCCTCTGGACGGATGGCTGATGGGGCCGTGTCGAAGGCCTCCAGCTTGATGGACGATAGGGCCGTATCGGCGGATTCCGGCCCGATGACTGCTTTATCCCTATCGGCGGCCTTAGCCCAGATGACTGACAGGGTCGTGTCGGCAGCCTGTTTCCCCAAGTCGGATTGCTGATGGAGCTAGATATCTGATAGGGCCGTGTCTGCGGCCTCCAGCTTGATGGCTGATTGAGCCCTGTTGGCAGCCTCAGGTTGGATGGCTGAAGGGGTCCTGTCGGCGGCTTTGGGCCGGATGGCTGATGGTGCCTTGTCAGTGGCCTCAGGCCAGATAGTTGATGGGGCTGTTGCGGCGGACTCGGGCTGTATACCCGAAGAGGGCCATGTCGATGGCCTTGGGGTTGATGGCTGATGGGCTCACAAGTACTGTTTGCTTGTAATACCTTCCAGCTACTTTGTCTAAATTAGAAGCAAATTGTATATTTTTTCTATCTAAAATGGTAGAAAAAGAATTATCTTGGCAATGGAAAGGACAGCTACAGGGGATATGGAGGAGGCTGTAATTTGTTTTTTTTGATGGGTATACCGTATATACTCGCGTATAAGCCGAGTTTTTCAGCCCAAAAATTGGGCTGAAAAGTACCCCCCTCGGCTTATACGCGAGTCAGTGCTGTATACCGATGTATACATCGGTACATACCGATGTATACATCGGTATACAGCAGCCTCCGCATCCCAGTAATGCAGGGCCCCCCCAGGGTCTCTCCGGTCACCTGTAAAGCAAGCTATACTTATCAGTGTCCCGCTCGCACCCGCCGCTGCCGACATCCACGATCCTCCATCTTCATGCGACTCCTCTTCCTGTTTCTGTGCGCGTCGCCGGCAATGACGTCATTCCCGGCGACGCGCACAGGAAACAGGAAGAGGAGTCGCATGAAGATGGAGGATCGCGGATGTCGGCAGCGGCGGGTGCGAGCGGGACACTGATAAGTATAGCTTGCTTTACAGGTGACCGGAGAGACGCTGGGGGGGCCTGCATTACTGGGGCTGCCTGTATACTACCGCTGGGGCTGCTATATACCTCTGGGGCACTGTATACTACCACTGGGCTGCTATATACCTCTGGGGCCCTGTATACTACCACTGGGGCTGCTATATACCTCTGGGGCACTGTATACTACCACTGGGGCTGCTATATACCTCTGGGGCCCTGTATACTACCACTGGGGCTGCTATATACCTCTGGGGCACTGTATACTACCACTGGGGCTGCTATATACCTCTGGGGCCCTGTATACTACCGCTGGGGCTGCTATATACCTCTGGGGCCCTGTATACTACCACTGGGGCTGCTATATACCTCTGGGGCCCTGTATACTACCGCTGGGGCTGCTATATACCTCTGGGGCCCTGTATACTACCACTGGGGCTGCTATATACCTCTGGGGCCCTGTATACTACCACTGGGGCTGCTATATACCTCTGGGGCCCTGTATACTACCGCTGGGGCTGCTATATACCTCTGGGGCCCTGTATACTACCACTGGGGCTGCTATATACCTCTGGGGCCCTGTATACTACCGCTGGGGCTGCTATATACCTCTGGGGCCCTGTATACTACCACTGGGGCTGCTATATACCTCTGGGGCCCTGTATACTACCACTGGGGCTGTATATACTACCACTGGGGCTGTATATACTACTGGGGCTGCGTGTATACTACCACTGGGGCTGCTGTATCTACCTCTGGGACTGGTGTATACCACACTGCTGGGGGCTGTATACTTGTGCTAGGGTCCACCCTCGGCTTATACACGAGTCAATAGATTTTCCCAGGTTTTGGGGGCAAAAGTAGGGGGTCGGCTTATACACGGGTCGGCTTATACACGAGTATATACGGTAATTTCAATTTGCTGATAATTTATGGAAAGTACAGGATAAATAAGTTTTATTCTGATGCATTTTCAGAATGGTGTCATTGGTCAGATATGACCATGTTAGGGTCTTCTGCTAGACTTCTAACACTGATAAGTTGCCAGGCTCTAGACTAGCATGTAGAGCTGGATGGCTGATGAGAGCCTGTCGGCAGCCTCGTGCAATCTAGGTTATGGGGTCCTGTCGGCGGCCTCGGGCCAGTGGCTGATGTGGCTGATGTGGCCATGTTGGCGGACTCAGGCCAGATGGCTGATGGGGCCGTGTCAGCGGCTTGGAGCTAGATGGCTGATGGGGCCCTGTTGGCAGCCTCAGATCGGATTTCTGATGGGGCTCTGTTGGTGGCCTCGGGTCAGAGAACTGATTGGGCCCTGTCGGCAGCCGCTGGGAGTCCACCTTATGGGGCCTTGTCGGTGTCCTTAATCCAGATGGCTGATAGGGCGCTGTCTACGGCTTCAGGCAGTCTGGTGTTTGGGGCAGTGTCGGCGGCCTCAGGCCAGATGGCTACTTGGGTCTTGTCGGAGACCTCTGGCAGTCTGGCTGATGGGACCCTGTCGGCGGCCTTTGGCAGTCTGTCTGATTGGGCCATGTTGGCGGCCTCTGGCCAGATGGCTGATGTGGCTGGGTCTGCGGCCTCTGGCTACATGGTTGATGGGACCAAGTCGGCGGACTCTGCCGGATGGCTCACAGGACCGTTCCGGAGTCCTGGACCTTCTACCTATTGGGGTCATGTTGGCGGCCTCGGGCCAGACAGCTGATGTGGCCATGTCCACAGTCTCACCCCAGGTGACTGATGGGGACGTGTCGGCGGCCTGGAGCCAGATGGCTGGTGTGGCCATGTCTGCAGCCGCTAACAGAATGGCTGATGAGGCCGTGTTGGCAGCCTTCGGCTTGATGGCTGATTGGGCCCTGTCGGCGACCTCTGAACAGATGGCTGATGGGGCCGTGTCGGCCGCCTCAGGTCAGATGGCTGATGGGGCCCTGTCGGCAGCTTCAGGTTGGATGGCTTATGGGGCCCTGTCGGCAGCTTCAGGTCGGATGGCTGATGGGGCCCTGTCGGCAGCCTCGGGCCGGATGGCTGATGGAGCCCTGTCGACGGCTTTAGCCTAGATAGCGGATAGGGCTGTGTCGGCGGCCTCCAGCTTGATGGCTGATTGGGTCCTGTCAGCGGCCTCTGGAGGAAAGGCTGATGGGGCTGTGTCGGCAGCCTCCAGCTTGATGGCTGATGGGGTCCTGTTGGCAGTCTCATATCGGATGGGTGATGGGGTTCTGTCAGTGGCCTCGGGCTGGATGGCTGATGGGGACCTGTCTGCGCCCTGGAGCCAGATGGCTGATAGTCCTGTGTCGGCGGCCTTCAGCTTAATATCTGATTGGGCCCTGTCGGCGGCCTCTGGTTGGATGGCTGATGGGGCCTTGGCAGCCTCAGAATGTCTGGCTGATGGGGCCCTGTCAGCAGCCTCAGGTCGGATGGCGGAAGGGGTCCTGTCGGCGGCTTTGGGCCAGATGACTGATGGTGCCTTGTCAGCGGCCAGGGGCTAGATAGCTGATGGGGCCGTTCCGGCGGACTCGGGCAGTGTACCTGGGAGGGGCCGTGTCGGTGGCCTTGGGGTCGATGGCTGATGGGCTCATAAGTACTGTTTGCTTGATAAACCTTCCAGCTACTTTATCTAAATTTGAAGCAAATTGTAGATTTTTTCTATGTAAAATGTTAGAAAACACTTCTATCTTGGCGATGGAAAGGACAGCTTGAGGGGATCTGCTGATAATTTATGGAAAGTACAGGGTAAATAAGTTTGATTCTGATGCATTTTCAAAATGGCGTCATTGGTCAGATACAGTATGACCATATTAGGCTCTTCTGCTGATCGTCTAAAACTGATAAGTTGCCAGGCTCTAGACTAGCATGCAGTGCTGGATGGCTGATGAGGGCCTGTCGGCAACCTCGTCCAGTCTAGGTAATGGGGTTCTGTCGGCGGCCTCGGGCTGTATGGCTGACCGTGTTGGTGGCCTCAAGCCAGATCTCTGATGGGGCCGTGTCGGCGGCCTCAAGCCAGATCTCTGATAGGGCCCTGTCGGTGGCCTCTGGACGGATGGCTGATAGGGCCTTGTCGGCGACCTCCAGCTTGATGGCTGCTGGGGCCCTGTTGGCAGCCTCAGATTGGATTTCTGATGGGGCTCTGTCGGTGGCCTCGGGTCAGAGGGCTGATTGGGCCCTGTTGCCAGCCACTGGCAGTCCGGCTTATAGGGCCATGTCCATCTCCTTGGTCCAGATAGCTGATAGGGCCCTGTCTACGGCTTCAGGCAGTCTGGCTTTTGGGGCCGTGTCGGCAACCTCAGGCCGGATGGCTAATTGGGTCCTGTCGGAGGCCTCTGGCAGTCTGGCTGATGGGATCCTGTCGGCGGCCTTGAGCAGTCTGGCTGATTGGGCCGTGTCGGCGACCTCTGGCCAGATGGCTGATGTGGCTGGGTTTGTGGCCTCTGGCTGGATGGTTGATGGGACCAAGTCAGCGGACTCTGACCGGATGGCTCACAGGGCCGTTCCTGCGACCTGGGCCTTCTACCTATTGGGGTCATGTTGGCGGCCTCGGGCCAGATGACTGATGACTGATATGGCTGTGTCCGCAGCCTCACCCCGGGGGCTGATGGGGCCCTGTCGGCGGCCTTGGGCCAGGTGGCTCATGGGGCCGTATTGGCAGCCTCGGGCCAGATGGCTGATGGGGTCCTGTCGTCAGCCTCGGCCAGTCTGGCTGATGGGGCCCTGTCTGCGGCCTGGAGCCAGATGGCTGGTGTGGCCATGTCTGCGGCCACTAGCAGAATGGCTGATGAGGTCGTGTTGGCAGCCTCCAGCTTGATGGCTGATTGGGTCTGTGGGCCTCAGATCGGATGGCTGATGGGGCCCTGTCAGCTGTCTCAGGTCGGATGGCTTATGGGGCCATGTTGGCGGTCTCCAGTTTGATGGCTGATTGGGTCCTGTCATCAGCCTCTGGTCAATGGCTGATGTGGCTGGGTCGGCGGCCTCCAGCTTGATGGCTGATGGTGCCCTGTCGGCAGCCTCAGGTCGGCTGTCTGAAGGGGTCCTGTCTGCGGCCTCTGGTCAGATGGCTGATGGAGCCATGTCAGCGGCCTCAGGATGTTTGGCTTATGGGGCCCTGTCGGCGGCCTTAGCCCGGATGGCTGATAGGGTCATGTTGGCGGCCTCCAGTTTGATGGCTGATAGGATCTTGTCAGCAGCCTCAGGTCGGATGGCTTAAGTGGCCCTGTCGGCAGCCTCCAGCATGATGGCTGATGGGACCTGTTGGCAGCCTCAGGTCTAATGACTGAAGGGTCCCTGTTGGCAGCCTCGGGCAATCTGGCTAATGGAGGCCTGTCGGCTTCCTTGGGATGTCTGGCTAATTGGCCCCTGTCGGCGGCTTTGGCCTAAATGGCTGATGGGGCCTTGTCGGCGGCTTCCAGCTGGATGGCTGATGGCGCCTTGTCTGTTTCTCCGGGTCGGATTGCTGATGGGGCCCTGTCATTGGCCTCGGATCTGATGGCTGATTGGGCCCTGTCAGCGGCCTTAGATGGCTGATAGGGCCAGGTCAGCGGCCTCCAGCTTGATGGCTGATTGGGCCCTGTCAGCGGCCTTAGATGGCTGATAGGGTTATGTTGGCGGCCTCCAGTTTAATGGCTGATTGGGCCCTGTCAGCAGCCTTAGATGGCTGATAGGGCTATGTCGGTGGCCTCCACTTTGATGGCTGTTAGGACCTTGTCAGCAGCCTCAGGTAGGATGGCTTAAGGGGCCCTGTCGACGGTCTCCAGCTTGATGGCTGATGGGACCCTGTCGGCAGCCTCATGTCGGATGGCTGAAGGGGCCCTGTTGGCGGCCTTAGCCCAGATGGCTGATAGGGTCATGTCGGCGACCTCCAGTTTGATGGCTGATAGGACTTTGTCAGCAGCCTCAGGTCGGTTGGCTTAAGAGGCCCTGTCGACAGCCTCAAGCTTGATGGCTGATGGGACCCTGTCGGCATCCTCGGGTCGGATGGCTGAAGGGGCCCTGTTGGCGGCCTCGGGCAGTCTGGCTAATGGAGGCCTGTCAGCTTCCTTGGGATGTCTGGCCGATTGGCCCCTGTCGGCTACTTTGGCCTGAATGGCTGATTAGGCCGTATCGGCGGACTCCAGCTGGATGGTTGATTGGGCCCTGTCAGCGGCCTTAGATGGCTGATAGGGTTATGTCGGCGGCCTCCAGTTTGATGGCTGATTGGGCCCTGTCAGCAGCCTTAGATGGCTGATAGGGCTATGTCGGTGGCCTCCAGTTTGATGGCTGTTAGGACCTTGTCAGCAGCCTCAGGTAGGATGGCTTAAGGGGCCCTGTCGACGGTCTCCAGCTTGATGGCTGATGGGACCCTGTCGGCAGCCTCATGTCAGATGGCTGAAGGGGCCTGTCGGCGGCCTTAGCCCGGATGGCTGACAGGGTCATGTCGGCAGCCTCCAGTTTGATGGCTGATAGGACCTTGTCAGCAGCCTCAGGTCGGTTGGCTTAAGGGGCCCTGTTGGCGGTCTCCAGCTTGATGGCTGATGGGACCCTGTCGGCAGCCTCATGTCGGATGGCTGAAGGGGCCCTGTTGGCGGCCTTAGCCCGGATGGCTGATAGGGTCATGTCGGCGACCTCCAGTTTGATGGCTGATAGGACTTTGTCAGCAGCCTCAGGTCGGTTGGCTTAAGAGGCCCTGTTGACAGCCTCAAGCTTGATGGCTGATGGGACCCTGTCGGCATCCTCGGGTCGGATGGCTGAAGGGGCCCTGTTGGCGGCCTCGGGCAGTCTGGCTAATGGAGGCCTGTCAGCTTCCTTGGGATGTCTGGCCGATTGGCCCCTGTCGGCTACTTTGGCCTGAATGGCTGATTAGGCCGTATCGGCGGACTCCAGCTGGATGGTTGATTGGGCCTTGTCTGTTTCCCCAAGTCAAATTACTGATGGGGCCCTGTCAGCAGCCTCAGATCTGATGGCCAACGGGGCTCTGTCGGTAGCCTTGGCTCAGATGGCTGATGGGGTCCTGTCGACGGCCTTAGCCTGGATGGCTGATAGGGCCATGTCGGCTGACTCCAGCTTCATGGATGATGGGCCCTGTCGGTGGCATAAGCCCGGATGACTGATTGGGCCGTGTCAGCGGCCTCCAGCTTGATAACTGATTGGGCCCTGTCGACGGCCTCTGGACGGATAGTTGATGGGGCCGTGTCGGCGGCCTCCAGCTTGATAACTGATGAGTCCCTGTCGGCAGCCTCAGATCGTATGGCTGATGTGGCCTTGTCGGCGGCCTTAGCCTGAATGGCTGATAGGGCCGTGTTGGCTGCCTCCAGCTTGATGGCTGATTGGGCCCTGTCGGCGGCCTCTAGACCAATGGCTAATAGGGTCGTGTCGGCGGCCTCCAGCTTGATAACTGTTGGGTCCCTGTCAGCAGCCTCAGATCAGATGACTGATCGGGCCCTGTCGGCGGCCTTAGCTGGAATGGCTGATAGGACCGTGTTGGGCCCGTGTCGGTGGCCTTGGGGTTGATGGCTGATGAGCTCACAAGTACTGTTTGCTTGATAAACCTTCCAGCTACTTTGTCCAAATTAGAAGCAAATTGTAGATTTCTAAAATGGTAGAAAAAAGACTTATCTTGGCGATGGAAAGGACAGCTAGAGGGGGATATGGAGGAGGCTGTAATTTGGGGTTTTTGATGGGTATAATTTCAACAATTTGCTGATAATTTATGGAAAGTACAGGATAAATAAGTTTGATTCTGATTCATTTTCAAAATGGTGTCATTGGTCAGATATGACCATGTTAGGGTCTTCTGCTGGACTTCTAACACTGATAAGTTGCCAGGCTCTAGACTAGCATGTAGAGCTGGATGGCTGATGAGAGCCTGTCGGCAGCCTCGTGCTATCTAGGTTATGGGGTCCTGTCGGTTGCCTTGGGCCGGTGGCTGATGTGGCCATGTTGGCGGCCTCAGGCCAGATGGCTGATGGGGCCGTGTCAGCAGCCTGGAGCTAGATGGCTGATGGGACCCTGTTGGCAGCCTCAGATCGGATCTCTGATGGGGCCGTGTCGGCGGCCTCAAGCCAGATCTCTGATAGGGCCCTGTCGGTGGCCTCTGGACGGATGGCTGATAGGGCCTTGTCGGCGACCTCCAGCTTGATGGCTGCTGGGGCCCTGTTGGCAGCCTCAGATTGGATTTCTGATGGGGCTCTGTCGGTGGCCTCGGGTCAGAGGGCTGATTGGGCCCTGTTGCCAGCCACTGGCAGTCCGGCTTATAGGGCCATGTCGATCTCCTTGGTCCAGATAGCTGATAGGGCCCTGTCTACGGCTTCAGGCAGTCTGGCTTTTGGGGCCGTGTCGGCAACCTCAGGCCGGATGGCTAATTGGGTCCTGTCGGAGGCCTCTGGCAGTCTGGCTGATGGGATCCTGTCGGCGGCCTTGAGCAGTCTGGCTGATTGGGCCGTGTCGGCGACCTCTGGCCAGATGGCTGATGTGGCTGGGTTTGTGGCCTCTGGCTGGATGGTTGATAGGACCAAGTCAGCGGACTCTGACCGGATGGCTCACAGGGCCGTTCCTGCGACCTGGGCCTTCTACCTATTGGGGTCATGTTGGCGGCCTCGGGCCAGATGACTGATGACTGATATGGCTGTGTCCGCAGCCTCACCCCGGGGGCTGATGGGGCCCTGTCGGCGGCCTTGGGCCAGGTGGCTCATGGGGCCGTATTGGCAGCCTCGGGCCAGATGGCTGATGGGGTCCTGTCGTCAGCCTCGGCCAGTCTGGCTGATGGGGCCCTGTCTGCGGCCTGGAGCCAGATGGCTGGTGTGGCCATGTCTGCGGCCACTAGCAGAATGGCTGATGAGGTCGTGTTGGCAGCCTCCAGCTTGATGGCTGATTGGGTCTGTCGGCCTCAGATCGGATGGCTGATGGGGCCCTGTCAGCTGTCTCAGGTCGGATGGCTTATGGGGCCATGTTGGCGGTCTCCAGTTTGATGGCTGATTGGGTCCTGTCATCAGCCTCTGGGCAATGGCTGATGTGGCTGGGTCGGCGGCCTCCAGCTTGATGGCTGATGGTGCCCTGTCGGCAGCTTCAGGTCGGCTGTCTGAAGGGGTCCTGTCTGCGGCCTCTGGTCAGATGGCTGATGGAGCCATGTCAGCGGCCTCAGGATGTTTGGCTTATGGGGCCCTGTCGGCGGCCTTAGCCCGGATGGCTGATAGGGTCATGTTGGCGGCCTCCAGTTTGATGGCTGATAGGATCTTGTCAGCAGCCTCAGGTCGGATGGCTTAAGTGGCCCTGTCGGCAGCCTCCAGCATGATGGCTGATGGGACCTGTTGGCAGCCTCAGGTCTAATGACTGAAGGGTCCCTGTTGGCAGCCTCGGGCAATCTGGCTAATGGAGGCCTGTCGGCTTCCCTGGGATGTCTGGCTAATTGGCCCCTGTCGGCGGCTTTGGCCTAAATGGCTGATGGGGCCTTGTCGGCGGCTTCCAGCTGGATGGCTGATGGCGCCTTGTCTGTTTCTCCGGGTCGGATTGCTGATGGGGCCCTGTCATTGGCCTCGGATCTGATGGCTGATGGGGCTCTGTTGGTGGTCTTGGGTCGGATGACTGATGGGGTCCTGTTGACGGCCTTAGCCTGAATGGCTGATAGGGCCATGTCAGCGGCCTCCAGCTTGATGGCTGATTGAGCCCTGTCAGTGGCCTTAGATGGCTGATAGGGTTATGTCGGCGGCCTCCAGTTTGATGGCTGATTGGGCCCTGTCAGCAGCCTTAGATGGCTGATAGGGCTATGTCGGTGGCCTCCAGTTTGATGGCTGTTAGGACCTTGTCAGCAGCCTCAGGTAGGATGGCTTAAGGGGCCCTGTCGACGGCCTTAGCCCGGATGGCTGACAGGGTCATGTCGGCAGCCTCCAGTTTGATGGCTGATAGGACCTTGTCAGCAGCCTCAGGTCGGTTGGCTTAAGGGGCCCTGTTGGCGGTCTCCAGCTTGATGGCTGATGGGACCCTGTCGGCAGCCTCATGTCGGATGGCTGAAGGGGCCCTGTTGGCGGCCTTAGCCCGGATGGCTGATAGGGTCATGTCGGCGACCTCCAGTTTGATGGCTGATAGGACTTTGTCAGCAGCCTCAGGTCGGTTGGCTTAAGAGGCCCTGTCGACAGCCTCAAGCTTGATGGCTGATGGGACCCTGTCGGCATCCTCGGGTCGGATGGCTGAAGGGGCCCTGTTGGCGGCCTCGGGCAGTCTGGCTAATGGAGGCCTGTCAGCTTCCTTGGGATGTCTGGCCGATTGGCCCCTGTCGGCTACTTTGGCCTGAATGGCTGATTAGGCCATATCGGCGGACTCCAGCTGGATGGTTGATTTTTTCGCGGCCGCACCTGCCGCAAGTGCAAAACCGCACTTGCCGCACCTGCCGCAAGTCCGCCTATACTTTGCATGGCAAAAACCGCAACCGCGCCGCAAGTGCAGCCGGTATGCGGTAATCGCGGCAGATGCGGGTTTTTCACCGCATCTGCCGCGATTTAAAAAAAAACGCTGATGTGAAAGGGCCCTAAGACCCATATATGACCATCAAATTACTTTAGACTGAGTTCCTGGAGTGACAAATAACTTTAAATAAAATAAAACATGGTGCCCTGCACGTGACTTGGACTTGTGTCCAGGCACATATCTTATGTCATTTAACCATTCTTTAATGGATTTCCATGAATTTCAAGACCAGGTGACAGATACCCATGAATGCACCTATATATCAAGTGTGGTGCCCAATTCATATTAATTTTCTCTCAAGTCGACTTTCTCTTCTATCTAGTCAGTTTCTTGAAGTATCAAAAAACAGGCAGCACTCAATGCTTATTCCAAGTGGACCCTTTAATCAGACCACAAGTATGTGATGCGACGTTTCAGTCCACAAAAGACTTTCCTCAAGTATGCTTTAACTTGCTACAGTGGAGCACTGCATACAGGATTTTTGCACCAAGATATTTGATGTTCATGTGCTGATTTTTTTTGCCGTGTTTTTTAGTCACTTTCTTGTATCTTATCATACATACCTGACATATTATTAATGCAATCAAAACTATGGTCAGCATGAGTCAAAGACCAGCTCCATCTTATCAGACTATAGGCTATGCTGTACCCCAGACTGCTGTGGGGCACATTGATAAGCTGTACAGGGACCATGTCAGTCGGACGACTAGCCCAAGAGGCTTCTCCGAATGCCACTCTGCTTACAAGACAGCTCTCTGCCTATATGTGTGTCACTCAAGGGAACCTGGCATAAAGGATGGATTACTGTCTGATTTATGA